>NW_019091369.1:4251635-4326979 GCF_001949145.1 Acanthaster planci | reverse complement strand
CAAGGATCAGGGAGGATGGGTCAGTTCAACTTCTGCAGGCACAAAGATTCCATGTTTAAAAGTAGAAATACGTAAATTACATTTGAAAAAATGTTTGACTGCTGCTTTTGTCATTTTAGACGTGCCAAACTCTGGACGTGGACTTACAAGGTATGATACTTCATTTATTGGTTTCTCTTTAATGTTTGACATTAGGAAGACAGAAGCAAGAAATGTAGCTTTTGTAATATAATAGTTTCCTTGGGATCATCTTTACCATTAGACTTGAGCACAGTTCATTCCTTCCAGAAAAAAAGAAGGATTTTTATAATCAGCAGTTGGGAGTGACACTTGTCTTCATTTGTGTCTGCGTGTACTTTTTTTCTGATAGGTTGGAATACCGGCAGGAATGGGATAAAGATTTCACCGAGTACTTGGCCAAATTGGATGAAACCAAGCCAGTCATCTACTGCGGTGATCTGAATGTAGCTCATGAGGAGATTGGTAAGAACTGAAGTCACCTGTCACCTTGGTGAAATATCTGATATTATGTCACTCATGTACTCATAACCACATGTATTCCTGTGTGTATTTTAGATCTAAAAAATCCCAAAAATAACCACAACAAGACACCAGGATTTACCGATGAGGAGAGGGAAGGGTTCTCTGCTTTACTGAACAAAGGCTTTGTAGATAGCTTCAGGCATCTGTATCCTGACAGAGAATACGCTTACTCATTCTGGACGTACATGGGAAATTGCCGAGCTAAGAATGTTGGATGGTAAGAAACAAGCACCAATTTCCGATCAGTGTCTTAAATTATGTCAATCTGAAATTTCAATTTTTTTTAGAAATAGGAAGGAAGATCTTTGGCAGTATAAGATGGTGAGATTTAGCATTTACACGATGTAAATTCCAAATGAGGACCTGTGTTTCATTAGTGCAGCAGCAAAAATTTTCAGCATGTATGCAGAAAAAGTTAGTGTGCAATTTCTGACTCCTTGCTTTATGATTAGATGATGGCTAATCATAAGGGAATCTATCATTTGTTGTTTATTTGATACAGGCGCCTGGACTATTTTGTGATTTCAAAGCGACTGGTACCCAAGCTGTGTGACACTGGTATGCGGACGTGGATCAAGGGTAGTGATCACTGTCCGATTGTACTTCATATGGCCATGTAATAAGTTGACAGAGGACAGGTGACAAATCAACTTGTTACATGTACCAGCACTTTTTAGGGTGCCGTTGATCAAACAAATAAGAAAACTTGACATGTTACACTTCAGGACACTACACAAACTTGGGGATGTATTGTTTGTTTTATATGGCACAAGATTGTGTCTGAGGCTGCATCTGAATCTCTTGTCTAGAGCTAGGTCTTGGTATTCAATCCATTGGAAATGCATGGAGACGCGCAGACAATAGACCTAGCCGTAGGTCTGGAAGCTCGTTTCGGACACGGCGTGAGTAGAGTCCGGAATATTATGTGTTTTGAAAATGAACCTTTGAAGAAAACTTTCCAACATTGTAGTATGCATTACTGGACAGATTGTTCCAAATGTTTTTTTATTTGATGAGTGAAATGGCATGGCTCGGTGGATTGTGCTACAAAACTGTTGAAAATAAAATGTAATGACACTCACGGGGGGCATTAATGAGCAACATATACATAATTTTATGATACCGTCTTAATACAAATTTGTAATGAAGTTTCGGGGTTTTTTTTGTACTAGATAACAATGTAGGTCAGTTTTAGATGTTAGTGCACCTGTACATGTCTATCCATCGAGGACATTAGGATTTCACGCCTGAAAACAATGGCAGTCAGTATTAAGGATCTGATGTTGCGCTAGCCATTGGAAAAGCCACTGATAAAGTTGTAGGTTTTAGCTCGGATTTAATCATTGAAAGTACTGTTTTCAACTCTTTTTTATCTTAACCAGAAATTGACAAAAAGTTGTTGCAAAAATATCCTTGGGTTTTGCCAAAAGGGGTGAATCTGAAGGCAGTCAAAGTCTCTTGGATGACGGATGTTCAGGGATACAGTGGGTTAGCAGTCAGTTTTTTACCGAGCAGGAAACTGTTGTGTTGTTTCTGCTTCTTTTGAGAACTGTTGAATAGTTTTCACGTCTCGTATCATCCAGTGAGACAGAAAGAAGGCAAATATCTGAAATAATACAAAAATGAAACTAGAGGATTTCATGATTTGATCTTTCTGGGTTTCGGAATCGTTCGTTTTTGTGTCATTTTCTCATTGTTTTTATATTCACATTCCTCTCCAAATATGAAAATTTCAATGTGCATGTCACTGGACTTTGGCTGGCCCGGGGTAATAAACTTGAGGCAACAATTGAACCATTTCTCTCTGTCTCTCCTTACCTGCAAAAATAAAGACGCGAATACCAGAAGTCCAAGGAGAAGAATATTATCCATCATCCACAGAACAAAGGAATCGATGCAGCCGTGGATGTAAATCGTTGAAAAGATCTCGTATTTCTGGATTCAGAAATAAGGGTCAACGTGAAAACGCTAATTAGGGAATATATGGATAACTAAGCAAACTGTCTGCAATTTTTTGAGTGCTCGTCGCAGATACACTCGGGAGCTGATTTTGAATGGCTTACCGTTTTGGTTCTAACGTCCAAGCCGCACTGATAGTTCATGGCCATATCAATGCAACAGGAGAACGGGACACCACACGCCTCTCGTCCGGGTGAAGAGCAGTTAAAATACACGTTCATCTGCCAATCCGCGTAACTTGCTGCTCCGCAGCATCGAAACTGAAAAAAACGGAAGAGATTCAAAGTTTTGTCTGCCCTTCTTGAGGTAAAATAACGATTGTTATTTTACTTAAATACATTACAATTTATATGGGTAACTTGCCTCGGCCTGAATATAATCGACGGCATCTTGTAAGTCTGGGTCGTCACGGTAACGAACTACTGCTTTCTCAAAGAAACGGAGAGCAGAATCAACAACCGTTTCCTGCAGTAGCAATACGAGGATGCCTCCCACAAATTGCAGAATGATGAGAACAGCTAGTGAGGCACAGTGCTGTCAAGGTAAACATGGAATTACGGTGAACGAACAGCCTGAGGATTAAAGGGGGTTCTTAGATTGTGTCACGTCAAAACGTTTGTTGTTCAAACTTAATTTTAAAAAACTAGGTATGTAATTCATCGTTTCAAAATTTATATGTTGACCTTTTAGACAGTGAAAGTGTAAAAGCGTCGCCTTTTCTTACATGTTAAACAGGAAAGTGAAACACGCAGTGAGGAAGAGGCTATGCGGTGGAAGTTGCGTGTCTTTTAATCCTTCTGGTTTTCTTCGTCTTAAGGGTTTGCCATAAATGCGTATGTGCTCTGACTTTTAGTAACCTGCCTATTTTTCGTACCAGTGGAATTTTCAAACTTATTTGAACTCACGGCATACAGCAGACACAAATTCTGCCTCAGCGCGCCTACGCAACCAAAGCCCGAGACAAAAAAGAGAATACATCCACTAATGATGATGTACGTCGTAGGGTCTGTGTCTAACGTGGACAGGTCATCAAAACCGCCTTTAGTCACTTTAGCCCAGATGCCGACGGCCATCAAAGTGCTTCCGGTTAACTATTGGAGAAGGAACAACATTTTGATGCGACTGAACAGCATTAAACAAAGAGTGTAGTTTTTTTTAAATGTACTGAGATCATAATGTTATTCATCTATTTCAACAAAATTGTATTTCCTAGAGCCAAAATACCAATTTTTTAATGTGACAAATTTTCCATCAATGGATTGTTCACGTATCGTGTCCAATTTTGTTATTGGGAAAACCTTTCAAAAATGTCGGTTCTGCTAAAATCCAGAAAGTCCTCACACTTACCCAAACGAGGAAATTCAAAATGAACAGTAAATACTGTCTACAGATAACATCTCGCGTCTTACTTCCCTCCATTACCCGCAAGGCCAAAATATCCAGGTTTCAGACATCGGTGTCCCATGAACACATGTAGCAGTGAGTTCACAACAGCTTCTAAAATGCACCATGCTTTACATGTCGACAAATTCCATCTATAGAATGCGTTATAATTGAGCGGAGGCCCACAGGCAACAAGACATTATCCTGGGGTCAGCAACTGTATACAAAACGCCTAGCTACAGGGGCACCTGTAATTATGACGATCAATATTACTCACGCGGCAGCAGAGAGTTATGAATTATTCATGAACTACTAGAATACGGAGTGGGCACATTCTTGAATCAATAGTGGTCGTGGTTGGAAAGTGAAGACAACACGCCGCTAGCTCAAAACACAGGACGTAGGCGCATTATCAAATTTCAGATTTTTATGTTAGGACAAGTTCACAGTAACACGCATGACGTCTCAGATACCAACTTTCTCTACAATCACTTTTATTTACATTTGTCAATGTTATTAAAATGTAAACACGATCATTTTCAAATGAAAATGTAGGTCTGACTAAAATAAAAAAGAACTTTCTAATCCTGAAAGTTATGACTTTTTAGTGTTATATGAATTCCTCTCTTTTGTACAATATGTTAAATAAACAAATAGGCCAGATTTTTAACAAATAGACTTCAAAGATACCTGTTATCAACATTACCATAAGCTGCTGCAAATTTAAAGCATTTTAGAGCAAGAAATTTCACTGCTGAAATTAACGACAGAATAATCAAAACATTCTGCATTTCATTAAGTTATCAGGGCATAATATGTACAGTATGTTTCAAACATTAACATGTTCTAACATGTACTGTTGTGTGTTTGGTTTTTGTACAAAATTACACTTTATGCTTGTATTAAAGGTATTCTAAGGGTGAAGAGTTGGTCTTATTTTTTCATATTACACTAAACACTTCCAATTTTAACTTTGGGTACATATACGTTTTATCCACTGCAAAGGGGAACAAACCTGAAGCACCGGACCAACAGCATCTGAAATTCATCTGAGATTTCTTTTTCCCGAAAGGATCAGAAGCTGGCATTTACTTTTCCCCTGAGAAACAAACCATGAATAGAAACGTCAGGAATGAAATGTTCGTTCGTTCGTTGGGGTGTTTGTTGGTTTGTTTGTTCGTTGTGGTTTTGTTTTTCTTGGTGATTTGATAACGTTGTGTTTGTTCATTTCCTGTTTTTCTGTCTGCTGTCCTTTTTGTTGGTTTTTTCGGTCTTTTTGTAGCAGCAGCAGGAGAGCAACTCGATAGTAATTAAGTTTGCTTTTTTGCAATCCTGCAGGGGTGTTACAAGTGTTTTGTGTTTGAGTGGATATGGTGTTGTCGCTTGTGCTGTTGTTTGTAAGTTTGTCTGTTACTGTATTTTGTGTGGTTTTTGGGGTTTTTTGGTGTAGATTCTTAACTAGATATATATTTTTGAGCGTATATTTTGTATCTCTTACATTTGTAAATTGTTTGTGTTTTAATCCTGCAAACTAAATAAGTGAAATGAAATGTAGGCTTTTATGCTGTAATCAGAGATGACAGGATCCTTACACATGGTTCAATATGCAACAAAAATGAGCCTACAATCTTACCTAAAATTAACATCTGCGCCTACTTAGCTTTCAACATGTTGGTACAAGTTTAGTTACAGGCCTTTCTCTGTCAGAAGCTTCTGGAAGAAGACAATTTATATTTTCTGCCCTCTTTCTTTCCAGATGAGCCAGGAATTTGGTTATCCTGGCTTGTCTTTCTTGAGTGTACTGTTTGAGTTTTTCCTGCATGTTTGTTGATGTTTCCTGATTCTGCTCTCGTCTTGTTTCCAGCTCCCGCACTGCACAGGTCAGATCACACCTTTGCTGTCTCTCAGCCTGATCTTGTTTATTTGCTTCTCTTGCTGCCTAAAAGGTCAAAGGTCATCAGAGGGGACAGTAGCTACTCTGGAGATTTATGCAATTACATGTACTGTATTTGACAGGTGATGTTAGACATTATACATTCTGCATACTAAGAACATGTACTACCAGAAAAAACTGATTTGGATTAGGGAGGGGCTGTACATGGTTGCAATAATTATAAAACAATTTATTCAATATTATATGTGCATAATCAATGCTAATAATAAAGATGATTTCACTCACTGTAACTGAGGCATGATTTCTTTGATAATGAAGAACTGCTGAGTAGAAATGCCAAATGGTGAACTCTGGCCACAGTACATCAACAAATGACAGGACAGAATAGTTGCTCTGTGTCAAAATCGAGAAAAAAGTAACCAAAGTGTTGCTATATCTTCAAATGATTCACACGTCACTCGACAGTACTCCTGCCCTGTTTTGTCCACCCAAGTTGAGTTACATAACTATAAAGCTAAAAACTGATGGCATATATTAAGAACGTTTGTAAGAAACAATGAAGTTCACCATAATCAACTTTGCTTACCTGCCACAAGAGGAAATCACTGAGTCTGACTTCTCCTGAGGTCCTGACAAGTAGGTCTGGGTCAGGAGAGTGACTAGTGTAAAGACATCTCTCTAAAAGCTCTTCTGAAATGTCACTGACATGGAATGAAAGATGACATTGAAGACTCTGGATTCAAATTTGACATCAAGTCAAAGTTGACTCTAAGGTACGCAAGAGTCTATTAGACGCTGATGGGTCATGTGATTATAATGACTCAAGAAGGCTGAGTGAGATTCAGGTTTGCATTACTGAATGAAGGCAGTTCCTGTAACAAAGCTAAATTAAAATCATTCAAAGAACAGTTCTAGTTGTAAAACACATAACATCAAAATGTAGAACCTGTGAATATTTCAGTCAGCCCAAACAGTTTGATCTAGCCACAAATTTGCTCATTACTCCAAAATATTTGAGGTTTTTGAGATTTAAGAGCCTTTTCCAATTTCATAGGATCTTACCTTGGTCTCAGAAATCCTTCTTCCACTCCAACCGCCATTTCCTTCATTGCATTGGTTATTTCATTTCTTGATGTATAAGCTAAACACACATTTAATATGGCACTGTGGAAAATACAACAGAATTAAATAAGATAATCTAAACCTCCCATTTTCATTTGTTTTGAATTATTTAGTTTGCTGTACAAAGGTTTCAGTAACAACTCAAATCATTTAAGCACAACAAACCTACTTTGTGTTATTGCGTGAGAAGTACATAGCCTCTGCCACTGCCTCTTGCACATCTTTAGGTAGTAAATGAAGTTCTCCCAAGACTCGTATACAAACTCCATGTTTCATCAGTTGCTCTCTGGGTGAAGTGAACGAAAACACATCCAAGAGCAAGCAATGTAAATAACAACGCCTAAAATCTTAGACGTTATTAACACCAGACAGGTGTAAAAGCCGACACAAATCAATAATTTAGCAGTGATTTTTAAAAATAAATAAGTGTAAAGCATTCCAGCCTAACATTTCAAAAAATTAAAATCTCTAACTTTTCTTGAAGTAACCGTGCAAATTTCTGTCTTGCTAGTTCCATCAACCCATTCACTTCCTCCCTTGATCGTTTGAAATTCTCAGTACTGAAGGCATACACAGTAACCTCCTTAATATCCAAGTCCAGACACCACTGCAGCATCTGATGAAAATCAAAAAGGACGACAAATTTTTATGCACATTCAAAAGATGAGCTTCCCTTGCAAAGTCGTAGCTAAATAATGACAATAAAACAATGGATTTATGGCTAGGGACAGAATGGGCTCTATTCACATCAGCCATCTTGAATCGTAGTGATGTTAAATTTCATTTTGGGAACCAAAGAGAGAAAATAACGGCTATGAAATAATATTTTGAAACACATGTAGTTTAAAGCCAGTTTACATTTAGAGTAAGTTAAAAATATGTGATATATTACATCTACATATTTTTTAAGCAACATTTAAAAAACAGAAAGTGAGGCTTGGAACGCAAATTAAACTGGCACAACCCTTTATAATATTACATTAAATATGACAGATCTGGAGAACAAGATCAAAGATGGCTTCCAAGTGAATAAGGTTTGTTTAGTTCATTCCAACTAAAACCATAAGTTTACTGTAGATTTATTGTAGTTTGTACTTTTCACTGAGTTTAATGTTCACTTCTTTGCGGCCTTCAACAAAAACATCAAAACTTCCAATGACATGTGTAATTTTGGTTATGAGAGTCAAAGAATTAATTTTGGTTAAATTTTAGGATGGACGCCATGTTGTACTTACAGTGGCAGAATCAATTATTTTGAATTAGAATGACAAACTTGTTGAGGGTTTTAATAATGCATAAAATAATTATGTTAATCCTCCAATTTAAAGTTTACATGTACATAAGTTTCAAGAAAGTCCGAATACTTATTCTCTTAACACTAATCTTCACTGTCTACATTACCTCAGCCATTTTATCAAAACCTCTCCTATGTCCTTCAGCCTTCTCAACTGATGCCTTCTTGGCAAATCGTCTGTTGCCATCCATGATGAAAGCAATGTGTTTTGGAACTGGCCCTGTCTTCAACACCCTTGTGCAGAAACTCTGAAGCCATGTTTTCTGAACTCGGTATTTCTCCTCTGGAAACCATTCTGAATCAACTGTTGTTGTCATGGTTTCTGCTTTTGAGTAAGCACTGAGAAAAACCAAATGACAAAACAGATACCAATGAATACAGTAAATGGTACCTGCATGCACACCCAAATGTATGTACAAAAGAAATGATCTTATCAAACAAAAAGTGATAAAATGTCCAAGAGTCAAATTTAGCAATTTATTGAAGCATTTCTTTACAAATCACTTGAAAATTTTCAGCCGTCTCTTGGGTTTGTGCAGAGCCTAAGGTGTCAAATGGAACTCTTTCCTGCTACGGTCTCACCATCATCATCAAACCACGTAGGAATAAGTTTATTTAAGAACACAACTTCCATATGATCCAGTTCATTTTCACAATCATTGTTTCCGGGATTGGAATGTCAAACCCACAAATCAAATCAAACTTTTAAAAACTGCTTCAAACAAAGCATGGAAGAGTTCCATATACAGACACCACACCATAGTGACCTATCTGCTGTCAAAAAGCAAAAACATGTCCAGAAAAGTACAATTTATAAAAGGAAAGAAACAAGTCGTTTTCTCAGAATTTTCCGACCAGTCTCACAAAGGGTTTGTGCACAAGAAGTCCAGCGGCGTCCGTATATGGAACTCTTTTCTAAAGCATACAGTCCCTGAAGGATTCAAAACTGGTACTGGGAAATTTTGAAAAAAGAAACAAATTCCCTTGAGCTGTTTCGGACATGTCGGAGAGCAGAACGTAGGCCTCGGCCATGTCGGCCTAGGCCCAGTACTATGGCAGTAGTAGTACACATGTCGATACGCGATGACTGCGTCGTCGCGTACCATGCGAAACTAGGTTGGACAGCTCATACCTGCATACTACAACCGTTACCTCCAACCTTTTTATCTATCAAGCTTGTAATCTATGCTGAGCTGGATTCCACATCTTTTATCGAAAATGAATATAATTTCACACGCGAAAAACACTAAACATTTTACCTGTTCCCAACTCAACATTCCAGCCACCAGCTGCACAAGTATGATGCAACTATATTTTACATCCTCGACTGTTTCGTGTATCCTTGTACTTAATCATAAAACAGTTTCATTTCTACGAAGGGAACGAACATGTTGATGTCAAAGGTCAATTCGGAAATGGTATGAGGCGGAAGGATACAATTTCCCAAGCCAAGGTCATTGACCAATCTATTTGGAAAGAACTAATAAATGTCCACCTTAAGGTAATCGTATGTTAAGTAAATATTTATAATAATTCTTTTCCTATATAGATCCGCTAGTTTTGCTTCCATAGAATGTTTTTTTTCTTGTATGACTTCGTACTATTTATCGCGGAGGAGCCGAAGCACAGCTCGTGTCCATTGTAGCGCATCGGGTTCTGATGGCTCATATCTGCGGTTCTGGAATTCTACTAGAAATAACTGTGGTTTTTGGACATTTATAGCAGACGAACAAAGCAGAAATACTCATATCTGTGAATAGACTGCAATTTTCAGTTATGTCCGAAGGGGGAGGTGGCACTCGGAAGCCATCCCGGTTTGAATCGGGTAAGATTTTAGGCACTGTTTCAGCAGTATTTTGCCGCGTTTGTCACTACCGTTGTTTTGTTTTCCCCGTTGAAACATGGAATTGATTGAAAATTGTTCCTCCTTTTTTGCAGAATTATACTTCTTATTGGTTAAATTCCTCGCTGCTGGACCATGCAGAGCAACAGCAGAGGTAATTATTGTTCCTTTGAATTGGTTTGTAAGGTTGTATGTGATCCACCACTTAGACGTTTTCGTATTTTCTCATCCAGGTCCTGAAGAGAGAAGTCGAGCAGCACGGGGTGAGTACAGTGCTTGCCATGTTTACGTGTTTCAAAATATGCGCTTTTTCGCGCAACTTTTTGCCGATTATCATCGAATTTTCCGACAGATTAATTTTATTTTGAGTTTTAAATATGCAGATCGTTAGTTTATTAGTTGTTTTCCATATGTGTATCAATTTTTCTTTGTTATTTTTGAAAAATTCTCATTTTCAGCTATTTCCAACTCGATTGGATTGGCTGGGAAATGAACATCAAAAGAGCTTCGAAAACTTGGTAAGACACGCGTTAAAACTTTTTTTACCGTAGTCAAATTGAATTTTTACAAAAATAAATCTGAAAATTACAAAATATTTTATGATGATCCCAGTCAAGTTTACTTGTAAGTACCATTTATTTCAAGATGTTTGGAAATCAAATTTTTGCTTTTTCGGCCATAAAAAAGAGCAAAAACCCCCGAAAATATGCTGTTTTCAATGCCCAGCTTGCAGCCAAGATATTTGCATAATGGTAAATGACTTGTCATCCGCTGACGTCGCGTTTCATTGCTCGGCGCTTCAACCAATAAGAACGTAGCACGCTCGTGATAGCGTAATGCGGGTGAACAGGTCAAGTCTATTTATATCAAGTGAAATGATTGGACAGTGGATGCAGTCACCAACATCTATCATGAATAATTCATGTTATATGGCGCGCTGATATACTGTGTAATGTATGCACAAGAAGAGTGTGCATGTACATGTACATGTACACTACATGTACAGTACATGTACAGTTACACCTCGTATTGTACATGTACTATGTACATACATTTTACATGTACGTGTACTTCCGTCCTCGGTTGTGTACATTTACATACATGTGTAAAGGTGATAAATTCATATATTTAAAGAGAAAGGATTTGCCTTTTCTTCATAGCACCACAGTATGTAACTATGCATTTTCACCTTATTCAGTCTTTATTATCTTCAAAACGAGACATGTCAGGAACAATTAATACACAATTTAGAGAACAAATTTTGAACTGCATGTTGTTTTTACTCCATCTCGCGTATTTTTGATCAAAATGAAATATTTTACAAATTTAGGCGGTAGGCCTAGGCCTATAGCACTTTCACAGCCTCCCTTGGTGTTCGGAGGATTTTGTTTTTCGCGTTTTGTTTTCCCACGGCTAAAATGCTGCATGGATCACCAAGGAGACTAGTACGTTTCACTAGACCCATGGAGGAATAATATTCCTGCATGCTCCACCACAATACATCATTACATGTACAATGTAAAGAAGTCAGTAATGTTTTATAACATCTCTCCCACAGATTCTGATTGATTTAACTAAAGTGATGACTGATTAATTTGATTTCAAGTAAATACATGAGATACATCTACTGGAATAAGAAAATGGCGAAAAATTTTACTGCATTTTATCAAAACTAGGCCTACCTCTTTGTGAACTCAGTTGTGCACACTTCAGAATATACACACCACGCAGCGTGCAGCAGCATGCATTGGTACACAGTGAGAGTCATTTGATAGTTCTGTGGTTGGTACATCCTTACAGATGTACATGTAGTTCTTTTGGCCGTGGCAAGCAAAACAGTAAAAAATCACATTCCATGTGACCATTTCCTACCTCTGTGATGTACTAACTCTCAGCTAGTCAAGATACAGAATTTGTGGGTGATGAGGTGTTAAAAATAAAAAATAACATACTGTTACATTTTAATTAAATTGTCCTGAATGTTCAGTTGTTTAGTAATATTGGTAAATTTAAATTGTTATCTAGTTTTATCAGTGTTAATTGTTTTCTTCAACACAAGGCAAATTCCAACCAGCATATTAACAGTGACCATCTACTGCAAATATGTGAGCGAATTGGACCGCTTCTTGACAAGGATGTTAAGCCAAGTGTTTGTGGTGTCCGATCATTACTTGGCGGAGGTACACTTTCACTCCTTCGAACCTCACAAGGTAATATGAAAGTTTAGGATGTTTTATTCATTGTTTCAGTTTATGTCATCACTTGTTCATAATGTGTGCAAGAACAGAATGAGATGTCACTTGATATATTTGTAATGGCAAATATGGAAATTATAAGAAGTTAGAAAAGGCAACTTTTCTTGGTGAAATACCTTAAGACTCAAATTTAAGAGCTCTTAATTGGTGAATGATATTGAGTATATTATTTGCTCTTCTTTCTTGGTTTTATCAAAACCTTTTGTTTGTAGATGTTAAGCCAGCTCTATGGTCGCCGTCATTTTTCTCTGCTACAATTCATCGAAGGCCCCTCTTGCCTCCTGCCAAGCGCACCAAAAATGTTAACACGTGTAAGTTCTAGCTTCAAATCAATTTGTATAATATCCAAGGTTGATTAATACATCCTTTCGTTAAGTAAGATTTGAAGTTTTGCATGGTGGATGAAACATGAGAAATGGGTTTGCGGGTACACCATGCAATCAATCTGTTTTGGACGAGGTGTGTTCTTAAAAGAACGGGTGAGTATAAACTTGACGTTTCGGCCAGTGTGCTCTGGCCGTCCTCAGGAGAGTGTGCTGGACTGGAGTAGATAGCTGGTTATAAAGGCAATACAGGATTCGCAGGATTCTTTTGTTGTATTATTTCCCTTATCCCGTTAATACATTTTTTGCTTTGACTTGAGATCTTAATTCTTCCCTGGGAGGTGTTTTTGAACCCTTTTCAAAACACAATCGCAGGGAATCAAATGCAGTTATTGACATTTTGATAAACATGTAAATATGGAGGGGGAACCTCAAATGGAAGTATCCTAATAATTTATTTTCCTTTTCTTTTCTTTCTTACTTTTTTTGTGTGATAGTCCATGTGTTACAGGGCCGACTCAATACTGGTGTGGCGAGAAAGAATCAAGTGTTTCCCACATCACAATACAGTAAAACAACTGTTCACCTGCGAACACTTGGCCACCTGTCATCAGTGTACTGTGTTGCTTTTGATCGCAGAGGCACACGGATCTTTACAGTGAGTTTCAAATCTTTAGACTGCAATACAAAGTTTCAAATGCAAGAATGTGAGAAACGAAAAGGTTTTATAAAAAGTTGTTCCTGTCCATGTATAGACCTTTTTCCTGTGATGTCAAAATCGTGCTGGACCGCGATGTGCTGTGATGGTAATCTACTTATTCAAGATAAATTAGTCAAGCATGCTGCGTTCGCATGTGCGCTTGCACGTGGTTGAAGGTGCCCATAGGAATCTATGTGATCACTGTGGCCAAGGCAGTCCACAAATGATGGTATTGTTTACATTTAGTGCAATCCAGTCACGTGGGTTAAAAAGGTCTACAAGGCTGTAGAGTATTGAAGTTTGATATCATTTTGAACCAGGACGTGTAGTACAAATGAATGGAGTACGCACATTTGTGGATTCGTGCACTGCTCCTCGTGCTAATGCCTTTTACACTCATACATGTAATTGGGCACGTAATGTTTTCATTTTGGTGCTCTGTAACCTTGCCTGGAATTAATATGATGAGGATTTATGAATATGGATGAATATATGATGAATATGATGCTGTTTTCAGTAGATTGTACTTGGTTGTCTCTACAAACCTATCAGGGAGCAGATGACCATCTTGTCAAGATTTGGAGTGTCGTTGATGGTCGTCTACTTGGCACACTACGTGGCCATGCCTCGGAGATTGTTGATATGCATCTCAACTATGAGAATACCCTGACTGCAGCAGCAAGCATTGACAAGGTGATACGAGTATGGAACATGCAAACTTTGGCTCCAGTAGCTGTCTTGACAGGGCATACAGCTATGATAACATCACTAGAGGTAAACCAGAAGTGTTTAGATAAATAATTTGGTAGTTGTGTAATTTGACTTACATTTATATAAAGGCAAATGCATTTAATTCCTACCCTTCTAATGTGTTTTCTGTCTGGTTTGGTTAATTATGACTGCTAGCTCTCAGCTATGGAAGTATATAACAAGGTTCTTGAATGCTTAAAGCTTTGTCCTTTATTCAAGCCATTTCATCATTTTCCCAAATATGTTGCAAATTTGTAAACAGTTTTCACCTTATAATCGTGGCCACAACCGCTACATGGCAACTACAGGTTCTGATGGAACATTATGTATCTGGACATGGAATGCAAACTCTCAGGTGTTCAAGTAAGTTTAATGATGGGTGTGATGTCTAGCCATCGGGTTTTCAGCTGTTTATATGTTCTTGAGCTAGACAAGAATATATATGTAAGAATAGGTGTCTTATTCATTAAGCTCTGTGCCCTTTATTGAGCCGAGATTTTTCCTTGTGTGTCTTTCAAATTATGTAATTTCATTCCAAATATCCCAACTACACAAAATTTGGTGTAACTGCTTGATTCATGTTTGAATTGTTATTCCTGACTTCCATCAGCAACAGACCAATCCGATTCCAGGAAAGATCCAGAGCAGGAAGCCAAATGCTGTGTCTCTCATTCAGTCCAGGTTCGTTCAGACCTTTAATTGAACAGTTCTCACACTTTCAAGGATTCAGCCAATAAAAGTCAAAAGTTTTGATCCACAAGTTGCTAATATTTGGAATGTTCCTGTAAAGGGTACAGAATTATTGAAGAGAGGCTGTGAAACTTTTTCAGAGAAACTTTTAATCTTTGTTATTTATTTTTATATCAATTTTAGGGGGTGCATTCTTGGCAGCTGGTAGTTCCGATGCCTCAATTAGAGTGTACATGTTTGGTAGCAATGGACCTGAGAAACAATGTGAATTAGAGGCCCACACAGTAAGATTTTATTTTCTTTCGTGTCCTTCATCGAGACTGTAATACTTATGATTTCTTCAATATTTAAATGAAACCAAAGTTTATGTTTATAAAAGCTCAGCTCACAATTTACTGTATTAATGGTAAACAAACCAATAAGTATTTTCAAAGGTAGAATGGTGTGGATAATTTGTAAAGTATCCAACTTGCTTGAAATGGATGGTGTCTTTAGCCTTGACTTTTCACCTTTTCTGTGAAAGGATCGTGTGGATAGTATAGACTTTTGCCATTCCAGCGAACGATTTGTTAGCGG
The DNA here is from genome assembly GCF_001949145.1 of Acanthaster planci. The sequence continues at coordinate 4,311,647 of NW_019091369.1, read as the reverse complement.
CAGTAAGGATGGAACAGCTCGGATTTGGCGATATGACAGACAAGAGTGGAGAAGTATCCTGCTGAACATGGATGTCCGTATACCTGGGTAAGTTCCTAAAAAACTGTTAGTTTACTCTAGTGAACCTGTTTCAACTAATTCACAGCCTCTGTAAGTGATAGCATAACTATTGTTTTGTGTTAATTATGCTACAGAGCCAAGACTCCCGGAATTGATGATTCCAATAAGATAATGAAGCACAGAGTGACAATGGTTGGCTGGGATCTTGAAGATAGGAGAGTTGTTACTGCAGTCAATGATCATTCCTTGAGAGTGTGGGATTCACGTACTGGTAAACTCCTCCAAGAACTCTACGTAAGTCAAACTTAATTTATATTTATTTCACTTCCCAAAGAATGAGATTTACCAGTCAATTAGGACTTTGTTTATGTATTGTGCTTGCAGTTTGATGATGAGGTTGGGCTGCTAGTATTGTGTGTCATTATAATAACCGTTTCATTTTTGTTGTATTATAAATTCATATTTCTTAAATTAAGCAATATCAACAAAATTAAATGAAAGGTTTAAGTTAATGTCATAACGAAATGATAGATTTTTTTCTGGATAAATTAATTTTGCTCTGTGCACAGTCTCACACAGATGAAGTGTTTGTGCTAGAAGGTCATCCAACAGATACAAGGATTTTCCTGAGTGCTGGACATGATGGTCTCATCATTCTGTGGGATCTGGATACCGGTTGCAAAATCTACAGCTACTACAATAACGTAAGCTCAATTCTGTTGGGCTGAAATTACCTTAAGTGTGCCACAATTCAATCAGCCAGGACCATGTAGAGAACTCTTTAGAGGCAGAGTGGGTTGGGGAGTTGGGTGTTACCTATTCACAAGAGATTCTTCATCAATTTGAAGGTCACCAAAACTTTCTTGATTTTTTTCCTTCCAGATTGAGGGGCAAGGTCACGGTGCTATGTTCGATTGCAAATTCTCTCCTGATGGCCAGCACATTGCTGCTACAGACTCACATGGACACCTGCTCATTCTTGGTTGGGGATCCAGTGAACGATACTCTAAGGTTTGTGCAAAATAATTGTTCAGTCTTTGGCTTTCTTCACATACATGTATTGCATGGTGTTGTTCATCATCCATGAATGTTATGCCAAATAATCTGTAAACCTTTTTTACTTTGGATTATTAAAGGCATCACACAGGAATGTATTCAAAACATCTACATTAATGTTGCCTGATTTGTATTTATGTTTCTCTCTCTATTCATCTCTGCAGGTGCCTTTTGAACAGTTCTTCCATACTGATTACCGCCCACTCATGCGAGATAATAACAACTATGTCTTAGATGAACAAACACAGCAAGCTCCTCACCTGATGCCCCCACCTTTCCTGGTAGACATGGATGGTAATCCTCATCCTATCCAATACCAGAAACTGGTACCTGGACGAGAGAATTGTACATCCAGTGCCTTGGTCCCTCAGATTGGTGTAGCTCCAAATGGTAAGTAATAGGCACACGCTAATCCCACTTCTGACACTACAAGTGTTTAATTTCAAAGTTCATATTGTAATAATAATAATTTATTCATTTATAAAGCGTAAATTTCATATAGATATGTTCAAATGCTCTTAACAATGAAGACATTAAGCGTGGAACAATGTATACATTTAAACATGGTTGAACCGATGGCATACAAGGGTGCCTCGGGCAGTTGCCAAATGACCCACATTCACCAACATCAGTAAAGGGGAGACAGTGAGAAGCAGTTACAGTTTTAGAGGCGGGAGGAAAACCCCAGAGGAATATTCTGGGTAAAACCCATGGAGTCAGGTAGGGACTGAAAACCCAATCCACATGTGGACCAGGCCTGGAATCGAACCCGGGACCACAGAGGTGGAAGGCGAGGAAAGAACTACCTTTGCCAATCTGACTCTCTTATTTACAGTCTTTCTTTTTTGTACACAAATCAGTACAAGTGATTTCTGCCAAATTTGACATGAATGCTTGTGACATTTTGTTGAATTTTAGGAGAAAATGAAGTCATCAGTCAGCCTGTGAGGGCACAGGGATCTTTTGCTCAGGAATCAGCTGCCTTGAATGAATCCCATCAAGCATCTAGCATTCTGGATGAAATGATTGAACAGATGCAACGAGAGCAAGATGAACAGCAGGGAATTTCTGCTGCTTCCGCTGCAATGCCTCCTCCTGCTGGTGCTCCAAGTGCCCGCCCAACCACACCAAGTAGAGGTAAATAATACACTGTCAACCAAACTGCTGTTATTTTGGAAAATTATTGCATCATGTAACCTGGACATTGTATTGCATCTCCTCTGAATTTATGTGATATATGGATACTTAGGTAGCCTTAATGGACCCCTTAGTCCCTCCGCTGTTTCCCCAAGAGGAGTGAGGCTTAGCGGTGAGATAGAAGGTGTACGCCAAGCTACTGGGAATGTTCCCATCAGCCAACAAGCTTCACAAGCTGATCTCCTAGCTTGGAGTGAAAGAGTTGTGGTTCCAGAACTTCCTCCATCCATCTTAAGGTAATATTATTTTCTGATAGGGACCAGGTGAAGCAAATGAGAAGAATCAGGGATTTAATGTTTTCATGTAAACAAATTTTTAAGCCTTCTCTGCAGTTTTTGTTTTCCAAGTGGTAAATTTTCATCTTTTTTTTTAATGGGAATGTGTAGAAGTTTGGAGAAAAGACGACAGTTGTTATTTGAAGAGGAACTAGCTCATTTCAAGGTGGAAAAGAAGAGGAAACCATCCGTTGCTTTCCTTCAAAGGGTAAGAAGGAGTCAAGACTTGCCTGAGATAAATGTGACATTCTCCCTCCTTATTTGGTATTATGATTTGCACAGTGTTGCTATGGTTTTGCAGAGCAGCAACACTTTTGTATTGCCAACATTATAAAGATACAGGTATGTTAATGAACTGAAGACTCACAACTGACTTACATCTGGTTGCCATGGCAGGAAGATTCAAGTGACTCACTGGATCGACTAAGGAAGAGAAAGAAAAACGCTCATGGGTATGGTACCCGTTCAAGCCGTGAGGCCCTTAGAAGGGAACGTAGGGAGCAACGAGAGAGAGAACAGAGGGAACAAGACCAGGAAGCGATGAACACAGATGATGAGGTAAGGCTGTGTCTGGAATAGGCTTCCAGAGTTGTCAGAGGGTTGTCAGAGGGTTGTTGAGTTGTCTGTACATCTCCGCATATTTCCAATGGAGTGAAGATCTAGTCCTAGCTCTAGACAACAGGTTTGGATGCAACCTAAGACTGCTAGCAAACTTACACTACTGTGCTGGTTTGAAAGTAGAATATTTTTATCCCTGTTAATTTAATCAGTCCTTAGCCGTAATTCCTTTCACATCAATGAAGGAAGTCCATAAAATGATTGCCCCAAGTATACCAGAATCTTAGGAAAAATTTTGATCCATTTGGGGGCTCTTAATTTAATCAACTAGAAGCCAGCAGAGGGGCAAGAAGCTCTAATGCCAACCTTAATTCCACCTTCTCTTTCTCTTTACACCTGTGATTATTCATTTATCTTCATCTCCAGGGAGAAGATACCTTAGTGATGAGTGGTGGAGAGACGACTGAAGATGAAGTGGAATGGAACAGCAGCAGCGATGGAGGAAGGTCGGTTCTTAACATGAATGTGTTCCTCTTTATTGCGTTAATGGGCAAACATTTATGCCTGATAACACGAGACAGAGTTTTTAAGTCGAACCATGTCCTCCAATTAACACAAGACTGTATGTGAAGTGAATCCAAATGCTTGTAAAGGTTTACATTAAATGCCCCAATTGTCCAAATTTTTAGTGAAACAAGCGAGTATTCAGATTGGACGGCTGATGTTGGAATTAATCTAGAGCCACCCAAGAGAAGTCAGAGACAGATTAATCGTCGAAGATTTGATAGTGGTTCCGATGAGGAAGAAGAACCTGGAACATCATCACAAGCAAAAACTAAGAGGAAAGAGTCCAAACCAAGGAAGAAAAAGGTTGGTTGATGAAAGTGACTTGCTTGTTAAATCTAATTCGTCCTCTTTTGAATGATGACACTGTGTTCTTGGAAGACTTGAAGAAGTGGAAAGAATTGCATACAATGATTGAACTAAAAGGGAAGATACAGGTTCAAACTCTCAATCTTACCACTAATATTGCTTCATCGTTATTTCTGTATACTTTACCCTCACTGCGGCTCTTGGGAATGAAACTGAGGGAATTGAAATAAAATTCAACCAAAGAACCACTCTCTCAAGCTTTCTGTCTCCATAAAATTCATGTTGTTTCTCCAGCCCCCAGCAACTGTCATCGAGGATCGAGAGCGTATTGAAGAACTCCCTGAGGAAATGAAACCACCTCGCTGGATTACAGACTCCACCCCACGAAGATGCCCTTACATTCCTCAGATGGGTGATGAAGTGGTTTACTTACGCCAGGGTCATGAATGTTATTATGAGGCAGTTAAAAGGTTGAACCTCTACAAGATCGACCTGAAGAAACAGCCATGGTATAACAGAAAGTTGAGGGTAAGTATGTTTCATTATTACTTAGAGCAACCTCGGCTTTTATATGTGATTGAGTGTGCTATTTTGTCTTTTACTCACTTCAGCTTGTTATCTGTTTAGGTTTTGTATGTTGTACTGTAGTTGTTTTTGCAATCATTTGCTCTTTGTTTTGCCATTTTTCCGTCTAAGTTATAACATTCTACCAGATGTATTTCATCATATTTTTCTTTCAACAGGAGCAAGAACTGGTCAAAGTTGTGGGTATTAAGTACCAAGTTGGACCTCCAACTCTGTGCGGCCTCAAGCTTGCCTTCATTGATCCTGAAACACGCAAACAGACAGGATCACATTTCTCCATCAAGTAAGTTGTAAGATGTGTTATTTTTAGTTATATCTGAAAAGAGGGAAGTGTTAACTTAAATTTGACAGCCTTCAACCTATGCTCATCCTTCAAATATTTCAGGTACCATGACATGTCAGACGTCATTGACTTCTTAGTTCTACGCCAGCATTATGACAACTCAATAGCGCAGAACTGGAAAGCAGGGGACCGGTTTCGATCCATGATAGATGATGCATGGTGGCTGGGTACCATTGTTGATCAGCAGCCCTTCCAAGTTGATTGTCCCGACAGCTTTTTCCAGTGTTACAATGTTGCGTAAGTATTCTTTAGATAATTTCATATCTATCATTCTTTGGTTGCCATTGAAACAATTTGAATCCTAAAACACCCCCCAAATTTTTGTCTTTTTCACAGAAGCAGCCATACATGTCAAAATACTTTTTTGTTCACTCTAATTTTTTAAATCCAGATGGGACAATGGAGAGACAGAAAAGATGAGCCCTTGGGATCTGGAACCGATTGATGAAGACAGTAAGTCCTATGACTTTTTCCAACAAAAGTGCACTGTCTTCAAAGTTGTTTGAATTATCAAACCCTACACTTCCAATGGCATGTTTTTATGTTGCAAGAACGTAACATCGTTTTTTGCAGTCATTGCAAAAATTTATTGATTTATTATTTGTAGTTTCTTATGAACTTGTTTATGCCGATAGAACTTTGTTGTTAATTTCGTAGATTTGCCAGATGTAACAGGTGGTAGTGTTCCTGTCACTCAAGATGAACGCATGCAAGCCTTGTACACTCCTGACCCTGCTGAGTGGAGTGATCGTGACCCAACAGTTGAATGTGAACGTATCATTGCCTGTATTGATCAGGTCATGGGATTGCGGATAGCTCGGCCATTCAATGACACCGTGGATTTGAATGTCTATCCTATCTATGCTCACGTAGTGCCATATCCCACAGACTTAGCCAAGATCAAGACCCGTTTAGAGCTGCGATTTTATCGGCGGCTATCAGCTTTGATGTGGGAAGTGAGATTGATGGAACAAAATGCAGTACTCTTCAACGAGAAGGACAGTAAGATTGTTAAATATGCTGAGCTCATTACTAAACTCCTTCTTGATGTTATCAGGTAGGATATCCTTCTGCAATTTTGTTGTTAAGTCAACTTTCAAGTGATACTTTACTAATATGAGTCAACACTGGTGTCAACAACTCTAATTAATGTGCTTTTTTGGATGACGGCTCTGTAGACAATGAAATTCATTAATTCATACTCCTGATTGTGAGACTTCACTTCAGTTACTATGATCTATTTATTGGTTCTTCCAGGAATCCTAAATGCACTGATGCACTGGCTGTATATAGCAAACTTACAGGCTCCATGGATGCAGATGAGCTAGTTAAGATAGAAACTTCCTCATCTGGTGAAGACGATGACCGGCCATCAACTAGCAGAAAGAGATCTGCTGTGAGTCAAATGCTCAGAACCACAATCAGATTAATGTTCCTCTCTGTTGGAATTTCAAATTGAAACCCCAATGCAGGCAGATTTCATTTTAATTTCACATTCCAAAATGAATTTGAATGTCTGTTTATGGCTTGTTACTTTTAATGATTCCCCATCAAGTAATTTACTATTATTTCAGAACAACACACCAAAATGTACTGAAATGTTCAAATTTTTAGGAGGAGTATGGTTTGCCACCAGCTAAGAGAGTTCGTAGCCATTCCTGTTACAACACCAAAGCCTGGATCGGTCAGTGCAAAGAACTCATGCAAATGCTGTGGAACTGCCAAGACTCAGAACCATTCAGATATCCTGTTGATGAACTTAGATATCCTGTAAGTACTTATCATCACACTGAAGCCCTACCCCTCTATGGGACCTCAAATATGAACCTAATTGTAATGCTTGTCATTAATACTGCCATTTCCGTCCTGTGCATTTGAAGCATGTTTTTCACACAGCGACAAATACATGGACCTGTAGTAGTACAGTAAGTAGCTGCTATGGTGTTTTCGAAGTCTATGATGCCTTGAAGAGCTTCAGGAAAAAGAAAATGCCACTTGAGGTCATTGGTAATACTGTTTTATTAAAATAAAGTTATGTTGTAGTTGAAGATTCATGAAAACAACTCGTCTAGATAAAATTTCTGGCTGATAAAAAGCATTATAAGAGTTAAAATGAAATGCAGTCTTCATTTCTTATATTCTTTTTTGTTGCATTGCAAGGATTATCGAACAATCATCGACACACCAATGGATCTGAATGTTGTCCGTGAGCAGCTTGATGAGATGATCTATCAAGACCCCATGGAGTTCTGTAAAGATGTCCGACTTATCTTCACCAATTCCAAAAGTTACACACCAAACAAGAAATCGAAAGTAAGTAACTTCCTTTTCATTGCTTCAAATCTTATAAACACAATTGTAAAGTGAGTGTTCATCCTGTCAGTGTCACAGCTGTATCAGCTGCCATTCTCATTTCCTTGTTGGTGTTTTGAAGTTGGCAGTTTATTATGTAACTGTAATCATGCTAAATCCAAATTCTTTTGTTTCAATTTGCTTTCTTTCTAGATCTACTCCATGACACTGCGGTTATCAGCTCTTTTTGAGGAGCATTTCCGACCAATTCTCAGTGACTATAAAGCAGCATTGAAATATGAGAAGCAAGTCCGATCTGGGCTCAAAAGGTACCTTGTCTGAAATGCAAGACTTTTTCCCCAATCCTGTGATTAGTAGAATGATTCCAAGACTGACAATAAACAATCTCAAACTTGTTAACAGAAAACGGAATCTCGCCAACTTTGAGGATGCATCCTCATCTGGCAAAGCCAAGAGCACCTCAGTAGATGCATCTTCTCATAGTGAAGATGAGGACAGGGCAGGCCCCTCATCAAGGGCTGGGTCATCAAGGGCAGGATCATCATCAAGGTCAGGACCATCCCGTCCAAGTTCATCGAGAAATAGCATCAGGGATATGGCATCGTCAAGTAACAGACCAAGTACTTCAAGGCAGGCATGCTTCTCAAAAACCAAAGAGTCCAACCAGATCAGTACAAGAAGTGCCAAGAACATTCCTACCAACAGTAAAAATTCAGGTAAAAAAGAAGCCCAAGCTGAAGTCCTAGTTATTGTTTTAAAATAATGTGCCTCATTTTGTTTATCATGTCCAACATGCATTTCTTGAACCCCAATCTCTGGAAAATGTTTCAGATTTTTTCCGTGAGTTTCCTTTTTGATATTTTGTAGGGAAATCAACATTTTCAAAGACAATAGCAGAGAGAGTCAAGCGGCAGACGGCATCTCGAACGTTAAGACAAATTGATGAAAAGGACAGTAAGAGTGAAAGTGAAGAGGATAATGAGGAGGAGGATGAAGACACAGAAGTAGAGCAGGAGGAAGAGCAAGATGATAAAGAAGATGAAGAGGACAATGAAGAGGAAGATATCAGTTGCTCGAGATCAAGGAGAAATGGACTCAGGAGAAGAGTTAGCACAAGAATAAAAGGTAAACTGCAAAGTTCACCGAGAGTTAAGAAGTATTTTGTCTAATAATACTGACTGAAAAAAAAAAAATTTGGTTTGGGGTGTAGTTTAGAAGCTTTTTGTAATACATGTGGCTCAGAATTGAAAAAGGGCTTGGGAAAAAATAACAGATTCATAGGTTAAATTTGATAACTTGTACTTGCTTTTTATCATTTGTTAATCATCAGTGATTGTTTTTCTAATTTTGTCACTTTGTAATGTGGAGTTTCTCAACAATTTGGACTCTGTGTTTGAGTGAGCACTAGATGATTTAATATTTGAGGGATAATATGTCTTCTCAGAAGCCAAAGTAGTGTTACAGACTAAATTGTAAAGGACGGATGTCTCTGATTTTTAATTCGAGCTGTCCAAGCCTCAGTAGGTCATCATTAAAAACCTTGAATCATTTTATAAACTTTATTTTTTTCAGCTTCCAAATCTAAACTCAGCAATGGTCATACCAAGAGGTATGCAACAAGGCAAAATACTGTCATAAGTAATAAAGATGAAGAGGAGGATGATGACGAAGAGAATTCAGACAGTGAAGGAAGTGAAAATGATTCCAACACAGAGAGCAACTCGCCATCAGGTTCTGAATCAGAGCTTGACTCGGACAACAGCTCTGAGGAGCCTTCGCGAGATAGTGACACTGAAAGCTACATGTCAGAAGACAATGAGAATCATCGCACACGTTCAAATAGGTCTCAAACTCGGTCAACCTCCAAGAGGAAAAGTAGGACTGTTAACCAGGATCCAACCAGGAGATCGCAGCGAACTTTGGTCAGGTCTAGAAGGAGGCTGGACTCCAGTGATATTGAATCAGACTTTGTGTCATCTGCACGCAAGCCTAAGACACGAAACCAGGGTAAACAGACAGTGATATATCGTGACCTTGACGAGGAAAGTGAGAATCAGTCCTATGACAGTGAAGATATGAATGGGGTTGAGGATGTAGTGACAACTGTCTCAAGTCGGGGCAGGGTACGACGAATGACACAGAGGGCACGTGCAAGCATATTGGGAGAATAGCACCTCCCTTACCTTGACGTCAGTGAGTTACAGGGTTAAGACAGGCAATGATTATGTAACTTGAGGGACTTGTAAGATGAAGAGAAAGACCTTTCTTTGCTTCTTTTTCTCTATATTTGGACAATTTGCTGTAATTTGCCCAAGTGTTCAGAATTGACCAGTGTTTGTTTTTGAAGTCAAAATGTCAATTTTTTTCTAGCTCTGCTCCAAGTACACACTGGAAAAACTTCAATGTTACCAGATGCATGTTTTTTTTTAAAGATTAATTTCACCCTAAATCAAACACTGTTCACGTCTTATGCTGTGGTTTTTCTTTCTCTGACTGTTCTTTTATTTTTGAATTTGATTGATCTTTGAACTCTGTGTCCCTATCCAAGATGTTGCTTTGAGTCACCAGCTTCTAAGCTGGCAGACTTGATTGTCTTTGTTTTCTTTCATTTGTCGGTTTGTTTTTTGTTTGAAGGACATTGGAGAAGGTGCTTAGAAATAATAAGAGTAAAAGTAATCTAGATGATTTTCAATTGGATTGTAAAGTGCTATGTTTATTAATTGAGATGACATAAATTGATAGACATGTACATGTAACTGGGTTCGATGTCGTCAGCAGGAGATCCGTCTTTCTCATATTTTGGCACCAATGCACCATTTTTAGTTGAGCCAACTGATACTTTCCCACTACCCAGGTCTGTTGAGTATTTTCTAGTACCATTTTTCGAAGTTTTTGCACTACTTTTAACCTGATTATCTTCAAATGTTTATTCTTTTCTTTATAAATGATATCCTTATCTGTTGGAAATAAACGAGCATCGGTATAAGTTTTGCATCAGTGAAGTAAGATGACGGCTCTTCAAGATCAGGAATAACATCCTTCTGTCAGTCTTAGTTCTACATCAAACACATGTATGGACCTTTACAAACGTCTTGTTGCAAGTGCTTCTCCATGCTACAGACAATCTGGTATCTGCTCTGCTATCAATGTGTCATCGAATGTTTGCTATAGTTACTTAACACTCCAGGTGGTCATTGCCGATTCCTTTGAGACGTTGTGACGTTCTATTCCAGTACACCACTGCAGAGGAAAGCAGGGGAATTCATAATTGAAATGCCGGATTTGTTAATGTGGTTTTAGCGGCATATGAAGACAACACACACAGTAATGCGTGTTGGTTTGCATAGAAGTCTCATTTAAAATCTTGGGGCATTTTGCTTGTGCTTTTTCCCAGTCATCCACGCATGGCGATTAGTTTTATACCCATACAGTTATTTGTACTTTTGTACGTTGATTGTAATTTGTATGATCTTATGAGAAGGAACGGATTTAAATAAATGTTTACACGTTCACAGAATTACCCTTTTATCACTTCAACCGTTGTTCTCAGGCTGTGCATATTCGATCTGATAAACTTGATTTACTCTCGTTGGAATGACTTGGTGTAAAGTCGTATATACATTTTTTCCCGAAATTCATCTGAACGTTAAACTAACTTCTGCTTTTTGTCTGTCTCATTTGTGATGAAATGTTCGTTGGCATTTATGCTGAGTTAATCCACAATAGCATCCGACATTTGACATGAAGTTGGGGAGCCATTGATACATAGGTTGTGAATTACGTTTCTAGTTTACATGTACATGTACCTAAAAAGGTATCCATGCACATGTACACTATCAATGAGGGGGATCCTGATGAGTTTTCGGAGGAGAAGGGAGTGAGTCTTTCGTCTTTTCATCAGCAAAACACATGTAGTTTTATCGTCTCTGTCAAATAGAACACCAGAGGCAATTCAGATGTTTAGTTCAGAGGCAATTCAACTCCATGGCCCTCTGATGACCGGTCATTTCAAACCCCTGCATTTTCGCCCACAGTCGACACATACTACTGTCTTTTGTCGGCTGCTTATCAGAGCAGCGGAACCCCGAGTGTAGTCGATTGTCCCCTCTGTAATGAACCATCCTCATCTCAGTCTGAGGTGACAATGTGATGGTATCACCACCCAGTTTCACACCATGAATTTTGAAAAAGTGGACATTAATGGGTCTAACGACAGCCTTGTCTCGACCTGTATTGACTGGCGTCGGCTTTCGGCTCCGGAACTGATTCCGCTCGAAGACACTCTCGTGATGATGCTGCGTCTGATTGGAGATCCTCGTTTGGTTCCATCCTCGACAGAAAAACCAATTCTGAACCCTTAGTGATCCAATGGACTTCATGAATTCGTTATACTTTCGCAGGATATCAGTAATTAAGGGCACAGATGGATCCATGGGTTGTAAGAACTCATCTACGTCAATTTTGATCATCCAGTCAGCCCAGTGGCGATTCCGCCATAAACAATCATTCTCGTGGGCTATTTGAACTTCCAGATATGTCTTACCGGGCGAGTAGGCGTGAGCCCATGGGATGATGGTGAGAAATCCACTGTCAACGTATTGACGAACGGTCTGGTGAAGGGTAGAAGTATTGGAGTTGTCATATATGTAGACATGTTCAACCCCTAGGTACCGGTGATAATCCAACCATTTAGGCACAGCAACGTCCATGTCTTTCAGCATCGTACACATGGAGAGAAATCGCTTCTTTCCCTCACGCGGTTGCGAATGACACACAGTTATGTTCTCGTACGCTAAACTGGTGTTGGAGGCTCGTCTGAGCGCAAGGGTTAACTTCTGCATCCCGTACAGAGGTTCAGGCACTGGGCAAGTTAAAACAAAGACGTACTGGGCTCTAGCCCCAAATCTTTGGTAGTCTTTGAGGATGGGGTCGGCAACTCGAATCAACACCCTTCCCTTGGGTCCACGAAACTCGCAGAAGAATGAGTCCTCGTGCCAATTTTCGAACCAAAACCGAACTCCTACAGCCACCACTTCGTGACTGATTGGATCCGCGAAGACGGAATGGATGATGGGCATGCTAGACTTCTCGAGTTTTAACTCCAGGTAACAGCTTGGATCATAAAGTCGTGGACTAGAGTCGCTACCATTTCTCTCTTTCCTCCATAAGTTCCTTGTCTCCGTCTGAATTGTATAGTAGAAAACAGCAAACATTTGAAAGATCAGAATCATAGAGGAAAACATTTCAAGTGATCGTCTGAATGAATGAGTTGGCATAATGGCATTGTTCAGTTTTCAGGCCACACACTTGACTTGAGGCCTGATTTACAGCCGATATCTTCCAAAGGATATTACTTCGTTGTTGAGTGTCCCTTTTCCGTCACAGAGAGTCAAGGAGAACATCGAAGACTGGAATGTATGGCCTATCAGTTTATTCCCAAGAGGATATCTCAACTGCTCTGCGTCAATGATTCCTTTCGGTTGTAGAAATGAATATTCTACGAGAATATCGACAGATTCGTATCTGTTGCCGTATACTTTAGGTCATAATTTTATGACCATGAGTGTTTATCCTATTTGTACACAGGTCAAATAGCAGGGTATCTAGACATTAGCACAAGACGACATTGTATGTTAGACAGTCTATAAGAGAGTCATACACAGCCTGCAAGACAGTTTTGGATCACCTCATATTAATGAACACGCCTGAGAGTCATGACTGACCACACTGTGAGTGAAACGTAAGTCAACAGGCGTAATAATTTAAACTAACAAAGACACATTTGCTTTCTCCTAAGGTAAATCAACATTAGCATATAAATAGAGTCAAGTTGTCAAACAGATTTGAAGCCTTTTGTTGACCGGCAATCACGGGTGTGTAAAATCCCAGAAATAGACATTTTTTCTTCTACTTCTAACCATCATGGGCAACGAACAAATGGATCCTCATGTAACAATTAAACATGGATAAAACAAGAGTACCCAAGAATCTCAGATGTTAAAGTCTATGGTGCTAACACCCCCTGGAATTGGTTTTGCGTGTAGGTCTGTGCTAAAGTGGTCCATTTCTGTGTCGCTCGCCGGTTGAATTAAAAAAAAATTACATTATTATTTTCCAGCCTTTTGTTTCATTACGAGGTGTTTGTGTCTTAGCTTTGTGTCATAAAAATAACTTTGAACCTCACCCCCATCAAACGAAACTTTTGAGCTCTTCTTTAATCATGATAAATAGCGGCATCTGTTGGCCATTCATTGTCATTTCGTTTTCCGTATCTTTTTGTTCGACTAGGACCGAACCAAGATCACCGAGTTTTCCTTTTATGCGATCAAATACAGCTTCACAAATGACAGCCCATTACCAAAATAATTCACATCGAAATGGTATTGCAGCGCCCCGGTGCACTAAGTGCAAACACTGCCCCCTTGCGACAAAGTCAAACTGATCGTGCCACTGCGCTGTTCGCCGTACGTGCCCAAGGTGCCGCAATAAAACCTTGCCCAATCTACGCAATGATTGTAGCCAGCTAGCCACCCAGCATACACCTGCTCATACAGCCAATCGCTCTTCACTTCGCAGTTCAGATAGTTCACAATTGCAGTGTTTCTTGCACTGTAAAGCTGTGAGCCTCGTTGCTAACACCCTGTCTTTTCTGTGCCACCGGTGCACGAGTACCGCTTCCCAACCTGGTACCTAGAAGGCAAGACTAGCTCTGTAATAACTTATAGGGAGGGAACAGCGTGATGCAAATCTATTGGAGGAGAAGCAAGCGGCAAGTAGACTCCAAACAGGATTAATGTATAATTGATATGACTTAAGAGCATGGTGACAAGCACTCAGTGACCATTGGATTTTGAAAGGTAAAAAAAAAATTGTATCGTGTATCGGTTCAGCGTTTCGGTGGGTTAGATCAGTAGCTGAACTTTACCTTGGCTACCAGAAAGTGAGATAACAGCTACGCACTATCGGAAAAAGCTGCATAAAAGTGATTCCAAATCCTCGTCTAGTTGGCCCTCTACTACAGAGGAATTCTTCAACATTACTTCAAGTGTAAAAAACATTTTATAGGAGAAAGTAAGCTGAATATTTGAACTATCCTGTGAATTGTTTGCTGCAGCTGTATTCCGCTGACGAACTTTTCAAGATCAATCTTTTTTCGGGCTACAAGACAAAATGGCTTCCCTGACAACGGCGTTGCCAAACGTTACCGGAAATTACACTGATGATTACCATTCACAAACTGTGGACGTCTATGAAATTGTTTCTATGGTATTCTTGATTTCTTTCGGTATGTTGGGTGTAATTGGTAACGGGATACTGGTATGTATTGTCCTTCTGAACCCTGATATGCGATCTGTTCCGAACATTCTCATCGCAAGCCTTGGTCTTGGTGACTTCTTTGTGGTAATTACTTCAGTACCTTTCAACTTAGTGTCTTACCTATACAACTCGTATCCGTTCAACTCTGCCGTCTGCAAGTTTTCTAGTGCCGTGCCTATCGTGTCTCACGGTGTGTCGGTCTTCACGCTTTCGGCGTTAAGCTACGATCGCTACATGGCTATCGTGCGACCCATGCAACGGCGACAATCTAACGCAGTGCGTCGAACCTACGCTGTGGCCATTTCAATCTGGGTAACATCTATCTTACTAGGCATTCCAACAACCATCCTTGCAAAGAGAGACCTTATTTACCCGAGTGGTGTCGAAGTAGCCATATGCAAAACTCTGCCTGTAAACATAACAGAGGAATACGGAGCGATTCCAACCGTCACGGCCAAGGTTCATGAGGCAGTAAGATGTTTAATCATGTTCGTTATACCTCTAGCTATCATCAGCATGTACTATATACTGATAGCCAAGCAACTCGCCCAGAGTTCTCGGACAATTCCTTGCGAAAACCACGGAGATTCCAGACAGCTTCGAGCCCGCAGACGACTCGCCCGAACAGTTCTGGTTCTGGTCGTGATATTTGCCATATGCTGGATACCTCACTTTATGTACAGGTGAGTCTTTTATTTGCCATTTAATAAGAAATGTTTTTATAATACTTACAACCTACGACGTAGATTATCGACTCTGCATCGTTTTAAATCACTACTAATTTAATTGATAAAAATTGAAATTTCGATCATAACTTGTTTGGTCACTGCCAAAGTCAAAGGTGAGAAATACGTGTTTGTTGAGTCCCCCGGGTGTTTTCGTTAAATAAATGGATAAAGTAACATTATTTCACTTTAGACTGAATATGGGCCTACTGTTTGGAGTTTTGTTTACATGCCTAGATACCAAAGAAAGTCTGTCTAATGCTTGTTTCTTAGATAAGAACTCATTAATAGAAAATTTGTGGAGGATATGGCAACAAACTGAAATATTCTTCTGGAGCACAAGCATACATGTACAGTTCAGAGTGTGTTGTCGTATATATACTTAACTTGTTTTCATCCAATTTCAGTTAAATTACCACTATATTGCTATTCTCTGGCTTATCCATGTCAAAAATAGAATGCAATTTCAAAATTATTTTACAGATTACGTAAACAATAAATCAGCGTTAACCGTGCACATACGTCATCAGTTAAAGGTGAAACTTTAGACCGTTTTAGACCGTTCATGCCCGTTTTCATCTGTCCCCATTATTCGTAAGATGACGTCTCGGAATTTCTTTCTCCCATTGTAGCTGTGATCTAGCTACTGTCCCTGAGGCCGAAATTCTTGTTCAATTAAGATGTCACCTGTTTTCTGTTACCTTCACAAGCAAATGCAATAAATCCCATTCAGATAATCTCGTTCGTGGGGTTGGACTCCATGGTTACGACTGCCTTTTTTATTTCTTTAATTTTGATTGAATATGCATTTAGAAAAAGATACGCTAGAATATATAGCATCAGAAAACATGCTACATGTTTCGTCCCCTGTCTTCCTCTCTGATCGAGATGTTTCCTGCCTCGTTTTGAAGTCACAACACCCTACCTTCTTCATAATGTCTCAATGCCGTCACACCTCTTGTTTGCCCGTATGTTATTGTATTTACCTTTTCCATCTCTTATTTCGTTCTTACGTCTACCAAGCGTTTGCAACACACTGCATCACAACCCAATTCTCGCCCGGCCAGTGGCTCGTTCCCTGCGGGACTGTAGTCTCTTGGTAGGGTCGCGGCAGCGTTCATGGCTTGTTTTCGCAATCAGGTCAAAAAACGGGTTTCTCAGTTGAAGCAGAACAAATGTGCTTCCCGAGTCTGGTGGACCCGAGTACATATTGCTGAGATGCTCAAACTAGTTTGATGTATTCGCTACGGGTCGCGATTTGAGAAGCGCCGATGTCTTCGTAAAAACGGTAAGAGCAACCATATGGGAGTTCTGTAAGGGTGTTTGCACTAAAATGTTTCGTTCGGTTTAGGGATGGATTTTGGTGGCAGACCGTGTTTCAGCAGCTGTACAAGCTAAAACATTACCAACAGCGTGTTAAAAGTGTATATTATGTGGAACTGATCGTGATTTGCAGTTGTGCATACATCCTGCTGGCTGTTTGCTCGGCTGGAAAATCTTTAAGTGTTCTGCACTGTCTAAAACGCTCAACGAACATGTACATGTACTGCAAAATGACTCACTTAGCTTTATAGTTGATGTGATGGGCTGAAGACTCTACTTCAGTATATATATATATATGTTTGAGGTTTCCTGTAGGCATAGATGAGGAGCCCGAGAACCGATATAAACCTTCACTTTGTCGATCCGTTAGACTGCACTTCGTCGACTGCACTATGGCAGAACGTCCACTCAGGTATTTTCCACACAACTTATGCAAATAGTTGGCTCATGATCACGCCCTTTCGCCAGGCAGTGTAGGTCCTGTACTTCTTGACTCCGCCTGTATTTGCGTCCCTCTCGATCGGTGCAGCTTGTTTTATTGCATTGAAAATAAACTTATTTTCAAATGACGTTCGATGATTATATGACACAGGTTTCAGTGGAACTGTATTAAATTTGAAAGATTTATTTTTGAAGTCATGAAATTTCTCGCCGACGAAATTTGAGACTTCGAGCCGTGCAGCTCTTTCCATGCCACGCGAAAGAACTTAAATACCCAGAACAAGAAGTAATGTGATTGATCCTTTTTATTCCAAACTATCTGTCACAACCCTTAATAGTCCCCTATCCTCGAGAACCACTTTGCACCTATGCTAATTCTCAGTACAAATCACCGTCCGTTGCCACGCGCCAAGGCGCAAAGTTCGCTTGGAAGATGACACTCAGATTGATCAGAAAATAACTCAAATTTCCGATAACACAGCGAAGTGGTCAGCATTACTCATCAGCGTGTCTAAGGCAGAACGTTCACCCGCGTAGCCTGCCTCTAGTGGGCTATTGAACATTATACATTCCACGGATGGTTAGACTAGCATTTCGTGTCGATGGAGGCACTCTAGCGTGAAATTAATCTCTTGAAGTTCAGTTAGGTGGGATTTGACTGTCCACGGAGATTTTCCCTTGGGAAGTTTCCGTAAGTGTCGATTGAACTTTCTTTACTATATTAAGCGTCTAAGTAATTACACATTATCGTTGTCATTACCTTATCGCGCGGAACTTTTCATCATAATAAGAGTGCAGTAGTTTTCGTCGGACCTGTATTTTTATCAGAAACGTATCTTTTTGTCACCAGCATCGTTTGAATTGCCGTATAGTCGCCATCACCAATAACACCGCAGTCATGCCTTTAACCAGCATCATCAGAATTACTTAAGTTTCCTTAAATCGTTATCGCTATCTTCCTTGCCACGGATACTGCCAGCCAAAAAACAGCAACAGCAGCAGCAAAAATTAACACACCACCAGCAGCAACATGATGCAGATACACTGCAACTCATGGCGAATCCAGAACCAAATTTTCACGGAGTGGCCACCAATTTGGAATATTTTACGTAACACGTTAGGGCTTTTCTGATGGTTGAGGCTAATTCTGTTTACATGCTTTTAGAATTAAGGAATGGAAAGAAAATAGACCTAAAAATCGCCTTTCTGTCAGTATTTAAAACACAAAATGGGAGGATGGCAACCTTTGACCCTTCCTTGTATCCACCTTGCCAAAGCCATCATTGCTATAGCAACAGTAACATCAGCACCGTAAAGGCACACCTTCAGTATCCCCATCAACATTATAACTTTGGCCATCATATAGCTGTCAACACCCCCATCATCACCATCATCATCACCACTCTCACCTATCGTCACTATGACTACCATCACAATTACTGATCTCTTTTGCAGACAACTTGGCAGTTGGCAGAAACATCAGCTCGGTTTCCTCCGGTTCAAAGGTCTGGTATAGGGTGTGATCTGTGACCAATATTCATTTCATTTTTATCTTTGCAAACTGGAGAAATGTTATTGCATTTCGTTAGAAAGCTCACCCCTTCTTGAAAATCCCCGGTGAGTTCATATCGAACTGTGTTTTGGACGTTCGCAGAGACAATTTGCATAGAGGACAAAATATGCACTGTATGTTGTTCACTATTTTCGAAGATAAAAGATATCTGTTTTCTATGAGACTACTTCACGGTACGTACACGCACAAAGCAATCGAGATAATGGACTCAGTAATTTCAGGAAGTTCATAATATGCAGTAAAGTGCAATACATTGACCTCCATCGGGAAAGTTCAGAAATTCGACCTTTTTGCTAGCGCCCATGACGCAGTGGTGAACTAGTTCAGAAACTGTACGTTCTACCGGATGGTTCTTGGGTGTTTTTCCATCAATCTTATAAGCATTCCCTACACAATGCCTCCTCAATTCATCCTCATGAATCAATGAATGAATCAATCCTCACGTGTGTTTATGTGTCAGTCCATTTCCTCGAAGTCGCTTAACTGTTTTATTACGCCTAGTTTCCAGCTGTGCATGTGTAACTCGATAATCTTCCATAGTCACTAACTTCTCTTCCTGTCGATTCTTCTCACGCTTACATTAAAATACATTGAATCGATTACTTCTCACTGCACTCTTGAAAAAAAACTATTCCAGCGCCTAAATATCGATTATTATATCCCAAACAACACAATTTGTTTGCACACTTAGGTGGTAAAGGAAAACCCTGACGGTATAATAACTCCGACGTTTCACCTTTCGTTTGGCCAACCACATAAAACATATGACGCGTTTTTCTTGTATAAAATGTTTGAATTGACAAAGTTGTACTTTGTTTATTTTTGTTATTAATGCACATCTTTTTGATCTCGTCTGTTTCCTGGTTAAAGTTGGTGCACCCACAGAAAGGATGCTGTAGGTATTTTTTTTTAATGAATCTCAGTATGTAGCGGCTGCAACTTAGACCAATTGCGTCGGCCAAATCACGTGACCTACAGTGGGTATCAACCCCATAGCAACGTGTGTTTGAGTGTTGGTTACAAACAGCAAAGCCGGTTTATGGTATAGTTTTGGTAAATGATACTTAAACGAAACCCTTTGCTTAGACACCCATGTTTGTTGATATTGAATACCCACTTTAGGTCACGTGATTCAGTAGGCACAATCAGTCTATTCTGAATATGCCTTTTATTTTTTCTTAACTTCTTATCATCAAATCTGACTCACTGAGATGAGCACGTAGCAATGAAATTAACAGATTCATACAGTCTGAAATCAATTATGGATGTTATACAGATTGAGGTTTTTACGGCACAGTTTGTGTGTGTGTGTTTCCTCATGTTCATTTGAAATAAAAGTTGGAGGAACCGGGATGAACTGGATATTGGTTGTGGGTCTATTGCACTTGACAATTATTAAGTCACGCATGGAGTCACGTACGGACTTGAAGTTCTTCCCATTGAATTGACCAATTTTTCTTCCGAGTCGTGTCCCTGAATGTAGCGTTAGTATTAAACTATTTCAATCTCAGATTAAACATCTGACTCTCCTGCAGGGAAGTACGCTGCATTTACACTGTAAAAAACGGTGGTCAAAACAATGTTGTTAATGTTGGGCATTTGTTATTTGCCCAACCTTGGTTACAAGCTGTCACATTGTTGGTCAATTTTCCGTCACTGTTGGTCAAACATTGACCAAATATTGGGAAGAATTTGCTTGCCCAAAGGTTGCTAAGTTGATATTTTTTACCAACATTGGGCAAAATATCCTCCCAAAATTGACCAACCTTTTACAGTGTATGCTTCAACGTAATTTCTTCGTCATATAAAGGAATATCAATGATGCCGAATATTTGATATGCAATGCACGTCTTGTTACCTCCTTGCCTGCCCTTTGTACTGTTAACCAACCCTTCTGTTTTTCCCTTAATAAGATGATGTTCAGTAATGACATTGTCCAGGAAATGTAGCTCCTTCCTCCGTGCACTTAGTAATTCCAATTACACATCAGGATGAATTGCTTTCTTTGACGAGACGCGATTGCCCTAATTTGCCCTGTAGATTAAGGAAAGCCGGTTCCTTGAGAATGCGCCTCTGCCGACACATTCACAGCAGAGTCATTAGTGATGTTATTGATGATAATCATTGGCAGTTGCGGACTAGGTTAACTCTGAGTTCGACAGAAAAAGCTCATACCTTTACTGCAAGCCGCCAGAAAACTTCTTATTCGAATGAAACTTGTTTTTCGGCATGCACGTGGCATTTGTTTTAAACCAAAAGGTGTAAGAATGATGTAAACTGCTTGAATTATTTGTTGTTATTTAATTTTTGTTGTTATCACGTCAGTATCTGACATAACCTTCATCTGTTGTTACCGTCGTAAATATTAATGTCATTGTTATCAATCCATAATTCACATTGTGGATAATTAATCAGCAAGTAAAACGCGCAAAATGTTAACTGAGAAGCCACAGCAATGTGACTTCCCAACTCAATAAAAACTCTCTTTGTTAAATAAAATTAATAAAGACTCCTAATTCTCCACCTTTGACTTCAAATGAGTTGCCAAAGTACCATATTGATCAGAGAGTGTAGCCTGAAGGTCGTTTCTTCTTCATATCACGAACTTGTGGTTTCGTCCATCTCATCGTTCATCTCTTGCAAAATGCTCCTGAGAATTCCTCAAGCCATGCGTACCCTGGACAGGACGTAGTGCTTTCCAAGTCCAGCTTGTTGTTATAAAGGACCACCCGCAAATAGACACAATTCTCAAGGCACGCATTTCGAGACCCCAGCTTGAGCAAATCAAAATATTTTGACGAAGTCGCCCTCACGTCGAACTGAGGACTCGTTCAAAATTTTACAATTTGTTTGCAAATTATTTATTGTTTCTGTCATTTATTCTAATGGATCGAACATGCTCGTAGAAAAACATAATATACTTACATCAGGTCATACACAAACCTTGGAAGAAATACTGATATGCGTAGTTTATAATGTTCCAAAACATTCTGGGTTTCCTCAATCAATTTACAAAACAAACTGTGATTTTGAAATTCCTTCATGAAGTAAAACAGGGAAGCAAAGTCCCCTTTGAAAGCGATCGTTTGTTGCCAATACCATCTATGGTGGTTGTTTAAAGTGCATTTGCCATCGTCGTTTCATTTTCTTGTCGGGCTAAGAAGGTTTGTATGAGGATTATGGAGATGTAACTCACCTTTTTTTGGTCGCATCCACTTGAACTCTTCCGCCAGCTCTCATGTACATGTATATTTGGAGGCTTGTCGCTACTACTACTGGATCATTCTAGCGAATCTCTTGATCACGCACAGAGTTTCATCATACGCCAGACGGATTATTTCGTTTGGAGTTGACTGCAGTTCGTTGCGTTCGGTTGAAAAGAAGGTAGCATAGGAGATAGAAATAGTCTCTTGACGTTAATTGATTCTAACAGGGGATAGCACATGATACGTTGCAAAGTTTAAATCGGTATTTAACGGTTGAAGTGTTGTTTTCAGGGTTTGTCGCGAGTAGTTTAAATTTGGGAAATTCAAATGTCAAGATATAGTTATCAACAGAATAACTCATCTTGAGCAAGTGTGGTTGCTCACTGATTTACATGACCATTTGACTCTGTGCTTAATGGTTGATTTATCGACTAACTTTAATTTACATCAATCAACTATATTTCATTTTGAGGATTTAATATTCCATGTCCGCAGATTATTTTGTTCAAGTCCTATTCCTGCATCGAAAGGAAACTAGATGATGGCTAATGCAGTTTCGACAAAGTGTTTCTTTTGACGAGACTTTGTATTCTTTTGTACTTGCCGACATTTTTATGAAGCCTCTTCAATCATTCGTGTGCTACCAAGATGCCACCCCTTATAGTCCAGGTCAAAACTCATATGTGACGTTTTGCCTTGTTGTCATAATTATAACTTTTCCAAGGCGTAAATCAACAAACCACATGACATGGTAACCATGCATAACGCACTCTCAGCTTATTAATTGGGTAAGCTCTTTACTGATATTGATAAGGTTTTGTTGAAAAAATAAAAAAGCATGTCTTTCTTTCTTGTTTTTAAAGTCTCTTGAATGCTCAGCTTGCATGAAGTCAGGAGGAAGATAGGAGTTTCTGAATGTTCCAGAACGTGGACAGAAATAATATTTTGAGAGATATCTGCGATTGTTGACAGAATGATTGAATGGGGAGCGAGGATTGAACTAGTAAATTTATAATCAGTCTGTCCTGAAAACGTGCATGCTTAGAAAATGGTAAGGGGAAATGGGCAGGGATATGATCCCTTCATCTCCATTATTGAATTGGCATCAATCAAGAGATGGCGTTACATCAAGATGTAATGCTCCAGCTCAAGAATGAGAAGCCTTTGGCTGCATGTGATGTGAAGATGGCAATGTACTTTTCTACATCCCTGACCCCTTTTGCACCGTTGGTTTCCATGATCCTATCGGGGCTTCACATACCAATTAATTTTTGTTCTCTTCTTCCCGCGGCGGAATTTCCCCTCTAATTAGTCACTCGGGCTAACATGACAAAGTATTATTTGAATAGAGTAGTTGTGAGTATAATAAAACAACATAGAGTTCTTTCTTTGATCAATTTATCAAACCGTAATGATACCTTGCTTGTGCCATCAGATGATACACTGGCAGTATTCAAATATTTGCCGCTATTGTTTAAATTTGTTGACTTTCAGATCAAGTAATGTAGCAACTTCAACGGTGCATACATTTCCAGTCACTGTCAGCGAAGTGATTTAACCAATATACAAAGTTACATGACTGTAACCATTTATAGCCACTGTACTGAAGCGAAATTTCCTTTGGTTCCACGGTGTTGTTCCATTAAGCAGAGTATTTTTTTGCACTTAATTCCTCGTCAGAGCATTCCATCTTTTCTTTCCGGAAAAGTGCGTCTTCATTGAAGTGCAAAGGTTGTTAGTTCTCAGCTCTAACCATGTTGCCTTAGTGATACAAGTGTGTCCCTTCTGGCGGAGGCAGTCCGGAAGTACTGTAACCTCTCTCAGACACTCAATGCAGCACCATTTGATGATAAATTGAACGATGTCTCTTCTTTGACTATTTCACCAAGCATGCGTGCAACAAATGAAGATTAGGGACTAAGTGAGCCTTCTCCCTTTCCCAGCTCAGCTCCTGGTATCGATTCTAGAATGTCGAAAATTTGCCAATAAATGTAGCCTACGGGTCGCTTCAAAGAATCCCCATTAACCGTTAGTAAGGTTTATGTGCATACACCTGCAGGATGGCGAGAGGTAATGGATATTCTGTTTATACCTATCTAATCAGTGCTTTATTGTCCCTGCAGGAAGGATCAAGCTTAAGTAGAGTTTAATTAAAGCCGTATCTTAATCAACTGGCTGCGGCTTGGAATAACACACATCTATGCTCTAAGTAGTCGTATCCGTCATCTAGTGATTTCTGAAGGAAATTTCAGGCAGAACAAAAATCCATGCAGAACACATAATACCTGTATCATTTCCTAGTGTGTATGAAGTCAGTTTTTGGAGGAAGCTGTGGGATGCAACAGTGGCATTCTACTAGCTGCTCTTTCACCATCTAATGCAATAACGATAAGACAGTCGTGTTCTTGGATTCTATCAATCTTCAAGTGATACGCCAGGTCTAAAGCAATTGAATTGAAAAGTGTTTGTAGCACCCTGTGCAAGACGTTAACTATTGAGCTACGGCGTCAGTGTCGTGCTAGACTTGACTGAGGTCGTGCCATTTTTTGTGATTGGCTGGGGTTAACGTCGCGGACAAGAGTCTGCACTTCGCATTTAAAAAATCTTATAAAATGTGTAATTTTTTTCTGTAAGTCACGTTACAGTCTGTTGCTTAGGACAGTAGGCAATTCTCCCTTGCAGGCTATCTGTATATCTAACAATTTCAGTCTTTAAGTAGTGTCGGCCTCGAGAATTTGGTGTTATAGATCAAGATAACGGAATTCTGTCGTGAATAAGGACACGTTTTATGGCTGTTGCATGTTATCTTGGTTAGTATCTATCTGAGTGAATATCTCCCAGAAGCCTTTCTACTTGCGCCTGTCTCTTTGCATTTTTCTGTTCTGCTCCAGTGATACTTCAACACGTCACTTTTTATCCTAATTTCATTTTTGTCATCCTCAGCAATAAGCAGAATTAGACCACGTAGATAGGCAAACCTAAGGCCATATTCATCGTCAGTCTGTGCAGCTATAGGAGAACCATCAACCATGTCGGGATATAGCAACATCAAGGGACCCGAGCAGAGCTTGAATATGAACACTAAGACAAAAATCAATAACCATAGCTTGTTAAACTCACGTATACCTCACGAGCTTCAGGCAATGGAAGGCCACTTTTTCAAAGTCTTCCTTTTTTTCATATTTAGGACATACTTCATGGTGAGCTTGCAAAGACAGCCCCAACATCGTCCCGGATGCCGATTGCTTTGAAGTCTAATGCTCGTCTCTTATTTTATCACTGTCAGTTAAGAATTTGAGATCTGGTCTAATGGGAATGGGGAGAAAGGTAATTAGATTAGGAACCTGGATGCACCCTGTCAGTTCTCCTTGAGAAAATAAATGTCTCACTCTTCTCGGTTCATCAGGCACGGTGTAGTCGAGAGGAACACTTAAGATCCCTTTTTGGACATTCTGTAATAAAAGTCCAGTCAATAACAATTTATCATTTGCTGTCACCTCACTGTTTTGTTTAAAATTCGTCGGCATTGTTGTCCAAAGCGTTGGCAACTTTTCATCTCGACGATATCTTATAGAGACGGTGCTTTAAAATTGTCTCACAAAAAGTTGTACATTCAGAAATGACCAGTTTGTTTTACAAATGAAGTACTCTTTATATCGTCCGTTTCTTGTCTTCAGGAGAGGTGCACCGGCAAAAATGGTCTTCGCCTTTAGGCAACAGTTGATCGGAACATAGAGCAAGGGCCCATGATCAGAATAAAAAGTAGGCCCCTTCAAATATTTTCCGAGTCCCGCCTTGATTGCACTGGCTATTCACATTTCATCCAATGGTTTTCCCAGGGGTTCAGTGCCATTCGTATTAGTCAGCCCTATCTATGGCTTCCACCAGAGAATAAACTTCATAGAAGCCTCATTACAGCTCTGTTAAGTTTATGCTCCAATATTTTAATATCTTTTGATCAATTTCTTTCACCTTTTGAGAGAAGTCAAATGGAGTGCACGATCTGCCACAATTGATTTGCCGCATTAATGGATTGTAATTGCTAGATTTACGTCGGTTTAGATCTTTAATATGCTTGAGCGGTAGGTTAAGGATAGAACGCAATAGTTGATATGGAATATGAGCTGAAAGACTGAAGAAGACTCAAACTGGATAAAAAAGAGTTCACTCGTATCTTCAACAGCTGTGATGAATTTTTATTTCTGTGGGCCGCTTGGTATCACTGGAAATGTGCATGGTCTTGGAAATATATTATTTCGTAGAATTCGTGCATTTTCCATTTTCATATTTCGGCTTGTGAGCAAGATTTTACACAGAGTAATCAGCGCAGACCGATGTGTGCCTTTTTTGCTATCATCCATAGCTTGTTTTTGTTTGTACGTAGATAACTGTTTATCAGTTTTATTCTTTTTCATCTTTTTGTTTATTATCTGTGCATTCTGAAAGAAACGAGAAAAGACTGCAAACTTCTTTAAATTTGCTTCGTTCTAGAAATGTGCAATCTTTTTACCTAACTGTATCATCTTTTTCCCGCTATTTTTTCTTCTTGTCTCCAGGCTCTGGTTTAATTTTAGCTTCTCACTGGAGGTCTTCAGTTCGACTGGAATGTTCATCCTTCAAATTGTCTCCGTTCTCATGGTGTACGCAAATTCTTGCATTAACCCAATCGCCCTCTGCTTTCTAAGCAAGACTTACCGACGATACTTCGCTCGCTATCTTTGCTGTCAGCGTAACCGCAAGCTGTCTCATGTCCGAGCTACGCGGATGAATATGTACCCGATGTCACCAGGCACACCCACTAGCACAATCTACAACAAGCGGTCAGTAGACGGGTCGCTACGAGGCTCTTCAGTGGAAACAAGAGCATGTACAGTGTGAAATAACATGGAAGATAAAGTGAGTGTTTACCCGACGCAAATTCAGTATCGAAATGCAATCCTGAGTTAGATACAAGAAAAAGAAGGGTTGTTTAAATTTTACTGATGTACAGTTCACCGGGTGAAATTTAAAAACAACTGCGTAATAGGAAGGCAGGCAGTTATTAGAACGAGATGAAATACAGATGGTTTCCTGCTCCATTGTTTTATTCTTGAATTCCAAAGGGGGGAGGGGGCGGAGACTAGTCTCAACATGGAAGCACTTTGTTTACTAGCCCTACTGCTTACCATGAAAGAGATGTTTACCACGAAATACCTTATTTAAGGGCGATGCGTACGGGTTTTTATTGCCGCGGGTCACTTTTTTGGCCAGAGTTTGTGGAATGAGTAATTTGTGCTCGTATGGTGGTTACAATTGCCTGCAGTGTGTAATTAATTGCTGGAAGACTGCACATACCTTGTGATCATGCAGTTGACTGACTGTATCCGCCGCATAATTACCAGAGGTACATCCCAGTGTACTTGATATACAGTACGTCTTGTTACATTCTCGTTATATGGGCTTGCAGCTTGGAAAAACGGAGTTTTGAACGGAAGACCCATGTGTTCATATACTTTAAGGAGTATAGATGAAAGAACACTATTTGCTATCAATAATTCGAATACCAGCAAGTAAAATAAAGGCTTGTGGAAAACTCATTCACAGCATAAACTGTTTTGCTAATTAGTGTTGAATGAACAATCAGGGCAACTGATGCAGATACCAAGGGTGTTACTGAAATCAAAACAATCAGTCCGAATAGAAATGTTTGAAAATGTGTGTTCACAAAACGCCCATAAACGGAAGAACAGTCACTGCATAGCACACAGAAGTAACTGTTTATCGCGTGTGTTCTTGTACGTACGGTGCTAGGTTCAAATCAAGTTCTGAAAATATACCAAATACGCTGTTAAATCACTTTAGTAGCTAGTAAGTAAGATGACTTTGTATTTGGCGTGGACTGCATGGCACGTCTCACGTCTGGTCTAGTCGAAGAAAAACAACCTGAAGTCCTTGGTCACGTTTGTGTCATTACAGTTGGTATGTTCAAGGACTCTATCGATCGCACTGAGTCGCTCTCAGACAGCAAACCCTCAACGTGTCAGATCTTCAAGGACAACCTGTTACTGAGTTGATTTAATAAAATTTCCTACGTCGAAGTATTGTTTTATAGACAGCTATCTGCTAGGGGACGCATGCGTTTTTCAATTGAAGGTAATTGCAGCACGAGACGAATGCAGCATATCATGACAGTTCTGAAGAGGTACCATCGGGAGAAATAATCTAATCTTCTGAAGAAGGTTAGAACAGGAATTACACTCGAGTGCCTATAATTTTTACGTTTTGTTCCCGAAGGAGAAAATCTATCAAATTATCGCTTTGAATGTCTTAGTGTCTGCACTAATACATGTACATGTAATAGTTGTATTTACGAGTTTGGCTGATTTCGGCTCGGGAGAAAATTCCTGTGTTCGTGCTGTGCACGTCTGTCGGTGTTATTAGATTTAGTTCACTGTTTGATAATTGTGAAATCGTTAACAAATATACTATTATACCTTTTGCGTCAGTTGTGAGTCAAGTGTTGTGAAAACAAGTTGGAGGAACATTCCTCGTCCGTGTACCCGTGGACATCATTAATGATCTATCCATGCTATATATAGACATTTCAGGGAAATCAAACTTTTAGTGATGATGTATCTTTGAATTTGGAAATGAAAAACGAAAAACATCACTTGCGATCAAAGGATAAAATGATGGTTTAGACTTTCAAATTTGATATAACATTGAAGCTTTGTGTCTGATTCGATGTTTAGCAAAAGTAGTAGTGACAAGTATTTGAAAACTACTTTGTGGATGTTAAATAAATGCATGCATAACTGTAATCCGAGAGGGTATGACAGATAATAGCTTACACATTTCTCAAATTCATTTACACCACAATGGCCTGTGTACTGTATTATAAAATCAACAAGAAGATATATACTTGTCTAATTTAATGCTTTCGGTAAACAGTGGAAATATGGTATATTATCTGAAATAAGAAGCCGATTGCATACCACTTAATCAAGTACTATATATTTTGATGAAGTCGTGTGAGAATTACTGGGATATTTCTGTAAATTTGAGCTCAAATTCCGGAAAATAATTATTGTTTCTATTTGTTCTGAGTTGGTTTCGTCGTTTACATCGTTTGCATGCTATCCTTCTGTGGCGTTGTGTACCGGATTAACTTTGTAAAGACGTAAAGTCTAACAGCTATTTCTATCTGCATGAAATACAGTACAGTATACTGTTGTAAAAATAGTTTAAAATACACTTTTGTAAAGGTTGAGACATTACATTTCAGGGAGAAAATCAATTTACTGTTAACAGGACACCAAGGCGCCAGGGAAAAGGTTAGGGGGAGAAATAACAGATGGCAAAGAAACTATGTTGGGTTTTTATTGAAAGAGATAAAAAATTGACGGGAAGCGTGTCAGTTGTACAAATAATTTCAAAAACTGAATTGTTTTACTAAAATTTTTGATTTATTTTTATTGTTTCCAGACACAGACATATATTTAATAATTTGTTTGCGAACAAACCGAAGCTGCCTTTTTAATTTTATTAACTTTGATGCTTGAAAATCAAAGAGGATTTAGGTGCTACTCATTTCTGTAAAACGTTTGTAACATTACGGGCCTTGAGTAGAGGGTCCATGGTAACATTTCGTGGGTTCATAACGTAAAGTGCTTTACCTTCTTTTAAAAACAGTGTCAACAGAGTTTGAAAATCGCCTTAAACAGAGCAGCAAACTGAGAAAACAACTAAAGTTCTCCTGTGAACACGACCTGCCAACACAGTTGGCCCAATTCATGTTAAATCGTAATTTGAAGAGGATATGGAGCGGAAGAGGGGCTCAGTTTATTTTGTAATGTGTTTGGGCAGGTGCCGTTGCTATAAGGGAATTGAGTACCTTGTCTGTCCCCCCCCCCGAGTTCTCAACACATGCACCTAACGTGCCAATCCACACACTTTCTTTAATACCTTTTCCATAAAGCTGACAGTGGGATTTTTCAGTTGCTAGGTTGCAATAACTACCGACATTAAAACAGTTGTCGTTTTTCCCATTCCTAAAAATCTTCAATACGCTCAATCGCCGTAATCAGATGGAGGAGGGAACTGTTTACGAGTTTTGCCTTGAATATAAAATACGGTTATAATGCTCAACATGCACGCTACCGTTAGTTTTCTGCTAAGTCTCTCCAAATAGAAGCAGCTGCAGAGTGGCTATCAAGAAAACAGAGAAAGGGAATTCTAGCAACACTTGCAATCGCGTGTCAGTAATGCAAAAATAGATTAGACTATTCTGATCGGTACTTTGAGCAGAGATAAAGTGTGACGAGTCAGATTGAAAAACTATAGTTAACAAACAAGGTGAAATAGTGCGGTGACGTCTTGGAAGAGGTGTCCTAAGGTGTTCAGTTGTGTGCCTGACAACGGTACTGGGTGTCTCTGTTTTGGCTTTGCATTTTATTTTCCAAAGGGATTAGTAATCGTTTGGGGCGTGAGAGTAGTGTCTGGGATGGAAAAGCTGTCTTGAAATCCCAATCCCAAGTTTAGCATTAATCATTTTAAACAACGATAGACCCCACTTTTACTTTACTTTATCCTTGATCAATGCCGTTGAAACATTGGA
The DNA here is from genome assembly GCF_001949145.1 of Acanthaster planci. The sequence continues at coordinate 4,281,206 of NW_019091369.1, read as the reverse complement.
GCCGTCTTGAAAACAATTCCATCTTGTTTGTGTCATTCAGCAAGCGTCGCCAGAAAGGCCCGATCAATCTTGTGAGATTTAAGCTCGCATCCCATATCTCGTTACCTTCCATTAACCTGATCATTTTCTCGTTCCTTTGAGACTCTGTCTCCTTAAGACGTTCAATTTTGAATGGATGATATCTATATCACTGCACGACCTGTCATTCTCATAATACTTAAGATTTCGTTTATCTCATCTTTGCATCTTATCGAAGTTAAAGGATTTCAGAGCTGGGAATTCTGAGGTTCAATTGAATATTGTGAAGCGGACTCGAATTTCTAAATTCAGGCAAAATGTTAAACTAAAATCATGTTTCTGGTGAAGATGTTCTAAACTATTACTTTATGAAATTTGCATATTAATGAAAAGAAAACGGGGAATAATTGTGTTTTCCTTTCGCATATCCTTTGTAACATTCAAACAGTAATCGGCCTTCAAAAACTGTCTCTCGAAATAAACGAATTTCGAATATTACTTTTGGTTGAAATGTGGTGGAACGTCATGACAATATGACACATGAGTGACAGCGTGAAGATTAAAAAGAAAAGGAATTTGGAAGAGGGGGTTGGGGAGAAAGTGATGAATGAACGAAACGACGAAATGCATGCAGTACGAATTTCAATTTAGAATGTTGGAGGATGGGTAACGCTACGCCTGAAAGGTCGCTACTTTGGCCATAAAAAAACCTTTATTTCGTATAGTGTGAAATGATCTTCTGCAGTCGATGGTGTGTAATCTACTTATTGAGGTAAAATGAAAATGCTCTTGCCTCCAAAATAATACATCACATTGTAAAGTTTGGTTGAGGGAGTGAGAAAGGCAAGAAAGAACTAACCAATTAGTCAGGAGAGAACTTGTGGCGATCGGTTGTGTTCCTTGAAATAATTTGAGAGAAGGCTGCATGGATAAAAGATACAAGGATTTGAAAGTGGAAGCGATTGCCATATATTGTGACGGCTGTACGCTTAAAATGGATGAATATTGTCATATGGATTGAATAGTCCTGATGGATTTTGCCATTACACATTTGGTTTATAATTCTTTGGTCTATAATTCGTTCGCACCTTTAAATTTAAACCTCTCAAACTCATTCACAAAAACAGCAACTGTAGGGATGAATTAAACAAACAAACAAACAAACAAACAAACAAACACACAAACAAACAAACAAACAAACAAACAAACAAACAACCCAACAAACACCCCAACAACAAACAACCCAATATACAAACAAACAACCCCAACACCCCAACAAACAAACAAACAAAATCCCCCCAAAACCCAACAAACATGCACCCCAACACCCCAACAAACAACCCCCCCAAACAACCCAACAAACAAACAAAAAACAAACAAACACCCCAACACCCCAACAAACAAACAGTCTTTGCATGGGCCATGTTCCCCGTGCGTCTGAACAATATTATGAATAGTGATATTGTGTCTGTCATTTCGGTATTTATTGGGGAGCGGGGCAACAAAGGACAAATGACCAAACTGCTGCGTATTTTCATAAATATTTTGTTTCAAAACTATTTGCTTTCTTTCTTTTTTCCTGATTCCCCAGCATCAACTTGAAATCGATGCTAATGAAGTATTCATTGTCTTCATCAATCATAAGAAAGCGAACACGTGCATTCTTCTTCCTTGAACTAAAATGTTGGGTAAATGTTGAAAAAAGTCACTTAGTGGAGGATATGAATAACCATGCACTTCCCCCATCGGTAAAATAAATTCGGACGGAGGAAAAATCCATCGGTGTGTCTCGGGAAATACGTTGCTTTCAAATCAGTGGAAAATTAAGATCAGGAAACTACAACTACATGTATATCAAGTAAATGTGAAAACTGTGAACTATTGTTTTGCTCTTTTCTTGGCTTCTGTTCAACCCTAAACGCAGTTCATGGAAGCTTCAGATTAGAGCGTATCTTGATAAAGACATAGTCAAACCGATAATGTTAATGACGGGCAGAATAGCTTATTATTTAGATTGGCGTTCCTGAGCAGCTGGGCTCACTTTCATGGTGATATGTGTTACAGAGACAGGCAGAGTGGTAATTGAGACGTTAGTTGTTCATTCAAGGGAGAGAGTAGCATAATTTTGAGGATTAACAGAAAAATACTTTTAACTCACACACATTTATCCGAAAGTTGTCGTTTTGAGGGTATAACCCATCTAGCAACAAGGTGATGTTTTGTGACAAACAGTTGATTTACTTTGTGTTATTAACTGCAACAGACTTTTAAAAACAACCTTCTTTATTAAGAAGCCAGTGATTCGGACCAGATTCAAATATAAATTTGTCTCGCTTTGTGGTCAGTAGAGTAATTCCATTAGTTACCATGGCATTGGTTGCCTACTGAACTTGTTCATTTCAGACAAACTATTAAATCTTGATCAATGTTTGCATAATTTTCGAAGCTTGTAATTACACCATCAACAATGATAGAGACGGATATACCGATGAAATAAATTTTTAAAAAGCCTTTAAACTGAGGAAAACGTTTACGTGAGTTAGTTTTTTCGGACATTTTGGAGGATTGACGGGAGGCGTGTTAATTGAAAATACTGGGAACTTTCACAAAGCGAAGAAAGGTCAAGATGGCCTACTACACTTTTAAGTAAATATCTTAATGTCAACTCTCATGTTTGAACATCTTCATGTTCATCGGAGGACATGAAGGGGGTGTATTTGTATATTCGTTACAGAGTGGATCCCTTTCAAATTACATTAAATTAAACCGTTTAAACGTGCCCTGTACCAAGGCAATAATATTTCTCGATGTTCACGTAGTCACCAATCAATTTTCCACGTGTCCAAGAATAGTTGAACACCTTTTGACAATTCAATTGGTATATCTTTTCATTAGCTCTCTAACGCAAGAATTACGTGGGCAATCGTTTTGATGAGGCTCCCAGTCCTTAAGCATCAGACAATGACACAACACGTTGTTGTGCATTTTCCTGGAGTACACGAGGGATCGTGCCTTACCTTACTACCCAAACAAAACGCACACGTATGCAAACAACGCGTGACGTCATTGTAGGTCTGTTGGAGACGTTTTTGGCATTTAAATAATAAATAGCAGGTGTTTTGACACAATTAATAGGGCTTTTGAAACGCATGCATGTGTATCAATACAGGGCGTCCTACTGGAAACAAGTCACTGTCCCATTGTTGGGGAAAAGCTCTTGATGCACTTTTATGTGCACCCAAGCGTGTGTTCATCTGTCCGTTGAGGCATACATATAACATGCGTTTCCATCTACATGTACATGTAGTACACGTAGTGTACGTACAATCATGTTTAACGGTACATGCATTCCTAAAGCTTCACTGGATGCTAGACGATTCTGATGTCCATTTGGTTGTCCATTGGCCGAGCAGCTAAAGGCGAACCAGTTCCAGTTATTTATCCTGTGTAAAACAGCTGTCCTATCTGAGGATGTTTTCCATCGTTGACTGTGGCATGCATTGCTGATTTGACCTTGCGTGAGCCCACACGTTTTCATGATGTAAGACCGAAAATTGTCAGTTAAAAGTTACATGTACTTGTTCATAATTACACCGGATACTAGTCCTCTACTTTGATTCCTCTATCGAGGACTGGAACGAAACCTATCTGCATTGTTGACAGTCCTGAACTGCCGTCGTATTTGAAGTGGTATCTGTGCTTGAAAAGTGCAGCTCTGATTTTAGCAGGGGACATTATAAATTTCATGACAAATATCAATTTGTGGCTCATTCGATGTACATCCACAATGTCTTTAATATTCAGAGGACTGTTTCATAATTATAGGAAACTTAAAACTTAAAAGCGCACAAGAAGTTAGCCTTGAATTTTTAAATTAAAAATTTGGTAAAAAATTTATTTTCGTCAACCTCGATAATGCGTTTCCATTAGATTCTTATGCACTTTGGATGCAGTACACTGAAAAAAATACCATTTTAATAACTTTTCCCCAAATTAAAACATTCTGCTAGGGGTAAGCCTGGCACTTTAAAATTTGGAAAAAAACAACTTTTGTTCAATCAATCCAAAAATGCATTTAAATACGATTCTAACACATTTTGGTAATTTGGGCTGCGATGTATCGAAGAAATAGCAAATTCAAAAATTTTCCTAGATTTTTAAACACTGCAAGGGATTAGTGAGACCTGAAATGTGGTAAGAATGCCTTTTGTCCATTCGCTCTAAAATTTTGTTTCAATCCGAGTCTAATACGTTTTTATACTTTGGATGCATTATATTGGAGAAATACCATTTTTATTAGAGCTTCTAACAGAAAAGTGCAACGGGCTTGTATGCCTTGTATGCTTATCAAGATTTGGTCAAAAATGGCTTTTGTCCAATCACCTAAACACATTTTTTATTCTAATAATTATGCTCTAATAATTTGATGCGTCAAACTGAGAAGTTAGCATTTTAAATATTTCCTTTAAGATTACAAAAATGCAAGGGGTTAGCCTTGCATTTTAACATTTGGCAAAAAATTAAGTTTAGGTAAATCACCTTCAAGTGCAGTGAGAGTCTGATTCTAATATGTTCTTATCCTTTGGATCCATGCGTTAAACTGAATACATAACTTTTTTTTTAATTCCACAAATTTAAAAACCTGCTAGTCTGGTTATACCCTTGCACTTTGCAAATTAACATTCGGTCAAAAAGTAATTTTTTTTCAAGCACCTCAAATGCATTTTAATCCGATTCTAACATGTCATTATTCTTCAGATGCGTTGCAGTGAAGATATAGCATTAAAAATTATCTCAAGGGGTTCGACTTGTACTTTTATTTTATTTGTAACTTTCGCCTAGTCACCCCCGAAATGCATTTTCATGCAACAGGTTTTTATACTCTGGATGCCTTGCACTGAAAAATAGTATTTTTAAAAATATCCTCAAAATAAAAACTGCAAGGGGTTAGTCTTACATTTTTTTAAAATTTGGCTACAATTAACTTCCGTCTAATCACCAACAAAACTGAATCTTTACATCAAGAGAGCAACTACGTACTCTATTTATACGTACTCTGGCCAGCTCATGATCAATAAAAGTGCCCCCAAAGTATCTTTTGAAAAAGGAGATTGTTTGGCCCCCAAAATGGTGAGACTGTGTAAATCGCTGCCAGGATGAANGAGGGTTGCCACTTGAAAAATGGCTGCAATCGGACTTCGGAAAAATCACTTTTCGGGTGGTGATTTTGTTTTGTGGGAGTAATTAAAAATGTAATTGGTTAACCACAAAAAATTGAAAAGAAATTGAAAGATTAGGGACTAGACAATAGTTTCATTTGTGTTTCTGAAATCTCAGGGATTTTGGTATGCATGTTGGATGGCCCTGAACAGTTCTGATTTTACACTGTTTTCAATGGGGCTTGAATTAGTTGACTGTACCCATAGAGCCCAGCCATCAAAAGACGCATGCGCGCTGACTTTACTACGTGACACTTTCTGCTGATCGTTTCGTAATATTTTATACGAATATTTATATATTACTTCTGCAGGTTTCTAAGTAGGAAGAGCGTGTTGGCCTAGTGGATAGGCACTCTGACGCTCGTGCGTGATGTCGTGGGTTCGAATCTCGCAATGGGAAAGGAGGGCCTTTTACTCCTTTTTTATTTGTATTTACGCCGGTAAAAAAGAGTAAAATTCTATTTTATTTTATTTTATTTTATCTAGTTAACCTAGACGACCACCACGGTACACCGACCTGTCACGGGTTTCTGTCCTAGGCGGGACTCGAACCCGCGGCCTGCGGTTCGGGAGGCGACACTTCTATCGCTGCGCCACTTTGGGTCCCCAATAGAGAAACACTTTTTCATATATTTATCTATAAGATTTACCTGAAGGGTCGAAAATAAAAGCAGCAGCTGGGATCGAACCCGGGTCGCAGGAACAGAAGTTCAGAGCCTTACCGCCCGGTCCCCATCACTTTCCAATTGGGGCTGGACACTCTCAGTGTAATCATCATTCGGACGTTATTAAATACAACTTACCAAACATGAAAGCCCCTTGGCCTGGATTCGAATCTATAAACTATGGAACAGAGCATCTGTATCTTCTACCAAGAAGCTACAATGTAACACTTTGCTGGAGTAGACGTTGGCGGCGCTAGGTCCAACTGGAACTGACGATCAGTAGCTTTGAGATGGGGTAGTTGTGCAGCTGTACCGACTCCTTCACTATATTCATATGCTTGTATAAAAATCTGTTTATTTCAACTAAGTTTAGATGGAACAGGAGGATCCACCATGCACCAACACCTTGGAATTCGTGCTTCAGTGTTTAAGGTAAAGGCGCAATTTATACTTAAAAATAAAAGTTCTTTTGATGGTCAGCCAAGTTTGAACCTACAATTTCCAATAAGGGCGTAAATACGTTTCGATGAGGGTAGAATGAAGGGGTGATGAATGAGGAGGGTTTCTGAAGTAGTTTGCTGTCATTGAAGACTTATAAACTCGCGACGCGTCATTCCTAAAAGGCACGTCAATACTGTGTTGACACGTACAGTACATCCGCGTGCTTTTTGGAGACCATGTGAAATAAGCTAAAGATGCAACGTTGAGCTTCGAGTTCGACAGTTCCTGATCGAATGGTCCATGGAGCATCATGTCAGATCCACCTTTCACTTCAGTGGGAGATCCAACTATTACCTATGTCAGTCACGTGCAAGGCCGTGATGACGCGACGGATGCAGGATGCTATCGGACCTGCCACGCGGCACTTGGACGTGTTTAAATCTCTCGCAAGGAACACGTGCCATCCCCTTGAGAAATTTTAGAAATCTCTCCACTTGTTGTTTCCTCTTATTTGCTGAATTAAGAGCTGGTAATTGGTTTCCTTTATGCTGCATGCACGGGAAATGCAAAATAGAAGATAGACCTAGAATTTGAATTGCGCTGTGCAGGTTGCTTACTGTGACTACTTCGTCATGAATGAGTACAAAAAGTCGAAAATATTGAACAAGGTTTCAAATAACTGCGAAAAATTTACTTTTTATTCGGTAAAAAACTAGATTGTTCATATTCATTTTTCACAAGTTGCATCCAAATGACGATATAACCTACACGATAAGGTCGCGTCCTCCCAAGGCATAAAATAATCTCTGATATTTAGTTGCTGTCTTAGATTATAAGACCAAATAATTTATTCACATAAACAGAAGTATAAATTTACACCATGCGGCATTCATGTAGTAATTATTATTAGCAATCCCATCAAAATGCCTTCATTTTGCTACTCAGTAAAAACTTATAAATGGAGAGGTACTGCCTAAAAATGACACGTGCTCACCCTTCTTCGACCTCAATACCACTTTTATCTTTCTCGTTTCAAAATATCAGCAAACTTGATATCCCCGATCCCATTCTAATTACTTCCAAGGTTCCCTGCCAAATTTTCCGTCTCGAAAAATTGCTTCCATATTAGTTGTTAAATGTAGCGTAAGCTGAATACGAGGAACGGACCAGTCATGTTTCAGTATAAAAATGCCCTTGTCCTCCATGGAAACGAAAGGAAACTGAATAGAGTGTAAATAAAAGGCTACTACCAAATCTCTCTCCAAATTGAATGCCGCCTCAGAAGAGACACAGCCTAGTTATAATATATTGCTATGGTAACAGGCTTTTTAGAAACGTCGTGGTGGCGACAGCATGCTTCGTCGATGTAGGCTTTTTGTGTATCTGCATTTTTGCAATTCGTTTTTTCTTTTTTTTGTGCCGAGTTTACTTCTCGCTGTTTGCTTGTCCGTTTCCTGCTGTAGAATTTTCGGAGATGTTTGTCATCTCTTTTATTTCTCGCCTGCGCTCTAAATGCTCTAACCTGATTTGTTTTTTTTTTTTACTTGAAACTTGCTCGAACTGATAAAACAGCGGTTCAAGTGAATGTTATTGAGAAACTAAACCATCATATAGTAAAAGGGTTTAATATTACAGGCATCTTAACTCAACCAATGAACAAAAGACAGAACTCATGTCTAAACATTCTCCCATGAACTCAATTGATTTTCAATGTATTATACCAGATAATCATATTACAAAAAATGGCCACGTAATCTCTGAGTGCTAAAAAACCGGCCGGTAACATTTCCTTATAAAATAGATTTAAATAAATGCACATTCACACACGCTTATTCACCAAGTTGTACTGCACGGGATACAAATTCACAAGCCCAGTCGAATAACACGGTCTGCTTGCAGCCAAGCTTCATGTGAGCTTAGATATCGATTGAAACCACACAGTCAGATTAAGTAGTCCTCAGTGTACTGGGGAAAAAAGAATTCCAGGGGTGCATGGGTCAACTCAAACAACTGTGGACGTGGACCGTTTACCGAAATCCTTTCCCCAAAGTATAAAATGAATTGTTCACATCGTAAATATAAAATACAGAGTGGCTACCTTACGGAGATTGCAGCGCGGGTTCAGTCGGTCAGAGACTGCCGTGTTATGTTGATAGTTCCTCCGCGACGGTGCGGATCAGTGGCCAGTAAAAATCTTGATGGAAAAGTTCTGAGTGATATGAGGACATATGGCGCTGAGAGGAGAAAGACTTGGCGTTAAGGCTTATTCACACGGGACAGAAAGTGGCGGCCAGTAGGGTGAACCCTGGAATAATAAACGTGCAAATATCAAATGTACAGTTTCAACCTTCTCGTTCAAATTATGCCATGTGCCTTTTGTATGTTACATTTGATTATTCCAACGATTTTTGAGGCTAATCGGTGTGATCGGCAATTTAATATAGAGACTGATGATTTTAAAAATAAAAATCTGGCCATTTTAATCGATATGACCTGACTCTGTAACCAATCTTCCCCTCATTAGGAATCCTCGATGGGACTGGTTGAAAAACATCAGAATCGATCTCCGCGTGCCATGCATTATCCATTTGGATCGTTCCGGCGGCACTCTTCGTCTGCCATGGCATTAACTCACGGGTGAATAGCCTCTGGCAAGCAGTGCATATCTTCACGGAGGCTGGTCCGTCACACCTTCCAGGTACCTTGTCCTTGAATTGCTGGTATATAACTGCAACTGCCGGTATACATCGTTCTCCTATGCCTGTCATTATGAATTGAAACCGACACGTTTTCCAACGAGCTTTCTGCTCCAGTAACTCCAAGAAATTGACTGAAAATAATGAAGGCATACGTTCGAATGAGATTAATTACCGAAATCGTTACTGTGGTCACGTGCTTGTTTGCAAGTCACGTGACTTGCCTTGATACTCATGTATATGCACAAGAATTGCAACACTTGTCACAAAGCTCGACAAGAGAATAATTTGTAACTTTAGATCAAATGACTAAAATATTTGCTTCAAGAAGAGTTTTCCTCTGCACTATATTTCATTCTATCTTAAACAGATTCCACCAAAGATCGCCCATGATGAAAGTCATTTATTTTTAGAGCTTGTTCACCGTTTGAATACTTCACTAATTTTATCGATCTTTGTTCAGGAAGTTCGCATTTCATCAACATACCGTCTGACGAGTTTGTGGAGGAAATTCAACACCTGTATCGATTAAGTTGTTCCACTGTTCGATTCTCAGCACGGGTCAAGGAAATAGATGCGATTTCGTGTACGAATGTCCATGTCTCTGTGAATACCTGAATAACCGAATATTTTAAGGGCAATAATGCAACCATTCCCCGGCGAATCTGCAAACGCAATTTGAATAGAAATGAGTATATAATAAGACCGTTCTTACAGTTTTATAATACGTTGTTGTGCAGCAATTACAAATTGTAATGATACAGTTTATGAACGTTTTCAGTAAGGTACAGACCTTGCCTTTAGAAAAAACGAGTTGGCTCTTTCCACCCCAGACTCTTCTTATACCTAAAACTTCAACATGTCATTTCACACTCTGTGTTTATTCTCCTCATAAACATATGCTGTTGATTGCCCACACCTGCTTAAAACTCCCGAGAGCGGCGTCAGGCAAGAGTTTAAGGACAAATTCGGCGTCCTGAGAAGGATTGAAGTCGTTTTGGAATACCTGAAATTTTACCAAAACAATCATTCGATTGCGAACCTCATCTATGCCGGGAATGTGGTTCGACACCATTGACGCCGGTAACATCGTCCAAGATCAACATTAATCACGGATAGACACAGGACACTACGTAGATATGAGCCGTTGAGCTTCGCATTAGAAGCGCGATTGTGTTCCTCTCTAATACTCCATCATAAGGAGAGAGTCATGCACTCAAAGTGGCGATCTTGGTCTTTTACGATTGTCAAAGCACTTGTTATGCAGTATGATCTTGAATCACACTGATCTGGTATTAACGTGAATCTACATTCTATGGCCAGATACCCAAATGCAGTGAACATAGTATTTCTCTGGCATCACGCGCATTGGCATTCTCACTTTACAGAACACATCGACTTGATCTCATCAAGAGAACCTCTACTGCATACAGTGGCAGTACCGTTCGGTACTGCCAAACGAGATGAACTGCAGGGCAGACATTTTCGCGGGAAAAATCAATGAAGGTGGATTCAAATTTCATCGCCCATGTGGCAGATGTCAAAAGTAATCGGCTCAGGGTTCCGTAAGTCTCGATGATACATTTTTCTTTGGAGTTTCTAACTGACCGTTGCAAACTCATTGAGGCTTTGTTGTTGCATCAATAAACTTTGAGCACCGAGGTTTTACGTTGTGCCATATCCCCCACGGACATATAGGCTACATGACCAGTGAGCTAACGTTTTTACACACACAATCATGCGATTGGCTATGCAAGAAGCCTGATTACTTGGTATCTGATTTATTGCTGCGACGGCGCCGAATGCAAACTAAATTTATGAAAGGAGGCGACTTGTAGGAGTCAGAAAATAGGACTCTGATTTTTCCAAGGGTCATCACTGATTCGGCTGGGAGCTTGGAAATAACCCATCACAGCTAGATTAAATTAAGCTGACACTATTCAGACTTAAGTCGATTCAACTCTGGTTCCTTAAAATAAAATCAAACTCCCGACATGAATTTGGCATGTAACCTGTAAAAACACGGATTTACATTTATTAGCATGCCAAGAGTACCGGGTAGCATGTGAGGTTATTTTCCGCTAGTGCTAGACACAGAGCGAGAATGACCCAAGAAGTTAAGAACAAATCAGGTAAAGATTAGCGACACCGCCAGCGTCGGCTCACACAATCCATGGTAAACTGATAGTAAACCATGTGTTGAATTTCCTGTCATATCACTGGCATTTAGCAAACAAGAAGTAATATGGCTCTTTGGTAATTGGTCCTTGGAGACGAACAGCTTTTTGCTATGCATTGACATCCCTGGTTGTCAAAAACCTCTAGTTTCGTCCAATCTGATTAATCCCAGTTTGCATATGTTCGGTCTTCTGCTTGGTAAATCGTTCCATTCCAAATCACAATTAAACGGTTACTGTCTTATGAGAGAACCGTACGCCGAAATCTACACTCATCTTAGATTTCACAGATATGGTATCATCTTTAGGGCTGAAATAGTGAGGTACCAGCCTTGATCTAAAAAAAAAATCTGTTAAGTATATTTTTATATTAATCTTGGGTGCTCAAAATTGGATGGCATTATGATTTAATACATGTGCGTGCCTTTATCAAAATCCTACAGCGATCTAAAAGGGTTTTCTGGCAGTCAGTGACAGTAAGAGCCGTTGACATGTGTTTATGTTGTGCTCTAATGAATTTTTAGGCCATAGTGGTTTTCCACATAATATTATGCAAGCAAGACATTTTTGTCTGTAATGACTTATAAACGTTCATCAGTCCAACATGAGTTCAATTTGCGTACAGCCTCTTTTTCGTGTGGGCGTTTAGGGTATGGAGACGGTACAGCCACCATGGCTCATGGGCGTCTGTGTACATATTGCACCCTTTCGGGTTCCTTGTCGATATCGGCTAATTCTTGGATTCCAAAGTGTCTTCTAGCCTAGATTTGGACTTGAGACACTCAGCCATATCCTGCAAGAGTACATGTACGTACTACTTTAATAGTATCATCAGATAAGACAAGAAAAACGCCTAATTCCCATTCTACGTAAAATGTCAGGTTTCCTCCGCGCTGCAGATCAAAGAAATGTTCCCGCTAAATTGACGCAGCACCCTTTTTTGCGCTTGTCTTCGATCACGTAAAGACAGGCGTGTTTGCGCACACCTCGATTTATTTTCTAAAGTGGGGGAGGGAGTAAAAGATGGTAATCAGAGCGAAAAGTCATATGACACGAGTTTCCACATGCCGGGTTATACTTCTCACAGTAGAGAGTAACACCTTACCTATAATTCGTGGCCATGTTTGGGCACCTTACGGGCAGCAAGACCCAGGAAATGTTTTTTTAGTTCAGTTTTCGGAGGGCGGGGCGACTTAAGCCGCCTTTCCATATACGCGTCAACACTTGCGCCAAGCGTACACGTATCAGTCAGAATCGCTCCTGGGGTGATTTTGACGGCCGAACGCATCGCACACTTGTGTAATGTTAATGGGTCATTTTTTTGTTCCGTGAGAGTGAAGCGCAGGAATGCATCCAAAACATGTACATATGGAAAGGCGCCTTTAAACATCATATCCGTCCACTAGGTGCACTTTCATTTACTATCCTTAAAAAGCAGCAAATGTGTATTTCCGTAGGTCAATTCTCTGCATTTATTGGAATTTATTCTAATCAAAGTTTACTGTTAGACGTACTCAGAGTATTTTTCGTGCATTAACGAGAAGTCATCTTGTTGTTCTAGCGGTGAAATACTAGCTCTTTAAGAGTTACTGCCCAGACACTGAAAAATGCAGCGGCGTATCCAGCGGGGAAGGGGTGTCAGGAGCCCCCAGACAGATTGTCCTCCCACCTTTTCCCTTTTGTAATAACACAGGTGAGTATAGGAAAAAATGTATTTATTTATCAAAATTAGCACCAAAATTCTAAGAAAACAACATCATGAAATACAAGCAAGGATGTCAGGATCGTGAGTAAGACTTTCGATTTGTTCTCCCCAACATCATGTTGAGTATGTCCGAAGCCGCAATCGCTTTTGAATTTGCCCCCGACACCAAAAACTGAATACGCTGCTGGAAAAACGGATAAGTCGAATGTCCGTCCGATAAAAGACTACCGTCAATGGATAAGTAGAATGTCCGTCCGATAAAAGACTACCGTCAATGGATAAGTAGAATGTCCGTCCGATAAAAGACTACCGTCAATGGATAAGTCGAATGTCCGTCTGATAAAAGACCACCGTCGATGTACATTATTCGATTCAGCTGAGTCGTTCCCAGAATACATTGCGTGGAAATCACAAACATTTCAAAAGTTGTTTCACTTTTGAATGGATGATTTCAAATCATATCAATTCAAAACATCAAGTCAAATCATTTGTGAAGGTCGCGGAACCACGAAGGTATCATGGAATGAATTTTTCTGCCTCCTTCAGTCGACAGAACGAATACTCCAGACAGTGACCCACTAACACAGAAACGTAATTAAGTGATTCTGAATTAAATATCCGTGATTCAGTATTTATGACAATTTACCCAACTAGTGGTTCACGGGGTTATATACAGTATCAGAGCATCGATGCAATCTTTTCCCACCTGCAACACCCATCTGAAAACTTGTCGGATCAATCCGTAAAAACTTATCTCATTTATCTGACCAAGACAGCCACCCTCTTTGCCTTTGGTATGGCCATTTTTAAGGCCAAACTTATGTCACACTGCCGGTCTCAAATACACTTTACAGGAACGCTTTCACCTTTCCGTTACCTTGGGAACAGATAGCCCTTTGGCTTGCCTTGGAAACAGAAGTTCATCACCTCTGCAAGAAGTGATGAACGAAGTGCATGTTTGGGGGCACATCTCTGACTCCTGAGCTGGTACATTTTGGCAACGTCGTTAAGGAGTACTACAGAGACGAAAATCGATTCATACAATTTAATTTCGTCCATGGAGGTGGAGCTCATTTCGTAGTGCCGTTATCGAGTTTGCACGGGGGAGTTTAGAGTGACATTGGTCTCTCAACCTTTGCACTTTGTATTCGGTGAATTTTTCAGATCAACGAAATTCAGCGACATATTGACACCCCTTTGGTTGGCGACAATAACAAAATTGTCGGTAAAAAAATCACACCAGAAATTATAGACGGCGTAGCGCGGAACACTAGTATTTTCGTTTACAGACGTAAATATGTAGTGTAATTCATGACTCGCGTAAACGTGCGACGAAACACGAACACGCCACAATGTATGCAACGCACTAACAATACGATGCTTTATCGTCGGCCTCGTGGTATATGGGACACAGACGTAATACCTTATTCTGTGTTCCATTCGCCCTCGTGGGATAAGTAATAAAGTTAATGGTGCATTTGATATGAACATTTTGTCGGCAAGCTTTATGCCCAATATCTGTCTGATTTGGAGAACATTTCACTTAATGTGCAGACATGCGTCGACCAACTCGAACGGAAATTACAAGAGCGTGAAAATAATGTTGATAAATGTCAGTGTGGGCGTTACAGATCCGCAACAGTGTTAAATAAACTCACAGTGCCTGAAACCACACTAGTAACATTCCATGGCACAACACTCATGATAACATAAATCAGCGCTTCATGGACATACTATGTAATGTTCCTCATTTCTGTTAATTCGGTTCTTTTAGCTCGAACCAACACTGCAGCACTCTAGCTTCGCATTATCATAATATTTTTCCCCACTAAATAACCTGAATACATGGATACAGGGGAATAGGCCTAATGTATCGAGTATTGGGCCAAGGCCGTCCAGGGAAATTCTGTCAAATTCCATGTCAAACATTTGACTTTTTGTGAGAGCTGGTATTGGATGGTTAGTGGCAGAAGTGGGTCACTGGACGAGAAAATGGTGTTAATGCCAACGACAAAGAGCACCAACTTCAATGACAAGGCTATTTTTCACTGATGCTAATTATGACATATTAAAGGTTTTATGAGGACGCGACGTCATGAGCAGAATCCACTGCACAATAAAGCAAGAACATCAACGAGATCTACTCCCAACAAATTATGTCTCATTAAAACACCTCAACACTGCATGATTAGATCATTATCCCTGGTGTCTCACACGTACCATTAAACCTCACCACGTCAATCCAGACAATCTACGAACTTAAAAGCTGTCTTCACCACTTCAAGGCAGAGCGGACAATCTCCCCGAACTGCCGGGGGGTCGGACAGTCAGAAGTCCCAGCGTTCATTCTGTCAAGCCACGGTGGGATTAATTGGTTTTTAGGATGGCATCGTCCTTGCTTTGCTAGCCCAAACTGCCTCCACATCCTCACCACAAGGCCTTCACTCAATTCTCATCTATAATTAGTTTCTCTTGAAGGCACGGGTTTTCCTTTGAAGATCAGTCATGCCGTTTTGGTGCTGCTCTTACCACAGGACAGGGGAGGCAAGTTAATCTTAAGATTGTTGGGGGGTGTAATGCAAATTTATCGATTGCTTGCCGAGCAGGTGTTTGAAATATGTATGATTTAGGTCCTTCATCACTCATGGGAGAGAGAACTAAAGAGCGAAACTCTTGCAAATTCTTAAACAAGTTTGAGAGTTATGTTTAAGTTTCACAATGCAGTTTAAGAAGATATTACTATAAAATTAATGATCAACTGCGAAATCGGTCCAACAAGTTTACGAGGATGATGACATTTGCTGAACAGGAACCTTGGTGATTGTAAATGAGTAGGGCCTCTGAGCAGAACACACTACGTAACATGACCAAATCAATAGTATTGGTACTGTCTAAACCTTTACTGTCGGGCCCTCCTCTAGGCCGGTAACTACCAAAGTATAGGCCTAGTCATCATCTAAATTCGAAAACTAAACCAGTGCTGTCCCGACCACACCGGCACAGCCCAAGCCAATCTGGCACTATCCACACCAATCCGGCATTGTCCAGAACTGGCTAAATCTTATTCTACACTAATATGAAACATGCATCGATATCCAACGCACTTGCAACAGACTTTTGCCCCCCAAAAAACTTAGAAATATATTTGATGGAAAAAATGATTAACATAAAACACCCAGACTTGCTACGGCCAGCAGATGTTGTTACTAAGTAACATTTTAGACCGTTACTTGATCGAACTCCCAAGCCAATAGACAGAACAATCTACAGGCTTGTCTTACCTCGGAACACTAACAGAGGATATGGTTGCAAGCCTTGGAAAAGCACTCGAGATCACATGTATCCAATTCAAAAACAAAACAAAAAGAGAACAAAAATAAAATAAAACAAAACAAAAAAGAACGGGAAAACTAAAGTAGACAAGATGAGCAGTAAAATATTAATCATTCCGTCCTCAGAAAGTACATATCTATCACGAAGAAACGCGAATATTGGGAAGAACATCACAAATTTTGAAACTGAAAGAGGGTACATTCTGTTAAATTAGAACCAATTACCACGGACATGAAACTAGAATCTCTTGGGCAACTAAAAACCAGGAACACCAATGCTTGCTAGTTGAAGTCCACAGAAAATACCAGAGAAACAAAACAAGACCGAAAATACAAATCAAATAAGTGCACGAGTTGTGTATTCAAACATACGATGTACTGAAACAAAAACTTTGATACATCAATGTGTAACGCAGCGCTGCAGGATAGAACAGTACTTACAACTATCAATGTTTTAGGCTTCAGCCGGAATGGCAAATCTTAACAAATGAACTCAGACTTTTCAAGAAACTGCTTTCCCGTTTTCTGATGGACAAGAAATTTCAGTAATATAATGCGCCGTTCGATGAATAAAAAGCTTATCAAAACAAAAACGTGTAATTTTGTCATTACTGTACCAAATAGTTCCACGGTGTAACGTTGAAAGATACATTTATATTGAAAAAAATTCCTAACGGTTTTGTGTGAACTACTCGTTAAAATTTCGAAAGTTGCAAATCGTTTGCAACATTACAGTGTTTCTTTTAAATCTCAGCAGCTAACACCATCAGATCCGAAATTCAAAAGCAAAGAAGAATTAATTTTTTTTTATTTTTGAATAAACATCTCCAACAATTACTTTGCAAGGTTGAAGGAAAACAGTAATAGTTCACGTACCTCCAGAAACTGAACGTACTAGCTTAATACAACCTTTATAAAAGTTGTATCTCCCATTGAACAAGCTTTACTAAACAACTTAAACTGTGTCAACTTTTAGCTGGACAATATTTCTGGTTACAAATATCTTTTTGGCACACTGCAGCTTTTTCACACCGAATTACTGGAAATAAATAAACGACCACTAAACACAGAAGAAATATCATAATATCAAAAGAAACAGTCGGATGTTACCACTATAGTTGTAGTAACCATCCGCAGCTACTTTTTTCTGAGCAGTTATACTTTTGGATTTAATTTTTGCTTTTTGTAGCCAAAATTCCATATTGAGAGGCAGATTCAGCTGTGTTTGATACCACGTCTCAACTTCGACTTGACAAATAAAAACAGGCCCATTTTACGAAACAGTATATTATAGGCACCGGAGAAGTAGAAAAATTATTGAAGGACTCTGAATTCAGGTGAGGAAATGTGAGATTCTGGATTCCTTAAATCTCCACATCAACACGGCTAACAAAGCAGACACAGTGGTCTTTTACTTTAAACCATTCTTTCAAATCGGCGTTTCTTTATATTTTTACTCAGGTTGAAATGGGAGAAAATCAATAGATTCCTGACTCATTATCAGTGCTTGTGATTACTTTATATTTTGACAAAAATGTTCAAAGCTGGGTTGAAACAAGAAAGAAGAACGATTCTGCAATGTATGCTGAAAGCTAACAAACCAATAAAGCAAATCAAACTAGGCGCAATACGTAACCTTAATGGTATCATGCACACCAGCATTTACTCCCTATGAGGTAAGTTTTCACCTCGCTGGATGACATCAGTAGCATAAGCTACAGTGCTTTGAAGACTGCAGACACCAAATGAGTAAGACTGTTGCTTGCTGATTTAACATAAAAAAATTTGAATGATTACACCATCTCATGTAGGAAAAAGATGGAAAAGTTGCATGATTCTGTGGTGAAATTGTGGACAAGGTTTGATTGTTTAAAGTCAAGTGTAATCACTATGTAAGAGTTTTCAACCATTTACCATTTATGGCCTCTGATGATAATTCTCAAGATTGTGCATCAGTCCTATGGCAAGTGAGTTGTTACCTTTGAATCAGGCATCCATAAGCACCAATTTCTCCGTTGGTTTGAACTCCTTGAAGTATTTGGCAGATCAGTCAGTAGAATTAATGGACATCATTTATTAACATCTGTAGGCTGCATGTCTGCAGAGTCATTGTACAAGGCAAACACTAACGACAACAGCATCTGTCACTGAGTTTCAGTGTCCACTTGGCAAGATGGTCAATGTGTCATTACTCGTGAATGTCTGCCTCACTGTAAAAAAAAACAAAAAGGAAAAAAGAATGTAAAAAAAGGAAATACAGCAGAAAAACTTTCATTAGACTTATCATTAAAACTGAAATACCCCTTTCCTGATACAAAGCACTGTAGTTTCATTGTACAATTCACTTAAGATGTGCACTCCATGTTTTTCATCTCAATCAAACATTTTGAATCTTCAAACACTCATGTAAATGACTGTAACATGTGGCACACCAAAAAAGACACTATCATAAAAAGGCAATGCCACAACTAGTGAGAATCTGTGGTTAAAAAACCCCAAACAAAACGAAAATCCAACGAGGAACTCTCCCAAGTTCAAATAGCATGTGCACACATTTATGATGGATGTTAAGAACTCTAATAATTGTCTTATGTATCCATCCATCTAGGGAGGAAAGAATGCAGAATGAGCGACTTCTAAGGGAAATGTTCAAGTGTGATTAACGATCCCCGGTGATTAAATCTACCCCCTCATTCCAAGCAGGCTTTTCCAAGGCAATAATAACATGTAGTTTACATCATAGCCCAAGAAGTCCAAAATGCCCTTCATTTTCGTGTCTTACATTATACAATAAATATACTTTAAAAATAGCCACAAGTGATTGATTCCTGATCCACCATTACCTTGAAATAACAGCTGTTACTATTTTTCATCTTTGCGGTATTTCCTGGCCAAAAACTTCTGACATTTTCATAATTATGTGCAAATGAAAACATTAATAATAATCTTGGTTATAGTGTAAAACCAATGCTTGAAGAATGATGTTGCACACAAGGAAAAAAGCACAGGTGTCTTGAGTCCAGAGGACAAAAATATTTTTAAAAGTGACTCTCCTATTACTTTTCACTGAGAAATAAATCCTCACTCCATCATGTGTATAAATACTGTTTCTAAAATTCTAATACTTACAATTCCTTTTAAGAATCCTAGTCTATGGGGGCAACTTGCTAACTGCTGCCCCCTCTACCTCACTGGAAAAAGTTCAAAATTTAATCAAACAGTCAGATTAAGTTCCCAGCAAGCTGTTTGCCTTTAAATTCATCTACTGCTTACCTTTCTACTTCAATACCCCCCTCCCCAATTATCACTCTTCAACTCAAACCCTGGCAAACCAAACAAGACACGAATGCTTTTTGGTCAGATGAGCATCTCTCCCTAAACAGCCCCTTCCAGCCTTTCTGTCACATTTTAGCTCAATTTGTTTCTGGATCCTTAAACCAAAACCACATCGCCAACCCCACAAGAAATTTGCTTCAAACATCCAAAGACTAACAGCATGGCTCACATCATCCTTTCTTTTGTACTCTGTCGGTACTTGTACTCTTTGTCATTCATAAATGTCAACCATCATTTGGACAAAAATTACTTTAAGATGTGTATTTTCCTTTCCCTCACAGATGTGACAATGTGTTCCTTGATCCCTGTATTGGATGTTGGGATTTACTGTAGATGAAATATACATGTACCTCTGGCAAGAAGAGGGAATAAATCAAGATATAAATATCGCAAGAAGCTAAGGCAGCTACAGGATGTACTGTACTGACTACACAGCTGGTTAGCATTGAAGCAAAGCAGAGACAATACTTTGTTTCATTTATTCTTTGCTTCATTTATAAATGAATAAATTATTAATTATTATTATTACACAGCTGGTCAGCATTGAAGCAAAGCAGAGACAATACTTAAATCAAATAAATATGTCAAAAGAAGAAAATATAAACTGAATAAATTTTAATTAAAGTATCTCTACTACAAACCAGACCAAAAAATAAAATTAAACCCTTCTAATTTACATTAAGACTAAATATTACTTTTGAGGTAAAAGTCCCAAAATAGGTTTGAAACACAAATTATGATATAAATATAAAATGACGTTTATAGCAATGACTGTTACTCTGAATTACATCCTGTATTCCGAGGTAACCTCCCCCCCATTAATAGTTAGAGGCTAGGTAGGCAAAGGTAAATCTCCCTTTCAGCTGCTCTGCTCCGCCCCCTTTCCTTACCCTAAAAGGTAATTAGATTTCCAACAGGAAACCGAATGACATTCACAAATCTTGCGTGTCCAGAGCAGCTCCATCAACTTAATGAAACGAGCAACCTGCTGGGCTTTACGGCACCAACAAAATAAGAACAGACCCAACTCAGTTTTAATAACGATAGAGTTTATGCCAAGTGCAATCAAGCTCTCTTGGTAAGGCAGGATCTTACATGGTATCCTATGCTTATCATATCAAGTAGGTCATCTTTCACAATAGCTTTTAATAGTGACAACGGTGAGTGAGTGAGTGGAAATAGAACTCATCATAACCAATTAGTTTCTGCTTCCATGAAGCCATATCGACCGCAGGGTTGGGAAGTTTGGAATATCAATATAGCCTGATCATTATTGGTATCCGAGCACCAACTTGTTGCAGCTGGGTCTTGGATTTCTGAGGGTAAATATGTGCCTTTGCATTTCACAATTCATATACGCAATTTAAAAGTAACCAGCCTAGAAATCCCTGAATACTGTACCATGGCCAGTTGCATACATGCAATGCAATGGGAATAGTAGGCTGGTTCCCAGATTAGCAAATAACAATACAGTAGGCTGTTCAACAAGTCTCCGTATCTATGTAATACACTGGTATCCACACATACACACTTGTTTTACATACAAAATGTGGATAGTCCTTTGTTCTCCTGAGGTTAAGGTAAATGCTCCTTTTTCTCAAACTCTTTTTCAGAGAGGGGAAAACATTTTACGGACGTGTGCAAGTTCACACAACGCCATTGTACCCTGGATTATGTGGACTTCTTTTGTGCAGAGGTCCACACTAAGTATGACACGCCTGTACAGTGCTGTGCAGCACCATGTACATGTGTAAAAGTGGTTATGAGCACCTGGTAAGTTGAATGTTGTGATCATTTACAGTCTATGTGTAGTACGAATACATAAAGTGAAGCTGTTTGAAGTGCACGCAGTGCACGTTACCAAATTTACAGGTATTTTGGTGTAATCTTATTTAAACACTTTTAGTTTAGTATTTCAGGTATTTCAAATTTTTACCCAAAATCCACCTGTCATGTTTACTATCCATTTGGTAAAATTCTACCCATCATGTTTTATTTGTCCTTTTCCATCCAGAATCACACACTGCCAGGTGACAGGTGGGTGGGTCTTTTAGGACCCTGATAAGAACCTGCATATATGTATGTACATGTATTTAGTTGAATTTGACTGGTTGGGATGGTTGGTAGACTTGTATGGAAAAACAAAAGATAGATTGTATTGATATGAGAATAGTGCAATCATGAACACTGTTACAGTAGGTTGAGAACAACTCTGACATGAATATCTGGCAGTGATTATAACCAAAATACATATTTTCCACAAAACATGCCTTCTCTGCGGGTCTGATGAAATTCCAAACACTACAGTTTTATTCTCAAAAAGTTTTGCAGCTAGACAGAAGAGCCATGAAGACCAAGAAAGCAAAGAACTTTCTTGACTTATTTAAAATTTATGACCCACTCATATGTCAAGTACAAATGGTTGAAGCACATGACGACTTTAGTCAGGTAAGAACTTGAAATAAATGTATACACTAGAGAATGAGACATCATGAAATATCCATAGGTAAAGGAATGGAGTTAGAATTCATGATGAATAAATCATGACTTTTCTCCTTGTGAATCACCTTGGGAATGGTTGGTTCAGCTGTGCAAGTCCTGCTTCAATGAGTGCTTGATGAATCGGACATCCAACCTGCCGCAAACTCATCATAGATTGGTTTGCTACCTCATCTGCTTCATACAAGAAAATGCCTGGAACTGGCCTCTCATTCTGAAAGAAAAGAGTAGATGATGTCATTTATTAAACTTCTGTGATAATGACTTCCACGTGTGTACTTGATCATCTTACTCATTCTAGATAAAAAAGCTTAAATAATGAACAAGCATACAAGTACAGGCTGGGTTTCTTTCTACTTGTAACTACATGTATTTAAGGATGCAAATTGAACAATGCCATTGGAATTAACAATAAATTCTAATGAAAAGACAAAATTCAGTCAACATGAATACAACAAATATGTTTCTTGAAATCTACAATTCCAACAACCCTTTGAGCACAACAACCCATAAGGGCATTAAACACACCACAGATGACTCCTAACGGTGTCCTACATGTACATGTAAGTAGGACGGGCAATTTATTATTTCACATTTTACAATCAAGGGCAGGTTTGATCAAGGACCGTAGTTAACCATAATCGGACTAACTCTGATCAAATGCACACTAGTCAACAGTGGTTGGACTAGACTAGTCAACTATTCCCGACCAGTCTATCAAGGTTGGTCGCATCGTTGGTTGCAATAAACAGTTTTTAACAGCACAGTGAAGAGAGGAACAGTTATAAAAAAAAAGCCGGAAAAAAGTATGTCACTACTAAATGACAATTTTCACTTTTATTTTTACTATGTTGCCCTTCCTGCTGCCACCTTTTCTCCCCTTTGACCTAATAACCTGACAACGATGGACTAGGGTCGTTCGCACTTCAACTTGCACATGCACATGCGCTAGGTACGTCATGAACCAACCTAGTTAACTAGTGGTCCTTGACTGAACTTGCCCCATGAAAGTCAAATGAAATGAACCAGAAGCACAGTACATGTAACCATGGAGGAAGGAAAAGATTTTCAATCAGAACATCATGATGTACAAGGATGTGTATTTAACCAAATTTGATCTCTTGGATCTGTACAAGCAGTCACCCCAACAGGAAGTCTCTTTCCTCATTTCCATGGCAATATACATGGTCTATGTATATTTTTTCTTTGATTTTTACTATGACATACAGTGTATAACAGGTGCATGGCTCCATCAATTATCTCCAAATTTAAACCAAAGCAATTAAACTGAACTGTTCACAGCCACAATTCAGGCTGGATAAAGGCATTCAACATCTCCACTGACAGGTGATTAATGTGCCATACTGTAAACACAGGAAAGCCAACCAAATTCCCTGGTAATTTCCTCAAAATCTGGTAATGGGTTTTGGGAATTTTAATCAAGCTACTTGATAATGGTATATGTTAAAAGAAGCCCACACACAGCATCAGGAAATTATTGATTCCACTAAGGTTTAAATAAATACCAGTAAATCATAAAAACACTGACAATCTTAAAAAACTGCAGAGCACTTACAATAGTCACAACTTTTTCACCCTGCCCCAAACTCCTCTGACTTACGAAACTATTTTTTAATTCAAGGCTTAGAGGAAATTCTTTCTGGGCATCCCCAAGGGAGACAGCTGCATTACTGACAGAGTAGAATGAACTATTGGACACCAACCCAATAATGCCTGTTGAATTCACCTGCTAAATTCAACGAATACCTCTCTAATTAGGCAGACAGAATCACCATTATAGAACTCCTCCCACTTTAGATTCCCTCTGATAAACACATTGCCCTTGATAATATGAGAAATACCTTTCATCTTACAATGATCTTGAATGAATAAAGCAAACAAAAAGGTTAATGTTCTCGGAGGATTAATGATATTGTAAATTATAAAGAAGAGTGGCTTCAAGGTGAAATATACATTTATCAAAGTGAACTCGAATGCATGTTCTAAGGAATCACTGTTGACAATGAATTACTTTGCTGGGTGGATTTGAAATCCTCCAAGGTGGGTTTTGCTGATATCAGCTCCGGCAAGGGCACTGAATTTGATGAATTACACTCTTTCAATGGGGAAAAGGGAAGCTTGCATATCAGGTTCAATTTGTTCATCCATTACTTGTATCCAATTCAAGTGGGAGTAGGATGCAGGCTCTGACCTCGTGATAACATAACAAGTTGCTACCCATCAAGCTTTATCTGGATGACTCCTCTAAGTAAGATTGCCCTCTGGTCATCTCCTTCAGACCCCATGCTTATTTTAGTAATTTGTGGTGACCATTAAATGATTAATGCTTGCTGAGATGGACTATGGTGTTTTGAATATCTGAGAAGGGTAAATTGTGGGTAATGGTGCCATTTAATCTCTTAGGGATAAAAACCCAATGGACCATAGCACTGCAAACAACAACTATAAAAACACATAACAATATAGCCTGAGAGGTACAATGTATGGAGGTGTGGGTGACAGGGGCAAATTACTTCAGACAGCATAACATGACTTTGGACTGAAAGGGTAAATCATCTAAAACAGTCATCTATCTCAACATAATGGGAAGGACATAAAAACAACTTCCTAATGGTAGCCAGTCTGTAACCCCGCCCAGCCCAGCACGGCCATACCCAACAGTTATTCATGCATTCAGACTATCCAGTTTTGTTTAATGCAGCACTCACCTCAGTTACACTATCATATCGAAAATGTGTCCCCTGTCAGAATTCAGTAAACCATGGAGGACAAATTCACACCCCCTCACAAACCATCATCGTTACTCTCAGAAGAATTATGGAGTTGTAAGATACGATCTGCACGCAGTAAAAGTTGATTACATTTTAAGAAATTGCTTGTATCCACCTCCTATCCTTTGGATGCCATGAATTAACCTCAACTTTCAGTAAATCACCGTAGCATCAATGCATGCATACATTTCTCATTGGTGTTTGCTTTGTAACACAGACGCCATCAATACTTGAATATCTTGGAAATTCTTTTGGTCATAATCAACTCCACCAGCTCATAAAACAAGTGTTTCATTAACAGAGGTGCCACAATCAACAACATCCTGGATGCACTGACAGCTGACATAAATGTTTAATCACAAAAGACTTGCCTCAGTGTGAAAACAAGGTGCACAAGACCTCAGAGATTCTCAACCTCATTCTCGCAAACACCCAAAGCTGACAGGTGTTCTCAATTGTCATCTCCTATCTTGACAACATGCCAAATATGAGACCCTCCATAGCAGATAGTGTTATCAAGCCACTTTCTGTAGCACCCGATAAAATGGAGCATAATGTTTGCCGGTATCAGATCCTTTGTGCATGTATGGTCTCATTGTTTTTCTATTTTCAAAATTTGTACTTTGGAACAAAGTACGGCTCAACACTTGATGCCCTCAAAGTAGCTAAGGTGGGGGGAATTAGGTACAAATTTCCAGACTTCTGGGAGAAATTTTTGTGAGGTCTGTTGGTGACCTGCAAGTACTCCATAATGTAAGTTTCTGATCATGGCTACAATCTTAGTTTGTGATTGGTGGACACACTTGGCAATTGCACAAATCTCTTGAGTTAGATGAAATAATCAAAGGATACAGTCTGTTGGCCACGTACCACACGACTTTCCCTGATCAAATGGGATTGAATGCCAAAGCACTAATGCCACTGCCTCCCAAAACTTGTCAATCTTTTAATCTAATGGTCTCTTTTATTCACAAAGGTTCAGCCCATGCCCACACGGACACAGATACCATCTGTGAGAGCATGTTGGAGTGGGTGAAAGAGGTAACAAAATCAGTTATAAAGAACCAGACCTATCCCTTGACCTTGACATGTCATGAGTTATCAATTTGTGGAATGATTCCACTACATTTTTTATTCAGAAAGTTGTCCAAGTAAAAATGTAGCAGTTATCAGGTATAAACTAGAAAGATAAGAGAGATGCATTTCATTGAGGACATTCAGCTCTCCGAGGCCAATGTAACTTGCAGCCATCTCATTTGTAAGGTGAAATGAAACATAAACATGACAGTTTGCCAAAAGAATCTCTCTAATGCATTTAATCTGAAAAATCAACGACATTAATATCTTCCGATCAATCAACTCCCAGTCACTGTTGTTTACCTTGCTCCAAGCAACATACAAGTACATGTACATGAAAAGGCTTCATCCCGTTTGTGAAAAATTATCTGCTGATCAGTTAGATATTTTCAAATCCAAGATGGCAAGTATAATTTCAAAAAGGAAACACGAACAGTAAATCATCCAAGGCATCTTGACACTTCCTGGCAAATGTCCTGAAGGAAAAGATGGAAGAAGGGATGATGTTTTTGATGAATACCTTCACCTGCTGTAAGGTTAATGACCCTTCAAGGCCCCGGGTGATTTGTGGGATTGTAAGGACTGTCCACATTCATCATCAGCAGAATGAATGAGTTGTTCTTAGTATTTTGCCAGCAGGAAGGGAAGGAGGAGTTCTGTTGGATATTACAACTGCCTTTGGCTGATTCTAGTCTCCAATTTCAACAGTCATCTGAAAATTAGCGAGAGTGCATCATCTATGCTGGCTGGGAACAACTGTACTAATTTCAGGAGAAAAGAGGGGGTGTATGGACCTTGATATGACACTATAACTCTCATGTTTCTCTGGAATAAATAAATCTCTGGTTGTATCATGAACTACAAAACTTTCAAGTTCATGAAAATGAATCATAAAAGAATCAATTTCATAAAAGGCTTCCTGGGGAAATCCAAAGTATTTCAAAATAGTGATTTGACTAATTTTAGATTGCAACTGGGAAAAAAAATGGCAGTGGTAGGAACATGCACACAGCCCTCTGTTGCCATGGCGATGCTCCTGAATTCTGTGGTCTGTACTAATTTAATCGTAGCACATCATCAATGGTCCATGGAACATTCGATACGCAACTGAAGCATGGCATTTGGAGAGAGTCTAGAAAATACTGGTACCTTGAAGAACATGAAGCATGTCTACTGCCATGAAGGTGTGATGCAATGATCTGTCTTTCCTAATGGAGCAGCTGAGTTGGTCTGACATCTCTTGACGTTTGATATTTACAATGTCACTTGAGCTGAAATTGTGTGTTAGATCAGGCATTACGCAGATGTAACTGATGGAACTACTCATGTGTTGATCATAATGATGTGCATATTATCCATCTATTTTTATGACTCGAACTTTGTATATACCAGTACATGTAGTTCTTAAGCGAACAGTATCCTATTTCGGAGATCATTACGTATGTGTACACACAGCCAATGAAGTCAGCTTTGGAATATTATCCAAGATCAAACTAAATCCAGACAAAATTCAGCTAATACTCACATGTCTAAGGAGAAAAACACCCTAACATAAAAATGTCATTAACTAAATCAAGAATTTCCAGAAATGAAATCCCCTCAGAGTAAACACCAAATAATATTTCCAATTACATGTACATTCTGTTTGCATGATGGCACAATGTTGGCACAGGGGAAGAGTAAATAACACTGGTCTGGTCTGAACAATCATTAAAGTTTCTTCGGTCCATATAGTTTCCGCCATGGCTCATTAGGCATATAAAATTTCAATGGTCGCAAGTGATGGGGGAAATAAACACCATCATAATAAAGGTTAATACATATTTCTTGAAAGACTGATTCACACTGCAGCAAATTTGATAGGAAATCATATGACAACAAGATGCTAGCCTCACTAAACTCATATTTTAAAGACAAATCCTAAGTAGGTGATACACATTTACACAGGTGCTAACAGAAGTCAAAATAATGGTGGTGCTTAATAAAAATAAACTGCTCAATCCTCAAAGTGCCAATTAGTGAGAAGTGAACATATATGGCACCTCTAAACCAGGGCAAAGATGGGACGGATGATAATGTACTGGGAACTTAAAATGATACCGGTAAATGAGGACGAAAAGGTTTCATAGATGTAAGAACCCCCCTGCTGTCGAGTCTCCTCATGATAGTCAAATGAGAACAGAATGATGCTACACAAAGGAACTGAGATCCAGATTATTCTAAAACCCCCTTGACCCCTGGACCCACGACCCCTTCAACTTATGTTCAAATCCCTCAAAACACAGATTAACAGGTGCCTACACTCATGGAATGTGTGGTTTATCAAACAGAGACCTCTAGGAACCATGTTACGCAGCATTTGCCAGTTGGAGAAACATCGTCCTTATTAAAAACCGATGCATGCACCTGCATCATGGCTACGCGAGTATGCATGCGACTCGTGCATCGTTAAGGTACTGATGAATGTGCTGATTACACATCAGGCCAGTCTGGTAATGGCCCAAATAACAATGGTGGCCACGAGTTTCAGGTAATTATTATAAAAATAATGTGCGTATCTGCACCATTGCACATCCTTTTTTTTTCAAAGGAAGGTTGGGGCAATTATCATAAATGGGGTGGAGGAATTTTTAAGAATAAAATACAACAAAATTGCTTTCTTGGCCAAGTTGAATGGTAGCTCGGTTAGAAAAGTGCTAGACTTAAGTTATAAGTGGCAAGGCAGGAATTCGAGTCTACATGAATGCAGCTTTGACCTTTTTTTTTGGAGGGGCATTAGTTGGTTGGAGGATGTTTTAATTATAGGAAAGTAAAGCCCGACATTTACCTTCGAACTTTACTTTCTCTGCTGAATAAGTTTCCTAGAAAGTGATCCAGCTTGTACTTAACGACACCCATATACATGTATAATACCCATCCCTTCAACCCTCCTAGAAAAAAAAATTACCTGACCACGGTAGGTAATGTTCCCCACAGAAATGGATGCGCCAGTAACTGTGGGAAGAGTTCCGTTTTTGGACGTGATCCCATTCGTAAGCAGCGGCAAGTATTACATGGCCACAAGTGAAATTATCAGTCCAGGGGATTAAGGGGTCCTGGGTCAGGGCGTCTTGGGGGTCCAGGGGGTTTTAAAACAACCCCTGAGATCCTGGTGTCAGAAGGGCAAGAGGTCAGTCTTGAGTAACCCTGAACACAAATGTACATGTAGCATGTAAGCTGTGTGTAAAATGAAGCATAAATCACACTCACTTTTAAGTGTTGAATTTGACTTTCCATCGATGTTGGACATGCACAATCATCATGTGCTGCAGTATATTTAAACAACCACAAGGAGATAATAATGACATTATACACTACGCATGGGTAACTACACTCTTGTGTATAGTTAGTGATCCTGTATGCATGAACAACAGCACAGCTAATGACCAAAGTTTTTATCATTACCGCTTATGGGTCATTGGGGAGACATTCCCACAAGAACGTGCACAAAATTTTACCAACTTTACTGTCTCATAATTCAATATTCCCTAATCTGATCTGAACCAAATGTATGTTTTGTATGTTTTCATTTTAGGCCCTAAACTATCATCTCTCAAAATATGGACAACACAAAA
>NW_019091369.1:4200053-4251544 GCF_001949145.1 Acanthaster planci | reverse complement strand
ACGTGTACATGCAAATAATTTTTCTTAATTATGTAAACTGCTTTCAAAAGGTGCCCTGTGTTTAATTTATTTATTTTAGTCACTTTAAAAAACAAAAAAATTCACAGAAGCAGGAAACAGTTCTTTCTTGTTGGAGTTGATCATAGGAAGGATATGTGCTACCTTCGCTGGCTGACTCCGGTTGTGATGGAAATAATGAAATGAAAACCAATGTTGGATTGGGTTTCCAGAAGAGCTGCAAAGCAATCTTGCCCTCTTGGGACTTACATCAATATTTGACATAGAATTCATAGTAATTTTTTATCATATCGGGAGGAGGAGACTAGTTGAACAAATATCAGAGAGATGGAAAGGTTTACTAAGAGCATTGGGAAAACAAGACAGTGACCCTTGAGGCTTGGACACAAGACAACCCAAATGGAAAAGGTTGGATAAAATAACAAAGTCAGTTACCTGGACACCAGAGAAGACAAATGTGAACATAAAGAAAGCTAAGAGAGAAATCTTGGATAGAAATACTATTGAATTCGTCCTCATTTTTTGCATTAGAGAAGGTTTAGAAGTCCTAAAATCTATGGTCATATTCATTTTTTGGGGGGGGACTCAATGTTGTGAGATCTTAACATACAAAAAAACAGTTACAGAGTTACTAGGCAAACAGTCCTTTACCATTATACTCATAATTTATTGTATAATACTCATAGTGGTTTTGTATGAGTAAAACCCTACTATGAAATCTGCCCCACCCCCATAAAAGTTCTGCACAAAATGACCTATAATTGATATTTTGAGGAAATCCTTTTTTGTCAAGATGGCACTGTAATGCCCTTAAAATATTTAATACTGAGCCAAACCCATGAAAATGACAATATGTGGCCACATGCATGCAGTTAATATGAAACAAAATGATGCCCCATGACTCTTATCTACAAGCAGTGAAACGGTTAACGATTTTCAAGGCACTGATTTAGATTCTGATGCACATTTCAAATGCAAAGGACACTAATACAGGTTTACATTATGGATCATAAACTAATAGACATTAAAGTAAAATAAACCAAAAAAGAAAATATAAGGAAGTGTGAATGAAACACACAAAGATTGTACTGTTGTGCCTCAGATCAATCCTCACTTATTTGCAACAATTACACAAACCTGTATACAGGTGCTAACAATTATACCATAGCAGGGATTTTTCTTCAGGTAATGGGTTAATATTTTACAGATGTGTAAGGTTGGAATTTGACAGTCTCCTTACAGCTGAAATTCTTTTCTTTTTGTCTAACTGTCACTGAGACTGTGCCCAGATGAACATTCCAGACACAAAAAAAGAAGTGGCCAGTAGCCCCCAAACATTTTGCTGAACAAAACCTTAAAATGTGACCTTCCTCATTTGTTTGCATCTAGCCTAGCTCCATTATTGAGCAGCATGAAAAGGCTATCACTCACAGTCACTACAAATTACTACACAACACTTGCACCTAAGAAGAGATTCCACAGGGCTAGCTGAAAACAGGTGAATCTTCTACAAAGCCAATCCAAGTTTGACTAAGTGTCAGTGTCACATGAGGGAAGATTGCTGTATCAGTCACAGACAGTCAAAAATTCCTTCCACTTGATTTTCCACAGTACACAGACACATAGGGGTCCTTTGACTGATATGACAACTTTGTTTAGAATGCATCTTTATAGGAGGGTTTCTGATTAAGACCAAGTACATGTACTTATACATGTAGGAAATGGTAAGGTGAAGATGGCTGTGTTTTGTAAGATTTTGCCGGTAGATGGGCAAGGTCCCACTTTTAAAATTGAAATTGAAGAAATTTGTCTTACATGTATGATCAAAACAGTACACACATTTTGACCAACTTTGTGAATCCAATGTAATTTGTGGAAAACTCTGTACTTCACTGTAACAAGCTGTAACTTGGCTATTAATAAGTCCAAGTTATTCACCAGCAGAATAAGACATGGAGTTGTCGAGAGTCATCTTTGCAGTTAATTTGTGACTGTGTAAACAAACACGTACACTATATCATTAATAATTACGTCCTTCTGACCCTCCAACACTATGCATAATAGAGGCCTCATTTCCTGATGATCAATTTGCTAAGATGACAGTCAAATGTACTAAAGTTTGCCTGGCAATACAACCCTTACAATACCATCTCTTTGCTAACGAGCCATACTGTGGCTAGCAATTCTTAGTCTCTTTTCAAAGCAGCTTATCTACCACTCAGAGATGGAAGTTCTGAGGTTTCTCCCTCGAGGAATGCAAGCATTATCCACACATAAAAGAACCAAACTCTAAAAAGCAGACATCAACACCAGTAAGTGCTTATTTCTTTCTAACCCTTCAGGCGCAAGGCTTGAAGCACAACATGATCCGTAAACTAATCTAGAGATATTTGCTTTTCTGTTATGGATTTAAATGGAATCCCTATCTTTTGTTAAAGAGAAGAGGATTATTAACTAGAGTGAGAATTTCAACAGATCTGCTACTATGCAGGCGCCAGTACCAAGAGGAAGATGAGGATTGGTGATAAGAGACTAGATGCATCAATTGCACCAACAAATCCAATTTACTTTTTTTTTCTTCTTTGTCATCAAGTTACAAAGGTACATGTCGAAATTTACAAGGCTGATAAAAGCGTTATCCTGGTTATCAAACACGTCTGTACCTCTACGGATAGTCAGAATAAAATCATATGTTCAGAACTTAAGGCCGTCTAATTTCTCTTAATCATGGTACTTTCAGTATACCTCCTTAGAGAGAACAGTACTTGAAATGAAAGCCTCCGGCTTAATGTCAGACAACTACTAGTATCTTTAATCAATACCCACAAGCAGACTACTAATAGAAGTCTCCACATTAACTTGTTTTTCTAAACTCTTACGTTTTGAGAGTAAATCAAAATTCCCTTAAGCCATAATTATATGTAGCTTAAATCCCAAGAGATCGGAAACCTAAGTCCTGACAATTCAGCAGATCAAGTTTTACCACCTGGGAATATGCATGTTTAGACCACCTCTGTATTTCTACTCGCAATTAAAAGCTCTCCAATACATGTACATGTATGTCACCCAACCAAAGAAAAATCACCTCAGCCACTTTGAGTTAAAGGCTTTTAAATAAATCTTGTACAATTTAAATCAACAGCAGTCACAAATAAGAATCATCATGTGAAATATTGATGGATTGCTTGAAGCTATGTTGAAAAGCCATTTAATTATTCCTACTACGTCAAGAGTTACTTCAGGAAAAATGAAGTGCATGTAATTCCATACCTCCCATCACTAGAGGTTTTCATAAAAAGGATGATCTTCTAAAAATACTGAAGTGTGTGTTTTGTCAGGTTTAAATGGTCCCTCTCCACTCCAAAACAATCATTAAAACAAGCAAGGTATTTCTTTGCACTGCAAAACTAATCTTGTAGTTATTACCACCTTTTGCTTTCTATTAGATGACATCATCCTTTATTTTCTCCACCTCAATAGAATCAAATTATTATAATAGCAAGAAATCCTGGAAGCAGGATTTCTCAAAGGCATCACAGACCTAAATTTTAGCAGTGCCGGAGACATTTTCCAACAACCACTTTCCAAACAAATTCAACAAAGCGCAGTGTTCAATGCCTTCAGTGATAGCTTCAACACTCAGACCTATTCCTAGATAATAGTTCAACTCCACAATGCCTTTTCCCTTGAGGTTTCCTTCGAAGTGATTCAGAGAAATTAAAAATACAGATTCTTTTTAATTGCTCCTTTGTCCTCTTGAGACCAAAACAAACCCTTGAGAAAGTCTCCGCACACAACACAGATGAACTCAGGTAACCTTTCAGCATAGAAGCAATGAATTTTCTTAAAATTTTTTGGACAACTTTATACTCGTCATTGTATGAAGATTACCTCTCCTTCTTTTCAAGTTAATTGCATTGGAAATGCACTTATTAAATATATTTATTACAAAAAAGTGCATTATTTTATTACATTTTTTACTACAAAAAAGTCTTCCCATGATGTATGTAACCATAATCCCATAAAGTGGAAAAAAAAAGGAAAAAAAAAAGAAAGTATCTGCCATTTAAAGGAGTACTTACTAATCATCAAAGGAAGCAGTTCACTCTGTCATCATTAACAGAGCTTTCAGGAGTTCATTGGTTACGTCTTAAATCTCTGGGACTTTGTTTAACAGGCAGGTACACAAACAGAACCTACAAACTTTCACATAGGAAAATGCACCTGTACATCTGCACACATGAAGGAACAGACAAGGCTTTTAAAAAATATTTTCAAAGATCTTCTGTGGCATTCCAAGTGACTAGTTTTACAAACTGCCGTTGCAATCACTTTGTTCTCTGGTTGGATTTTGTTTGAGCATCCAGTTTGTTTATTCAACTTCACAGCTCAAACAACGGACATTAAACATTTGTATAACCAGTGAATTTTCTTTTCCCATTTTTCTGACAAAGCTGATTGAAAAAAAAGGGAGAAAGGCTTTCATCATCTCAAAGTCACGGTGCATCGTTGTCAGGAGATTGCAAAATAATTAAATTGCTCCTTTGAAGAGCACCACACGATGCACGCAATAAGACCAGTCATTGTCAATTTGTAGCTGACGTTCTGATTAAAGTTTGATTTCTGGAGACGCTTCCTTACGAGAACAGTCTGAAAACACTTGCTGCTTCTGCATGCTTTCTAGCCTTGATGGTTCATCAGAATATGTTGTCATGAGGCCTCATATAAAAAAGTTGACAAGCCAGTCTTCATCTTCTACTGTCAATATCTCTGTCCACACATCTTATGCGAGACAGCAGTGCACTTTGGATAGAGGTATCTCATTGTTTACTCCCTTCTCGCAAAACTGCTTGTGGCAGCCTTAGGCTGACAGCTTAACACACAGAGTGACAGATGTTGACACAGAAAATGCCACATCCTTAATTACAAACCAACGGAAAGTACTGTACTGCTTTTAACAACCAAAGTCAGGGTGACATGCCTACCTAGCTTGTAGGGATGGCATGAATAGATGATTTTATTGTCTGATGAATTTTTATTACATTTACTTTTTGCGTATTAAGTTGTTTATGCATTTACATGTGCATGTATATGCATATGCATAAATACAAAAACACACAACATGAAACATGAATGCAAATTACAAGTCTACACTTTGACCTCTTACTGAGAGTTGTTGCCTTACCTGAATTGAGGCTATCAGCTTTTTGTTGGAAACGAGCTCAAGCAACTTGTCAACTGAAGCCATTGGCCAATCAGAGTCAGGCAACGTAGCGCCCTCATAGGCAGCTGATGGGGACGGTGGTTTTAGACCTATGAGCTGGCACTGTCGGGCTTGCATGGGCAAAGTGGTAAATTTTTCTGGAATCTGTCGTAACCTGAAAAAAAGAAAATTCTGAAGTGAGTTTTTAAAAAGAAAGAACTAGAATAGACCCTTGCAGTTGGTACTTGGTGATAGTTCCATTAGGAACCATTGGGAAAAGCATGACGACGTACAATCCATCCATTGCACAGATTAAGGTGTGCAGTCAAGGTGGGAACAAAAGCCTCAGAACATGCTCTTACCTCATTAAAGATGCAAAACAAAATCATTTACTGGAAAATAATTCTTTCACTTCCGATTATTATTCCACTTCAGATTGGGATTCCTCGGAATCAGAATTGTATAAAACTTAGAAGTGGACGACAATGGGATCAATTAAAGCTAGGACATCTCAATAAGCAAACTCCTTCATACCATTCTCCATTTGACAAATGAATGAGAACTTATTCAAGATCTGTCAGTTCTACATTAAAGATTAGATTAATAGCAGTGGATAAGTTATGATGTATTCCACTTGTAGTTTTTGTTAAGCTGTATGCATTATTAATTGATTGTTGTCCATGTATGCATGTATCTTGTGTTAATATGTACTTTGTTTTAAGAGCAGAAAGCTATGTCAACAATGCAAACTCCATGAAGAACAAATAAATTTAAATTTGAATATTGAATGTGCTAGTATTCATTTTTAGTTTTAGATATTTCTTTGAGTTCTCAGAGTTTATTTCTCAACCCTTTGATGCATGCACATGCAGTCAGACAGGTTTATTTTTCTAAGTGATCCTTTAATTTCTTCAGCCAACCTCTTGGCTTGTTTTGGACAATCTCAGCTCTGATATTAAGTCAACATTTCAGACAGACAGTTTAGGAACAAACACTTTCAAATTCATCTCATGATTACTCTGACATGCAAGCCAGTCCACCTGGAGGTGGACAAAACAAGAGATGGATATCCATTACAGATACTGCAATTCCCATGAGCACACCCCTAAAACAACAGTTACTTCCAGAAAAGAACTGACACCACTTGTTTTATTTCAACAAGAGGCTGTTGCCAGTTCCAGGACATCTACTTTAAATCACCTGTGGGTGAGGCGAGTGATACTCACCCGCCTAAGAAGAGGGTAGGACTTCACGATTATCTCACCTGTCTTGAGACAATGTGCAATGTTCCTGCAAGCATTCATCTTGAAGGTTACATTCTTTTCATCTTTTCTGATGAAGAGTGTATTCTGAACACCCCACACACTGTTCATTTCGGGTTCTGAGGATAACCTCCTCAATGCATTCAATTCTGACTTGGCGTGTGTAATGCTTTATCGGTTTTCACAAGCAGGATTTATAATACTCACTAAAAGGACAAGTTGGGAAAACATTCCTCACAGAGCTTATGGTAACGGGATGTTTGCTCATTGATGATGAACGGTGCTACCTCTCTAGTCTATAGACCCAAGTACACCAAGAATTTTGGTGTATGTACATGTATGATACAAGCACGCTGCTGTTAAATGTATGCAAGTGCGTGCATGTATGGTACCTACACTCTTCTTTCTAACCTGTGCCATATGATCACTTATTCAAGTTTACAGTTTAATTACCATCTCTCGGTCTCAAGTTGTTTTCCTTTGACAGAAATTGTTTTTAAGGCTTTCAAGCATAGGAACAGTCTTCATTCATTTTGACTCCAAATTCCATGCATTTTATTAAGCACTTTCACTTGATTGTATCCAGGGACTGAAAAATCTCCCCAAATCTAAACAGAATGAAAATTGAAAGTACACGTATTGTTCAAAAGGATAATGCACTCCGATGACAAAGACGCATTAGAAAAAAGGGACCTATGCAATCACAATGGAGTCTTTGGCAGTCCAGGCTTAAATTATCAGTTTAGAAAATCACTCACACAGCCAGGGAAGTCACTCAATTGCTTTACCTGCATAGTAACTCTGTAGTTTTTGTCAGATCTGAGTGTGAGCATTCATAAAAGTTTTATCCACTGAGCACGAAAATGGGAGCTTAATACAACTGCAGGTGATTTCAATCTAAATACATGATAAACAAAATGAATCTGGCAGACAGTAATATAGACAGATAAATTAGACAGGTGGATACACATGTGACAGATACATTTGGGGCTTGGGAGGTAGACATGGTGATAAATGCAGATAGGCAGACAGCTGATTTCAATGTGCAAACATACATGCACATCCAGGGGTTAGAAGGACACCTTTCACTCCCCTCTTTTTGGAATTATAAAAAAATGAAATAAAAAATGAAACAAATTACTAATTAACTCCTCTAAATATCTGCATGTGGCTCTTCCAATTTCCCATTAGTATCTACCAGTATTTCCAATCAACTCATCCTTAGGCCTATTGCTCTAGCCAGTAGGACTTACTTTCTTGTGCCCATCTTATTTCTGTGTTGAGCAAATAACAGCTGAAAAGTAGTCACATATGAGTTCTTCCAGAAACTTGGGGTCCATTTTTTTTGTGGCCCTGTCACATCAACATATGATTTTATAAGTTCAGAACACATTTTCCCATTTCCAAGAGTGATGAATTAATGCAAATTACCTGCCAAACTAAAAGTAACAGTTTCAAATCAATTCCAGTGATATTTCCATGTAAAATAACAAAGGTCAGATGTGACAGGGACACCAAAATGTCACACTTTTGGACCTATATGTTTCTGCTTTGGAGTATAGTACATGTCTGTGCTTAACAACTTCAAAAAACACTGGGCCCCTGTAATTTTAGTTGGCATTATGTAACTCACATTTCAGGCTAAACAAATGAATGTGAATGTTATGAACATACCAGTACATTAATTGTAAATTATGCTTTCAATGTGACTTTTTTGCATAATACTCTGGACTGCATTGGCTTTACTCTGTGAAACTGAACTACAGTATAAACAAACTTAAGCTGTTAACATCTGGGAAAGATCTTCACCCATCAAAACATGCCTTGTATTAAGCAACCAAGGCCAGAAGTCTTTGTTTTCCTCCAAGTGTGGATAATTCCCAAATTAGATTCTCTGGACCCTTGGGATCAAATGATGACCAAGGTTGACCATGAGGAAAGTCTGGCCACCCAGGAATGACCCACCAAAATGAAAGCCATGAATTTCAAACAGGACACCAACTGCCCATACAGCTACATGTAGTTGCACCTGTTTGTTGATACATCTCCAAGGTGATGACTCCAATTTGTGGCTTTCTAGTAAAACCCAATGTCCTTCCCTCTGGTAACTCAACCTTAAAGATTAGAACACTTAACGTTATTTAGACTGAATCAAGAACCATGGCATTCCATGGGTCAACAGGAACTTTCTCTGAGGGGACCCCAGAAAGCATCTCTGGAGGACAAGACCCAATATATAATAATGATCTAGAACAGGTGCTAGTGTCACTGAAATATGACATAAACTCAACTGAAGGGAACATAAAGAAAATACTCTGTTTATCGAGATTAAACCACGCTATCTCCATTTTGATGGATGCTTCATTCTTACAGGATGTGACCCCTTGTTCTCTTAGTAATGCATCCCACCCCAAGAAACACAAAACTGCTTGAAGACATTGCAAACACAATCATGGTCAATTTAATTTGAAAAGAGGATGTCTGTTGTCAATTCCATAGACAATTTTTGTTCAAATATCACTGGCTTTTTCTCAGCTAGTAAATTGCCAAATTTCTGGTTGGAACTCAAATGACTTTTTGGTCCAACAAATTATTCAATACATTTTTGTGATAACAGAAATTGCATCCAGTCATCCAGACAGCCAGTAAATGCTAAGTGTAGCCCCTTGGTTGAAGGACGATATCCCTTTTTGTCTCACATTTTTAATGATTCCAATGTTGCTGGTAGCCTTTTAAATATACTACTTCATTGTCCCATATCACTTCATTTATGCCGTCATATCAACAGCAGTCACAAAGGATAATCATAAATACGTTGCAGAACACAATATAGTATAAAACTCGTGTCACATCAGAGATGATTGGAATTAAATGTATCGTCTCTATGATATATAATTCCATTTGTAACAGCAGCTGTTAAATACATGTATGTGACTCGTTGCAGATAAAATTCTTTTTTAACACAGCGGAAGCAGAGTGAGATCTGGATGTAAATGTCTACAGCATTTATTGATATTAACAGATGCTTTTCCCATGGACCAACCATAGTGATTAACATTTAATCAACCGGGTTAGAAATTCATCCCAACAGATGTTTCAGCCAAGTTTTACTTCTGCCTCATGTTTTGTAATCAAATGCCTGAAGTGAAACTAAAAGAGCAAAGCATGTTATGGCACCCCAGTATCATGGCTATCCAATACATGCCAATTAACTTGGTAACTCTCATAAGTTACATGTACAGTACCTCAGTTTGTCTCAAGCTAACTTCTTTCCCACACATCAAATCTAACAGCAGAAGCCTGGGTTAAAAAGGACGGGTTCAAATTCCTTTGGGCAAGGACAGAAAGTTCTGGTAAAAATGTTAAATTTGGATTACCTTCAGACAACAATGCAAAACAAATCAAGAATATAATAACAAACAGAGAAAGACTGCACACAGATGCTTGTTATCAAAGCAAGACAGGGCTAAAGACTGGTTCCAGATATGGGGGTAAGGCACAGGTACGTACATGTATGTGTACATCAGCAGAACAATATACGTGTATGTCACTCAAAAGCCATTTTAAGAGTTACACATTTTTTTAATACATGTAACTTTTGTCACAAAAAGTAGGAAATGGTAAATGAAACAGAGTGAGAAATTGTTTGATGGCTCCAACGAATCTCTCTAATATTAGTCAGGGGAAAATTGTGACAGAAGTGTAATTTTTCCCAAACATAGAGATTTGGTTGTTTTCTCTACCACTTTATTTTGTCTTTACTGTGATACCATATTTTCAAACCCTCAAGCAGGTCAGAACATCTCCAAGAAAAAACTGAAACCAACAGAAACAAGAAAGCAATTGCTTCAAAATATGTTTTTGCGAAAAAAGAAAAAGGATTAAATTCCCCTTGTGCATGTGTTAGCCATACTTAAGCCGATCAGGAAGATTAAACTCTCAGGGATTTCTTTTTAAGTTTTCAATATTCCAGTACTGTCAACCCACGCTTTGACATTTCTTACTTTTCATTTTCGTATAAGTTCTTAAAATTGAATGTTTATTGTGAGCAGCGTACAGTGTATCTCGCATAATCGAAGTTTGATCCAATTTTTAATCTTTTTGTTGTTTTCTGCTGTTTTCACTGTCCTGATAGAAGATGGATGCGCATGAATTAAAATTACATGTACTTTTAAAAATGTCCTTTCCTGGGAAGTCATTCTGTTCTTAGACCAAAGATAACAACTAACTGTTTTTGGGGGCTTCTTTTTCTAAGTACATATAATTAAAATCAAATTTGAATTAATAGGAATCCTACATCACGAAGCGACCAATAAAGTTATATTATATGCCCATATGGACTGAATAGTACTTGCTTAAATTCAATGACACAGTAACAGTAATTCATTGGTCCAAGGAAATATCAAACTGAGCATCTAAATGAGCAAATAGTTTACTGACTTTCAAAGTCCAAACTTCAGAAAAAATAGATCTAAAAACAAATGCAGAGTGATGACTACTGAAAATAAAATTAAATTGGAGTGGACATACATGTAATAGCTAGCCAAAAGTTTGCATATTGATCTGACAATACATGTAGTTATGTAAACTTCACAACCAGCAATGGTAAAGAAATAATGAGTCTACGGGCAAGTTCAAGTGATGACTATAGTCAACTATACAAATGTACATGTAGTTTGAGTAACACCACCCCAACGATGGACGGTTTGGACTGTCGAGTCGACTATTTGGGACCAGGCCCAGGGGTATGGTCGCATCACTGGTTACCAATAGCCGATTTCATTTATCATTACAGAGGGAACCATTCACATGAAAATAACTGTCTCAGATTTCACTCACAATGTAAGCTGGGAGTACCCAGCCAACGGTGAAATGTGAATAACAGTGAGATTTAAAAAATTGAATTGACAAGGGTCGTTCGAGTGTGACTGAATTGTGCATATTGGCATTGTTAAAAAGCAATTGACTACTGGTCCAACTAGGGGGGGTACTGGTATAATTCGCACCTGACTTGCCCTACTTTGATGATCTGTCCTAGATCTAGACATGTACCACTACGTAGCTGCCTCAAGATGATCACTCAAAGTGTAATTAGGCTATATAAATGGCTTAAAAACTTTTTTAGAAGCACATGTAGCTGCCCTAAATGATTACTGAGTGAAATTGTACGAGTATACGTGGTTGAGTTTTTTTTAGTTTCGAAGCACATGTACCGGAATACGTACATGTGGCTACTCTACTGGTAGATGATCCCTGACAGTGGAAGTATGGATTAATGGCTTATGGATTGTTTATTTTATTCTGGAAGCACTTAAAGTTATTCAAGATGATAAGTGACTGTGAAATTACGCACTTTTTTTAAAAAAATGGTTCAATGATTTTCATTTTTATTTTTGTTTGTTGTGCAAACTGAAATGTTGGCACACACATCTTAAAACCGATAAAAATTTGAATAAGCCACAGCTGTTCTCTGCTCATTGCTGGAACAAAGAGACCCAAACATTAAAAGGTCAACAGCTGTCTTATCATGGTAAATTGAGGGCACTTTCTGGCTTTCCTAATCTGACTAATTGGATTGAAGAGAGGCATCTAAGCTAAGTAATTTGTGGCTACCGCTTCAGTTTTTTAACCATTGCCATACTACAGTGAAAAGCTGTACCCAATTTGCTTGTGCTATCAAACATTGAACTGTGGAATGTTAAATTTGCACTGAACAAACAAGGAAACAGCCATGCAGTTGATTGCTGCACATATATTTAAGCTGAACAGAGCAGTCATGCTACACATTCAACTAAATGTTAGAGACTGCAATGTTGTGTAAACATTTCAATGCAAACAACGATCCATGTACAAGTCTTCAGATAAGCTTGATAAATGATGCTACACATAGGATGCACTTTATACAATACATATGTGGGCGCTCATGCATACAATTTCATCCCAAATCACATGGTACTGTCCATTCATCTCACACTTCACTCCAGCCTATGTTTAGTTTCAGAACACCTGTACTTTATGAGACTGAAGGGCTACTGATATTCAGCTCCCCAGAGTTTAAGATTGACATGAGAAGACAACTTGTCACAGATTTTGCACTATCTCATTTATCATGCAAACACGTTATGCTGGCTCACTTGGGCATTAAACATGCGCAGCGACTGTTAAAAGTACACATGAGATTTTTAACTTTTTTTGAAAATTTCTACACAGGATTTTTTCACATGAGAAATTCCTTGCCTTCTGAAGATTTTGTCA
Source organism: Acanthaster planci (assembly GCF_001949145.1). Next base: position 4,238,806 of record NW_019091369.1, on the reverse strand, counting down.
CATTACAAATTATTCATACAATACAGTGTTTTAAACCATGACTGAGTGATTAACTGCATCAGAAATGCTCAAAGTATGCATGAAACATCCAAGCATGTTATGCCTCTTTGTGTCAGAGAGGCACCAGTGAATCGGCACGCAGACACTTTGTGCACACAACAGATCTTCATCTTCAGCAGTAACCATCTGGATTACTCTGGTTACTTGCCAACTACAAGTATTACAGCATCTGTCATCACTACCCGAGGGGTTTGTTCTTATGTGGGCTTGAGTGTTCTCTGGTGTATGACATTTTCTGTGTAAAGGAGTCCATTGTGGCTAGCTCTCCAGTCTGTTCACCTGCTTTAGTCATACCTATATTGTGGTCACTTCTACAGCTGCACCTGTCTGCTGGGGCCCCATCCATAACCACCTGTCATCAATTTAAACCAGCTATTGGTACATTTTATGCTTTCTGACAACTTACCAAATTGTTTGTCTGAATATAAAAGGACTCACCCTTCAAATGGTACCCACTCCGTCGTGCCATAATCCACAAACTGGACTTCACAAAGTTTCTCAGTCGACTTGACTTGGTGAATTGTTGTACGGAACCACTGCTGGTTGACTTGGTAGAGAGCACAGCAGCACAAACCTAAATATTGAAATGAAGCATAAAGGCTGATGATAAAAGTCAAAACGGGTTGACGACAGATTGCTGTTGAGACGTCTAGAATATGCAGATTGTGATTTTTAATTCATAAATTGGAAAATATCTTTATATGTCAATGCAGCTTTATCCCGAAGGTTTTCCTTGCCATTTGATGGTAAACTATTTGTTGAAAACTTCCTCAAAATTTCATTTTCGCCAGCCTAATGAACTAGAGTCTTAAAATTTTAGCAATTATATAATATATAATGCTCCGTGATTTGACAAAACCTTTCATTCCACAAATCCTCTGGTAAGTTTGTGTTTGGCCTAGAGATGCATATTTCTTTTCCCATAAGTTCAAAATTTGTCCTGGCTGAACACAAACAAGAAACATGAGCAAAGAAACACTATCCCTTCTTGCATTGTCCCCTCAAGGTATATGAATGCAACTCTTCTTCCAAGCTACCAGAGGAATTTTCAGATGCACTTATTCTTTCTTCCAATGCAACCTCATCCAATCACAACAATGCTTGAAGAGGAACATGAGACACTATGACAACAAGACACTCCATCAGATTTGCAGACGAGAATTCTAAAATTCACTGTGAATAAGAGACCGTTTTCCCACAGGATAAGAGGAGTTTTTCTGTAAGAGTTATATCCAAACAAGTCTTTTTTTCAGTTTGATAGTTCATCTCCTTTACAGAGATGTTATGACAAGCTAGTCCCACCAAAGTGACTCAAAACTGTTGAGTTGTGGCAGATGTTTCAAAGGATCCAAGTAAAATACTTTACTTCAAGGTCTACATGGAGCAAACATACAGTTTGTCTTGGAGGCTGCTTAACCCAGAATTCAAACAAGGAAGACAAACCGGGACAAAAAAGGAGAAACTTTCTACTTTGAATGAGTGAACACTTTTTTAAATACGCTTGAAATGATGTGACTATCAACCAGTGGAAGGAACAAAACGGCAGGAGACATGGGGGGAGAGATATAGGAGAAAATTTCACTTTCAGTTCACTGCCCATGAGACTTAGTACACAGAGATACCTACAGCCCAGGATATGGTTACCTGAAACCTACTTCAAAAGCAATCAACTGACCTACCTACAAAAATACCTCTGATTGACCGTTGATGAGAAAGGACATGATGGGATGATGGAATACTTTCAGGATTTGGTATTCTCTCAAGGGTTAAAGAAAGCCTGAAATTTGAGCTACCGATTATAAAGATAAGAGCATGATGAGTAACCGTTGAAAATGTTTAATGAAAAAAAGAACTGACAAGTCAAACAGTTTGGAAAGATCGCCCTGCACTTTTGCTTTTAAATAGGAACTTTGGAAAGAGCAAAAACGTTCATTAACCCTTTTTGAAAACTTGTTTACCTGTTCACTCAGTACAATGTTCATTGGCTTTCCTTTTTTGGTGCTTCAAAAAAGAATGGGCTTAAAAGTTTACAGCCAAAGAGTATAAGGGAGATCTATGTACATGGGTAGAGAGGTCTTGAAATACTCAAAATGCCACATCTAATCTTTGTAACTTATTTACTCCTCTCTAGCACAGACAGAAGCTATCTGATGTTAAATATGAAACTCCCCACCCCCCTCCGAGACTGTGAGTGCTGTGCATACGCTGTACCCTGACAAAATATAATGGATGAAGCCAGGTCAGCTCCATGCATCCATCTGCAGACTTGTTCTGTAGGTACGTGTACCTATTTATACTCTGGGTTGGACTTCAAGAAGCTAACCACTTTAAACCAGTGTGCCAATAAAACCTTCTAGTATCTTTACCTGCTTGACAAGGAAGTAACAAAGACCTCTCGACCCTTCCTCACATGAACAAAAGCCTCGCTGATAAACATAAGCCTACATAAAGTGTTACAGTGCAGCATCATTCCTCAGAAGCGAGAGTGCAAACCAAATCACTCAGGCAAAGAAACTGTAAATATATCCACCGGATGGAACAAAAACCTTACTTTTTTTGGCTTAACACCCCTCTGAAATTTCCCCCGAGACAGTGGCACTCAAATCCATTCCTTTCACAAGCATCTGATATTTTTTGTCCTCCAACTGACTTCAAACCCACTGTTTCTCAAAGCTTCCTATTGGTTGAGTGTCCTACCCACAACAGCCAAGGGAAAAATACAATTTCCCTGAGGAGCAAAAACCTGACACAAACAGAGTAGGAATTTCTTTTTAATACACCGTTTGGTCTTGTGAGATAATGACATCTACTGAAAAGATGACAAAGGTTTCTATACATGTAGGCAGTACTTTGTATACAGTTCAATGAGATGAAAGACCAGGTCCTATGATGGGCATAAGATATCACTCCTAAAAAGGTATTATATCTGACAACTGATTTTTTTTTTTTGAAGGAGGGGTTTGCAATGAGTTCAAAGTTGGGGGAGCCCACCTTGTTTCTGCTATCTTCTAAATAAAAATGACGTTGTCATTTCCAGAGTGATGCTAACTGTCTGTTTGCTGTAGCCAAGCAATGGATTAAATTATTCCCCACAGCAAAATTCCTACAAAGGCCAAAGTAACAGAATTCTTACATGTGCTGATTTTTCCTCACTAATTTATTTATTATTCACTTTATGACTTGCGAATATGACTTGTGGGAAATCCCTGTAAGGTGATATTCAGATGAAAACACACTTGCTTCTGATTTGGTTCATTTCCGGGGGAATTTGAGACAGGTTCAATGGAAAAGACTGCTTCTTAACAAGTTTTAAAATGCAAGCTCTTGGGAAAAACACCCGCAATCTTTTTCTTCTCCCTGCAAGCACTTAATAACTTGAAGCAATCTTTTTTTTTTTTTAGTTTTTCTGCACTGTAAGATGTATTTGTATACTTTTTTAACATTACTATAAAATGGGCTAGTACTTAGGATTGGGCATCATTTTTATGATTCAGTAATGGTTTGGATGGGACTCTGACTGGGTTAATTTAGGTTTTAACAGAAGGCTGGGTTATAAGGTCAACTGGCTGATCTGAGTTAGACTGAAAAAAGTTGAGTTAAGGGTGGGGCTGGGCTTGGTTAACTGAGTTTGAGTTGAACTAGGTTGGACTGAGTTTGAGTTGAACTAGATTGGACTGAGTTGGAGTTGAACTAGGTTGGACCAAGTTGGGTTGAGTTGGTCTGGTCAGAATTGGGCTGATCTTTGACTCTTGATTGGGTTGGGTTGAGTTGAGTTCGGCAGCACTGGGTTAATCTAGGCTAAGCTGAGCTGGTTTTGGCTGGGACTGAGCTGTATCGATACATATCAATTTAGTAATTTAGAATAAAGGCTTACCTATCTGGGGGTTGGTGACACTTGGTAGAGTGGGAGCCATCTTGTTTAGGTCAGCTGACATTCTCTGCAACTCAGCAAGTTGATGATATGTCTCCAGTTGGACTGGGCCATCGCCAAAGTGATGATCTGCCCATGGTTGTATGTAAACCTACAGAACGAACAAACATATTAAAACATAAATTCACCTCTGCACTAATGATACCACACTTTGTTTTTGTGTGTGCCTTCCCATCGTGCTTAGCGGACCGTGGGCCCCAACTGGCTCCATAGGAAAGTACACATGTGAACAAAGATTGACGTCATTAACACATAAGCCTGTTATGATGTAGCAAGTGTTGATACTAAAGATGACTGACCATAATTTGAAGTGGCCATGAGAGATTTTTCATCCAATTACCATGTCTGGCTGGTTGATGTGTGTCACTGATACAGCCAATTGAGATCCTTTGGCTGGCAACCTCATTGGCTTGTACTCCACCTCCAATCCTGCTATAGCCACACCCATTTCAGGGGATACTACTCTACCATTGGGTGTCAACGTGGCAACATCTCTAGACGCTTCCACTTCAGAAAAGGGGCAGCTTTTCTCACTCCCATCATCATTGTCTTCATTTTCAGCTAATCCCTCTGCTACAAGAACCATGTTGATACTTTGTCCAGTTGGTAACAGCAGATCCACTTTCAAGGGTTCTCCTTTTTTGCAAAGGGACTGTAACCAGATAAATATTCAGAATAAAATCTTATTCATGAATATGTAAAACAGTTTAGCCATCCCTATTGGTCTAGAGACTGTCAGGTGGCTTGTCTTAAATGGATGATATGGCACAGCTGACTGTGCTTCATTTCATGCAGTTTGTGCTACACATACACAAGTCTACATATAAGGATATTGTTTATGACTACTCATGAGAGAAACAAACCATTGCTAAAAGGGGATTAGAAAAACAAAGAAGTACATGTAGAGTTCTCGAACAAAATCATTTGAAACTCATAATTTTTCAACCTATGACTTTGACTTTGTGACTCAAAAAGTATTTATGAAGGGGTTCAGCTCAAAAATTATCAGCATTTTGCTGATCCGGTCTTGAATGGCGTCTAAGACTGACAAAGTACAATACAGAATTGACTGCGCTTAAATGTAGAAACCTTACAAGTCTGGCAAATATTATCATCCATTTTTACAAATTAGGTCGTTCTTAAGTCAACCACTACTCAAGGTCGACAGTAATGACAGGTTTCACTTTTCCCTGAATGAGTGAAAACAACTGACTTGCTGACAACAGCTCCCTTATAGATGTGTACAAAGTAGCTTTAATGGACCATATTACAATGAATGAAGAAACCTGGCCTGCCACATTTTAATGGATCCATTAGTCAATGTATTTACTCTATTTTTATCAACATATTTCCACAAAGGTTCATTCCTTCAAGGGCAGACAAACAAGATCATCAATGTTTGGGAGAACTGTCCAGGAAGAGCAAGCTAATATACATGTATTTCTTGATGAACAGAAAAAGTTGTGTTTCATTATCCCCACACAAATCTGTTTAAAAGCATGACCTTAGTCATTTAATTCTGTACATTTAAGAACAAATATCATTTGATCAAACTGTTCATTTATTTAATGTTATTACAGGTTGTTAACCAGCAGGACCCAATAAGTTTATACAGAAGTGTTCTGTTATCCCTGAGGAAATTGTTAATTGTTTACTTGGATGAAATCACACAAGTAATACGTGTAGATAAATACTACTCTTCCAAAATCCATTCTTACCTTAATCAATGCTGTGCATGACTGTTCCACAAGGGTCTCTAACAGAAACTGGATTGTTGTGACAGGCCATGAAGAGCTTGGAGGTTTCTGCAAAAGTTGTCCCCCCCCAAATTTAGGTAGTAGTCAACACACATAATATACTTAGAATGGCACCATAGAATTACCTGTATAAAATATTGTAGTAAGCAGGTGTTTTCCATCTCTTGAATGGCCACAGACCAAAAAGGAATACAAAACATTTACCGTAATTTTCAGAATATAAGCCCCCCCCGTGTATAAGCCACAGCATGCAAAAATCGGCAAATTAAGATTTAAAGTCAGCACCGGTGTACATGTATAAGCCACACCACAGCGCTGATGATCCAACCATGAAGGTCATCATGGTGTTTGCTAAAGCACCAATAGTGCATGTACATAGCATCAATGATTCCACTACAAGTGCAATCCTAATAAATCTAAGCAGAGTGCGAACGACTGCTTCCATTAACATGAATACTTAATTCTCGAAAATAAATAGTTTTTTCATGCTGGTTGATTTTCCTGAGTGGGCCATACAGAAGCTCTTGCACTTTTTTCAAAGCAGCCAGCAAAAGTTATACGGTCGGGGACGTACATGTACATGAATATCTTGATTTATAACTCAAAGTCAGGTAAGTTGAAAGACCGTTTTATTTCTTACGCCGACTTATTTCTCGCCAAAAGAATATGCTAAATTGATTTTGGATTTTGCCCTATCCGACGTGTAAGAAAGGAATATACTGTTAAGGGTTAGGGAATATGCTGTTAAGTACAAACATACCTCCATAACTCAAAATGTCCACAACACTATGAATCGATATGCGATGATTTTCTTTAAACAAATGCCTTGAAACCCGCCCTCCCCAGTAAAAGACAAAAAATAACAGCAGTTTTGAACTGTGGGTTTAATTTCAGTAAATTAATAAACATGAATCATTTGTCAAATTGTGACAATCATTTTGTTAATTCCATTTAAAAATTTTTAAATACCGGGTACAGCAGAACTGCCTGGATTTTGAGCCACCAGAATCAGTTAAAAAATGGACGAAAGCACAGACAGTAGCAAAGCGAATTGAGAGGAACGTTGCTTCCGGACATGTTGTTTGAAATCTCACGTCTTGTTGGTGACCAAAAAAATGGAATTAGAGCTTGAATCCCTCCTCTCCCTATGGAAATTTTACAAAACGTCTCATGTTGTATCCTGAGGACGGCCTGGGAGATTTATGGTTGGATTAAAATGCAGAGTGTACAGCTCATCACTCCCTACAGGTAAATGTAAGACTATACAGCATACTACAGCTACTAGCCTAATCCTGAATGCATCAACACCCGTCACCATGGGGATCCAGATTTGTGCTTGGAAAAATGAAATCAAATTAAAAAATTCTCAAAAAATTACACTGGTATGGTACATGTACATGTATGTATGTGGAAATCTTTAGGAAAAGGGAGATTAATTTCAGGAAATTACCAAGGCAAGATTAACACAATGTAAGGAACCAGAAGAGATTTGAATAGAAAGAGGAGCATGATCGCAAGGAGGTCTCAAGATTGGTCTGTTGTCTATGAAATGTCTTCTCAACAAACTGTCTTCATAACATTTCACTAAAAGTAATGGCCAAACTTGATTTAAAAAGAGTTTGTGTCTGCATTAAATTGGGGACCCTGAACAATAGAGGACAATAAGGTCCCCGACTGACAGAGGGTCCCCGATTGACAANGCAAATACACACTTGAGTGTGTGTATTGTTAAACTATATTTTCTCCACTGCAAAAGCCTTTTGCTAAAACTACTGCAACAGAATCAGACTTAATGGACTAAGATCCTCTAGGGACCCTCTGGGGACCAGCACTATGGAGATGAAGCCTTTCAAAATGGATCTCAAGATGTAGCATTAGTCAATACCAACATTTCAAAGACAGCAAGTCAATGCATTAAAATCCACACAAGAAGACTCATTGTAATTGTAATTGAATCTGATAAGAGTGTGTGAGTCATGTGCAGGTACTGCATGCACCAAATTTCAGGTTGAATAAAAATATCAAAGAAGTGCCATCTAAATATATCAAGAAAAAAGGTACCAGTTTACAAGTCTTGCTGTCTCAAAACAATTGTTTTCTTGAAAAATGGTAGATGTATGATTTGGTCCCTGACAAGAAGCAGAGAATATGTATCTATAAGCTTAAACTTTAGAGAGATCCCAGTTAGGTCAGAATAGCAGCCTGTCAGTCAGGGGTAGAAAGAGTTCAACCTTCAAGAATCTTGCCAAAATTTAGTTCTAATTTGAGACTTACCGGTCGAAGACCAATTAGAATACAATCTCTGCTCTGTTGAGGCATGTCCAACTTAAATGGTTTCAGATGGATGCTTGGGAAAGGGACAGTCTCTGAATTACCAAAATCTACATAGTGCACCTATCCAGAAGAAAAGAAGATGTTTTTTCAATAGAATCACTCTTGAAAAAAAGGAAGAGAAACCAAACTACGAAAAAACCTTCATAAAAATGATGCGTTACATGTAAATGGGCCATTCTATAAATTTGGGGTCCAATTTTTTTTCCTTTCCCTGTTATATATGGCATATGATTTTTTTATGTTTAGAACTCACTGCTTAATTTCCAAGACTGAATAAGTACTGCAAATTACCTGCCAAGCAAATAACAAACGTTTGAAATCAATGTCAGTGATACATCGCTTGTCAAACTTGTCAGATGGTATACATGTCAAAGGTAACATGGACAGAAAAATGTCACACTTTGGACCCCAAATTTATAGAATGACCCAGTACATGTATTTCTCTATCAAGAATAGGGTGATATTTTTCTCACATGCATTCCAGCCTTTAAAACTACATGTAAAACTCACTCTGTCAGTAGAACACTTCTTGCAATAAAAGAAGGCCATCATCAAAAGACCACGCAATTTATTCCACCACAAGCAATATTGGAAATTTAATACAACCATTTATATTCATTGTAGGAAAATAGGTTTTTTTTAAGATGCAACTACACGTAAATATTTTTATCAAAATCCCCCTTACGAGATTGTTTAAAAATGATCACAGAATTTAACACTGGTGACAAAGGGCATTGACAAGGGTTAAAGACGAAAGCATTAAAGTAAAAAAACAAATGCTATGAAATGACTGCATACTGGATTTAACAAGCAGGTGCTCCTACACTGCAAGTTATTAGTTCCATGATCAAATCATCCATCGTTTACAACTCATATCATCCTGATGCCCTACATTACCTATCAACCATCCACCAATGGTGTCAGCTGGCTTCAATTTTTTTTCCAGACAGTTAGTAGGATTTTTCATTTGAAAGCTCATCCAGAAGTCCTCCAGTAAGGCTTATCTATGATCTGGTTTACTGAGGAATCAATCAGATGTAATTTCAATTACTGGTGCACTGACAGAGCTATCCTAAGCCAACATCAGTCAGAGTTTATGGTCTTATGATATGGCATGCTTTATTCCACTGTTTTTCCTAAAGGCTTTAGAATTCCCCTCCTGTGTAAACTTTATGAACCCCAACAATCCCCCCAACAGGTGGAAGATTAACAACGGTAAGGGTTTATGCTGAGCAAAGATAAAGATTCAGAAAAGTTGAGGGCATTTTAAGCAAAATGAGGCTTCTACTGGAAAATACAATCAAAGGAACTAATGAAGCAATTCCTAGGGCATGAGGAAAACTACAGTCCACAACATCAAGACAAAAAACCCACAATATACATGTACATGTCAAACTACCAGCATCAGTCATTCCCATCACTGTAACAGCTACACCTTCTTGCAGAAAAGTATAGAATTCATTCAGTAGCCCTTTCATTAAAATTTTCTCTCAATACGTAGCCATTGTGGAGCAGGTGCATGTAATTTGATCGTGACAAGCTAAAGAATAAGGTACATGTACGTTGAAATGACAGCAAAGGACAAAATCATTACTCTGTACACCACACCACATTTTAGTTGATTTCAAGTTTTTGCTAATGCTGCATTTTATAGGTTAAGGAAGCACATGTTTGTAATAACTTCGTCAGATGGTTAACATCAATGATTTGTAAGATTTCTTCACAGGAAAATAGAAATCGTGGCTAGTTCAGGATATTTCATCCCAATGAAAGTGTCTGACAAATTGAGGTCAGTTCCATGGGAATTCACTCAATCAAGTACAGCCTCTTTGGCCACAAATAAAATTGTCCAGCAACTCAAAAACCAGGTCAAAACCTCAAATAGGGAAATGGAAAAATCCAATCTAATCTATGGAACATTCTCTCTTGCCCTGTAATTCCATTGGGAATTTTTTATTTAGTTCTAGAAGTGAGGGGAGAAGGGCATTGTTATGAGATGAGAGAAAAGACCCAGTACAAAGACCTCCAAGTAACACCCAGGGATTATGTGAAGTAACTTGGGAGATAAAACCTGATGACACTACAATGACTCCCTTGGGGAGATTCAAACCAGTTGAAGAAAGAAATAAGATCCCTGCATCTAAGGTACATGTATGTTGGAGGTTTGTGTGCACTCTCACACTGTCCCCTAACTGAACCTCCCCCATACATTTTAATATAATCAAAGTCTCTCCTTTTATACAATTCAAGTAGATTATGAATTTATTTCATCTTGAGAAATTTTGAGACATTTTACCATGAATAATTCGATGCAAATAGGATTGTAATGAGGTTGATAGAAAAGCGGCTTTAAAATCTGAGGCAATGATAAATCGCTTTTGTAGTAAGAGCATAACAAGACTGTCATTAAAATGCATGATTTGTCTTATCACCATCCGGCACAAACCACCCACACTGAGGTAATTATTAACGAGTTTCAAGGGAATTAAATTTGTTTTCAAAGATCCTGAATCTTTGAAAGTCACACGATGGATTCTGATACCATTTCTACATGCAATTGATGCAGTAATGAGACAAAGGAAACAATTCAAATAAGAGTTCAATTTAGAAGGGACAGTGATGGTGAGATTTGCTGCGAGGAGATAAAATGGGGAAAGCGCTAGAAACAAACAAGATTTGTATCGGATCAAAAGGACACAAGAATATTGCTGATCCACAATGTCGATGCATTTCTGACTCTTTCTTTAATCTTGATACACTGTATATTATTAAGTTATTTCTTGGATCTGAATGAACAGAGTACTGAGTAATATCTTGTCCTACAAACCTGGCTTTAAACTTAGTGCCTTTGGTTTTTAAGTATGGTTTCTACTTTAAGAATTCATTTTCTAGTTCACATAATGTGTCATTTGATGCAAATTTGAAAGGCGTAATTTAGAGTGCATCCATATCTTTCCTGCCCCTCTGGTGAAATTTAAGATGTGCCGAACGCCAAAGACTTTCAGATTGTAATAGGATAATTGTACTGCAACCACTCAACTCAACTCACTTAGCCATTTGGAATTCAGATGAAGAGAAATGATGTAGGAAGTCAGAATAAATCTGAATTTTCCTGAAAAAATACACTGCAAAGCTTCTTGGATTTCAGATTCTTAATCTTCAGATTTTTCCATATTTTTATTTTCATATCGCCTTGTTTCTCTGGTTTTAAATTGAATAAAAAAAAATGATAACTTTCTCCCTCAAGAAGCCACAACAAACATAAGAGATTTACACCAAAACCAGTTAAATTCATGAAGATTTTTCTTCTTGAACATCTTACGAGAGTGGACACAGGCTGACACTGAAACTATAACTCACCTCTGCAGCGTCTGCATGCACCCTTGTGATTCTTGCTCTATACCAAAGACCATCCTCTTGGAATTGTGCACATACTGCTTGTCCTTCTCGCAGATCTTTAGACATCGGCACCGGCTGAGATATGGAATTGGCTGCTTGTAGTCTCTCCATAACATCCCGGAATGTATCAACTGAAACAATAAAAAGACTTCCACAGTCAAACCAGTAAGGGCTTTTAGCAGATACATTCAAATGTGGATCCAAAGATGCTAAGGAGTTAAAGAGGTTGTGTCCATGTCTACAAAAAGTTGCAAGCTTTGTTTCTCTACCAGCCAGGAACAAATGGTGCCTGCCAAGACAGAGTTTTAAGAATGTAGGCTAACTGCATTCAGAAGTGCCAAAAATGGTTGCCTTTCATTCACAATGTATTAAGGGTTTAGTAAGACTGGAGCTATGGGCCCTGGGCGGGGCCAAGGAGGGCGCTATTTTCCTAGTAATGGAAGCTCCTTGACAGGAACTGCACTTTGCTGGTTCACTAAGGACTATGAAATGCATGCGGTGTGCTCACGTCCCTACCAACTAATGAACACTCTCCACCAACATGATTCTCTTCAATCACTGAGGGAGTGCTTCTTCTCGAGGGAGATACATCATACATCATATTTTACAAAATGATGAGGAAATTCTGGTCTAAGACATTGAATATTTTATGCTTTGAAACGATCACCAAGTTCAAGAAAACCAGGAGTTCTAAAAGTTCCATGTCATGCAAGGCTGGTTTACAAGGACAATATTCTGTCAGTCAGTTTTGCTAATTATTAGTTACCAGCAGCATGACTCTTAGTTCAGAATCAAGCACGTTCAAGCACAGATTACCTTGAATACATGGTACCATAATATAAGTAATTTTGACTGGTCTGTCACAGAACTTGACTCAAGTCAACCAAGCCAGCCGTAACTTTTCAGTAGAAGCTCACCTTCGCTGGCTTCCAATCCCGAGATAATTCCATCAGTGCTGACGTATGTGATCACCAGATCAAGTCTCCCACTTGTTGGTAATGGTGGCAACAGATATCGAGGAAAGTCCCCTTCTTCTTCAGCTGATTCAAACTGTGAAACAGTCAATTGAGGGCTGACTCCTGGAGATGAACCAGCTGAAGCATGCTGGGAAGGTTTATCCTGGGACTTGGAGGTGGGACCACCCACTGAGGAGTCAGATGGTTTATGGGGTGAGGAACTCTTTGTAGGCAGCTGTTGATCTGAGGGTGGTGATGTGGAGGACCTTGCAGGAACACGCCTACTGAAAAGAAAAACCACACAGAACTCAAATTAATGCTCGAAGTTTCTGCTGTTCCTATATGTAAGTTCCAGACAATGAGATGCTCCATAAACCTATAAAGGTAATAAGTTGGTTTGAACTCAAGTTTCTATCCAATCAGTAAGAATGCAAAATGACATTTCGATTAAGACCACTAACTAGGTAGCAACAAAAAATTACAATATTTTCTATTTTGCACTGATGGCTGATGAATGATGAAGAATTCAGACGATATACAACCTGCAAGTTAACTATAAGGGGCACTCTCAACTCATACCTGACTGGCAAAGCTAGTCCTTTAAGAAGTAGCAACTTGGAAATGCTACCAAAATCCTCCGTTGTCTGTTGTTCAAGTTTCTCTTCAATGGAACGTTCATAGAGAAGGTCTATGGGAAGAGAGCCATTCTGCAGGTCACCCTGGAAAAGGAAATGGAACCACATGGAAACATATGAGTCGGGACACCAGTTTGTACTTGTGTTGGTATCAATGAGGTCAGGCCACTAGTCTCAAACCACTGCATGTCTACACACCTATGTCAGGTCACCAGCTTTTACTCGTCTTTATATCACTGACCCTATACTCATATCAATGAATGCCAAGGCACCAGTCTACTAACCTTCTTGACTATGACACATTCTAAGTCTGACAACGTGGCCGCAAGGAATTCACAAGCTGTCCTGGTCCATTTCTGTTTATCCCCTCCTGGTATGACATCAGCAAGGTGACACTGGATTGCAAATGGCGGATCATCCTGAAACTTAGCCAACAGGGGGCGTATGTTGCTGAATGACACAACCTCTGTGTTGCCGTAGTCAGTGAAAAGAATCTAGGACAATACAACAATAATTGCAAAAGTATTAAAACAAATTACATGAGGGAAAAGTTGCACTGATCGTAAAAGTTTGGTAACAAACATGCCAAAATCAATTTTACATTCATAAGTACCTTCAAGAGGTCTTAGCAATTAAAAGTAAAAATCTATCTTTTGGGAACAAATCAATCAGTTATCCTAGCTGGAAAAAGTTGATTGAGAAAAGCCAGAAAAATTTCCGACAGTCATTACAAGCAGCAAACACAGGCAAGATTTATTAGGTTCATCACACACACGACATGGATCTATCCACGTTTTATTCGACACAGGTTCCTTGCGCCTAGCTATTACACCCAGACAAGTACATCAAATAATCTGTCATAGATACTGGTCATTACAAGCAAACAACTCTCTCTGTTGAACACCGCTAAGTCAATATTTAACTTCAACATCTAATACCCTATAGAGACACAATTTATCAGATGGTATCTCCTACATCTTGTAGAAAAGCTCGCAGCAAACTTTAGATCCACCCCTTGGTTCATTGAGTCTTGGCTCATTATTCATTTACAGCACATCTCTACCACAGAGGTAAGAGTGCTGATCAGTAGAGCTATCTGTGTCCAGATAAATCCTGCTTCATTGACTTTGGCATGACCAGGAGTGTCTAACTTTTGTTTTAAACTAGACAAAGGAGCAAGCATGGTACAAGCAACCAAGGCAGTCAAGGAACTTTGAAGCAACAATTAAGAACCTGAAGGCGTTCTCTTCAGACAGAAGTTAGATTTCAACTGAAGACAATGATATGATCCCAACTGCTTGCACCTCTCCTATCCTCTCAGAACAACAAAACTTTCAAAATATTATTGCACTCAGAACAGTATAAAATATTATCAGTATTGACAGCACTTTGTTAATTTATCAAAACTCGGAATCCTGACTCAAATCAATAAATTCACTTGATATGGTCAGCTGGCAAAAGAGGATTTGGAGATGGTACATCGCTTCTAAATGCATCCAGCATATAATCTATAAACACGGTGGCAGAAACATGAAAGACATGCACAGCAGTAAGTCATCGCTTTATTTTCTCAAAAAGCTTGTCTTTCATATACGAATCTCAAACAAAGCAGTTGCCGTTGGATCAATTTTTCCCACACATCCGGCCAATTTCTACAAGCACAAAAGCACCACCGCGCGACTGTTTGAGGCCTACTGCCATGCTCTTTAGCTAAAAGTCGTCATCAATTGCGCGGGTGAAAGTAATATGGTGGAATGCGCTTGATTACCAGTATCACGTTCTCTGCGCTTTTGCATCTACCACAAAGCGGCAGCACTGGTCAATTGTTGCAACATGGGTACCCTAACAAACTTGATACACTGGTATTTGACAGCCATTGACGACACACTGGATAAACTTAACATTGACCCTATCTAGAATCACACCAAGATATCTAAAACATTTCTTTACAACATTAACCCAAGCCTGCTTCACAAACAACCATACAGTCTTATGTTGCATGATCAGGATACCAATATAGTACTTAATTTGGGCAGGAGCTCTTTCAGACTTCTCAATGGAAACCGTGCTGAAATGTGAAACTACCTCCTTTGTAATAAAGTAACTCTTTAATATTTCTCTCTTTTGTGATGAGTGCTTGAAGCAGCAACATGACAAGGAAATAGTTCCGCATTGTCATAATCAAGTAATACTCAGCATCAATAATTATCACTTCTAAATCATAAAACTTCTTGGACTTTTTGTTCAATCACCACATTTTCCTTCTTTCATATCACAACACTCTTCATCTGTCCCTAGTAACCCTATGCTATGATTTCTCCCTTAGGCCGGTCACAAAATCAGTGATTGATCCTTCTTATTTTCTCAGACTCATTCAATCACTGCTGGGTGGAAAGAATATCATTCAAAAACTCTTTAAATGTACATATCAATTACAGTAGACGTATACCATTACCCACTTACATTGATTTTGGTCTGAAAATTTCATCGAAAAAGTTGAAACATAAAGAGTACACATGTTCAATCATTCTTATTTTCTCAGACTCATTCAATCATTGCTGGGTGGATAAAGTGTTCTTCAGAAACTCTTTCAATGAGCCCGCTTAAATTTATTTTGGACTGAAAATGTCCCCCAAATAGTTAGAGTCTGAGGAGTACACATGTTCCTAGACCCTTCACTTTCCTTGACCATTATATAATGGTAATTTTACCCATAACCGGCCCTATTACATAACACCGAGGTGTTAAAAACCAGAAGGAATTGCAGCAAGAACCCAACCCAGATGCTTTTCACGCCAAACAGATCAGAAACTAAACACCTAATATTATGCTCTCCTTTTAACTTCAGGGCCTAGTTAACTGAAATCCCTAGAGGGCTCACTATCTTTGCAAACGCTGCCAACAGATGAATTGCTGCAAGTTCTCTACCCTTTCACACCTTGCTAATTTCAAGCCAGTAAGGGCTTTCTTTCACCTAATATCAACTGATTCACATTTTGGGAAATGGGTATTGTTCAATTAGTTATTTAGAGTCCAGAAGATCAAGCTAGCCTCACACTACACTGAAATGAATACTGATATCTAGACTGTAAGTATTGTCATTGATATAATGAACTGACACCTGTCATAACTCACTCGGAGGTTCATGCGTGAGTGACAATTTAAGTTCAGGTACTGCTAAAATATACATGTATTTAGACATAGAATGAGATTAATTTGGGCACAGAATAAGACATCAATCAGATCATCATTTCCTCAATGACCCCCAACCTCATCCAATGACCTCCAACCTCATCCAATGACCTCCAACATGAGTGGTTCATGAAAAATAGTTCCAAACGATGTGTAAAGGCAGTGTATCGCACTTTCAGAATCTCTACAGGTTAAACTGAATAAAGTACATAAAAGCGGTCATTGTTTTGAAAGCTTTCCTACATTAGTAACTCCTGACAAGCAATCACCTGATTATCCCAATCACCTGATTATCCCAATCACCTGATCCCATACTCACAATGGCATTTTCATCCGGTAGCACTGTCTTGATACGTCCTCTACACCACACTCCTTCTCTGATAAGCAATGCACTACACGAATCTCCTTCTTGCCAAACAATGTCTTCCGTTGATTCCAACTGCTTGTAGGTCAGCGTCATGGTTTCCAGTAAGCTATGAGATGGTAAATTGCAATAGCGCATCTCTACTTTCTCCTCCATCATGGACTGACACGGTTATGACAAAGAGTGCAATGCTACAAATGGCATGTTTGCCAGCGTGTTTGTTCATGAATACCATGTGCACTCCCTTGACAGCTCTTCCCCATAATCTAGACACTGTCAACTATGGACACTGTAATAAACTCCCTTTGTCCATCCTCCATCCCTGCCCACACCTGTTCTTATGCCCCTGCTCAAGCCTTCAGGTACTACACTCGAACCTCGTTAATAAGAGGTATTTCGGACTTGGCAAATTACCTTGTCATAACAGGAACCTTGCATTACCAGGAATGAAAACAATAAAAAACAAAAGAGTGGGACCTAAACATTTCCTTGTTATAAGCAGAATCTTGTATTAAAAGTGCTCTTATTACTGAGGTTCGACTGCATACAGCTTTGAACAACCCTTTCTGGCCGCGTTTCCTGTACTGTTCCCTTAATTACACCCCTTCCCTTACCCTACCTGCACCCCACCTGCACCCCTTGCTGCACTCTGCACCTAACCCATACGTACCCCTTATTTTTATTACTTCCACATCAACACTTTCTTCCCATCCCTCACACCTACCTGTCTAATCCATCTTTCCTAGCTGTTGAAAGTTGAATGTAGATACAAGCTGGTGACTCCACATGACTAATGTGAACTGATGTGTACTGTGAGCTTGGAGCTTGTGAGCTAAGCTTGGAGGATGGCTGTGACTTGGACGGAGAGGTGATAGTGTAGGGTCTAGCAGCTCCATTAGTCTTAGGAATGCTAGCTTGAGTGTCAGTACCAGAATCTGTTGATGGTGTTCCTTCATTTTTCAATGTGTCGTCGTCAGAGAAGTCACTGTGAGGAATGTCAAAGATGATAGCTGCGCTGACAGATCTAAAGAGAAGATCAAAGTTGGTTATAGATACAGAACATGTTTACAGACAGAGAAAAAAATGCTTAGTTCCAAGACTGGGTACATGCACTAGGCCAACTAATTTACTGATCAAACAGCTAGCTACAAACCAACATAATAGGCATCCACACGTAACAAGGACCAGATAAGCAAGTAAACGTTTCTGCCAAACAGCGATTAAATCCAATCAACCAGTTTGCATCAGCATCAACTCGGAATGGACTGTTGGCTGGCTGGACGTCAGCCAGTGTATTCAACTGACCATTCTGCACATACAAACACTAAACTCTGCCAAAACAGAGAAGACAAACAGACAAATGATTAAAACTCAACCACAGATGAATTAGTCAGCATCCCTACCCAGGTCCAGTGCTTTGAGCAAATCCTTTCTGAACCAGCAATGCATTAATGTTGATCTCCCTATCTTGCCTGTCTTCAACTAAAATGATTGACAGCCTCCTTTTTTGGATACCTGAAGAATCAAAAAACAAAACTGATGATAAAAACCAACCACCTCCAAATGAATCCGTTGGCTTGTAATCGCTGTGCAATTAAGGTTCAATCACTGGAACAGCAATGTTTGCAAGTCATTAACAATAGCTGCCCTTAAGACCTGATATGGGCTGAAGTTTCTTCAAATGATCTCTTACAGTGTTGCTCTATTCATACCTTTGACAGTTGCTCTCAGGGCTTTGGTGAGAACGATGGTACCAAATCCATCGTTTTCTTCTGCTGTCCATCCTTTCTCAGGGTCCTTGGGACCAATGTCAGCCAGAGAACAAGGCAGGGCCTAGACCCAAGCAGTTAAAAACTTTAAAATTAGGGTTAAACTTCTCAATCAACAATACAACAAGCAGGTTCCCACTGATGTTGCTGATTGGTAATTTAAGTTCTATTTTTACTGCAATCCTGTTTTTGTGGTTCAGATTTGTTGAAATATTGAAACATATGATGAAAGCTGAAGAAAGAGTAAGAAATAAATGCTGAAACATCCTCTAAGTCTGACAGAAAGACCAACAAACAAACCCTACCTGCATACACAGTTTGAGGAACTTCTTAGATATCTTCCGTAATTTGGAGCAATGAACTCTTTCATAATTGCCATAGTCGACATACAATACATCCACTTGCTGACTACCAGGCAGATCTATGTAATCAACAACAGAGTGCTATGGTCTAGTTCACAAAAATCTACAACCATTTTGCAAGCAAATTAAATGTATTACTCCAACGTAATTACAAATCACTGGGTTAAGAAAGATTCCAAGAAACAATTCTTGTCTTTTGGCTCCTTTTCCAATCTGGGAGTAACTCACCAACAATCTGGGAGTAACTCACCAACAATCTGGGAGTAACTCACCAACAATCTGGGAGTAACTCACCAACAATCTCAGCTCTAGACCATTGATTATCCTCAGAGAAGTGAGCCACACAGATGGTTCCTTTCTTCGGGCACAAAATGTTCCATCTATCATCCAGAGGCCTGTTGTAGAATTCTTGAAGATCCTTCATCATCTTTAGCAGATATTCACAATCTTCTCCAATCTTGTGAGGGACATGCAAGAACAATGATGTACACAGTACAGATTACAGACTCATTTTGTTGACACTGATTAAGAATGCCCATCCTAGTACAGAGTCTTGATTTTTCAAATTCATATATTGAACATTAAGAGTCCTGAATCCAACTTTTGGCCAGTTCATACAGAGATCTGGAAGTGCCATCCGACTTATTCAGATCATGACATAGTTTTTTTGGGATGATGACATAAAAGGCGAGATGTCCACATCCTGAGATTATTCATCACAGGATGACGACATCCTAACAGTTGGAGGATGACATCCTAAGATAATCTTTATCTCCGGATGTCATCATCCAACAAATGTGATGTCTACTTCACTACTTGTAACATGTGGTGAGACATCATGACATTTTGTCAATCTAATCAATATCAGGCATGGCAACAGGAGGACAATTTTTTGAAAATCAGAAGCACCTCAGGCCACCTGTACGTTTTCAAGATGTTTTGTCACAAAACTCATTGACAAATAATGTCATTATTGACATTTACGATGTCTTCATCCTGTGATAAATTATCTCAGTATGTCGCCATTCAACTTTTGGCATGTCATTTCATGATAACTTATCTCACAGATGTCATCATCTCGTGAGAAATTATCTCAGGGTGCCGACATCTTGCCTATATGATGTCCTCATGCCA
This sequence comes from Acanthaster planci, assembly GCF_001949145.1. Next base: position 4,218,913 of record NW_019091369.1, on the reverse strand, counting down.
AGAAAAAACGTCAGGATCTCAGAAAGTCGGATGGCACTTCAAGAGCTCCTTAGGTTCACGACTGTTAGGGTAAACATCTAGTTCCATCTGTTTTCCTCACATCAGGATAACAAGCTGTAAACTGCCTTGACTGACCTCTTGTACACAGAAGCACTCAGGATCTTGGAAGTGGCTAACAGTGACTAAGATCTCCTCGCCTTGAACTGGAAGATCTGCTGCAATGAACTTCAGAGGAGGCCCTCTAGAGGGTGCAGCTATAAGGACAAAATATCAAATTGTTCATTGATTTACATTACAACTGACCATGTAAGGTATTCCTCAGTCACTGCAGATGCTGTACAAAGGAAACAGTGAAAATTTCAACCACTCACTCTATATTGTGAAAATATCAGTAAAATAACATGTTCCACCAAAGGAAACTATTCCGCAAAAAAAGATTTATGACAAGAAATCATCCCTCTTTGCAATTAATTAGCATGAAATGCATTCCACGGAGAAATTAACTTAACTGTCACATTTAAGTCTTACCTTCTGGAACAGACTCTGGTGATACAAAGCAGGCAAGTTCCAAGAAAACCAAAGCATCTCGGAGGGATATGGGCATGTCATCTTCAACCTCTAACAGAGGAGGTTTGTGAAGATCCACGTAGAGGGTTGCTCCTGAATGGCCAAGAATCTACCACAAATTATAAATGCAATGACAATACAGTCAGGGAAGTTATAAGAACAAGAGTTGACTACATAAAGGGATAATGTAGAAATCCACATCATACCTTGATTAAGTATGCCAGAGAGAATCTGTAAAGTTGTGTACAAATGTAAAGTTGAAGAAAGCAATTTTGACTGTAACAAAAATGAAAACAATCTTGATTTACTCACACTCATATAAACAGGCTTGTCCCCAACCATGTTGGCAAAGGAATGCACTGCTTCCAGTGACCAGCGACCAGACTAAAACCAACAAATGGGAAGAGTTTATTTTTAATCAAGTTAAACAACAAAGTTGTGTGTTCAAAATGTATGGCATTTTCTATGTATACACAACGTTGTCTAGGAGAAAAACATGTGGAGATAAGGAACCAAATTGTTTTTGAAAAGTTTTCAATTTTTAACTCAGGCACTGGCTACATATTACGACGATGAGCTGAGGAAATGATTTAGATCAGCTTGTGCCGTAATCTAAATTTATGGCAATAAAAACGTGAAGCTCATCCTCTTAAATGCAGAGTACGTCAACATTACTGCCGAGTTTTGTCTTACCTTACGGGTTGGTACTATGTCTGTCAATGAGCAACACACGGCCAAGTCAGGTATGCTATGGTGTTTAGATTTCAATCGGCACAAACTGTTAGAGAAAAACAAATCTTTACATTTCTTGAGCAAGGACAGCTTTTTATTAGAGTCAGAAAAATTATATATCCTTCATTTAAGTCGCCCAATCAAAACCTTGATATCTTTGAACTACAAGTTGAAAACGAAATATATACCTGGAGAGTGGAACCGTTTCGCTATTTCCATAATCCACGTATATCACTTCCACTTTGGATTTGTTGACCTTGACCTTTGGCTTAACATCCAGCTTGCCATCTGGTTTCACAGTAGGCTTAACCTCAAACACAATATCTTGACTGGTCTCTGACCCGACCTCCGAACCAACCTCTAGGTAATTCTCATTGGCCCCCTCAGTTCCTGTTGCTGTTTCTCCTTGGGTTTCTGTTGGCGTTTGTTTGGGGCTCTGAGGTGGTGTAGGAATGGGTGATATGACCTCTGGATCAGGGTAAGTGATTGACTTGATTCGAACCCGGTACCATGTCTTATCAGCTTCATATAAACAGCACAACATAGCACCTGGGTAGAAATTATCAGGTTTAATTATAAACAGAACAAAACGCCTGCTATACAAAGTGAGTGTATAAAGCACATAATGGGTGCCAACCAGTACAGTAGCATTTAACCTCCTTACCAGCACTCAGGTTGTCAGGCAACCTGTTAGATTCCTTGAAGGATTTGCAATCTTTGTTGATGCGAACCATCATGTTACTGAGTTGTGATTGGTCGGATTCCCGCTGAATATAGAAACAGCATGGGTTGCGAATATGGGTGACTCGAACTAACTCACGCCCTAGGACATCTAACAAGAAAGGGAACAAGTTCAGATTTCCATTGAGTCTGTGTAAAGAATTAAAAATGTCTCAACAAACTAGAAAACCTTTCGAAAAAAACGGACCTACACATTTTCAGTTCACACTTCCAATATTTACAATTTCCATGTGTGACCTCCGCAATAAAACATTTTCTGTGAAACCTATGAAAGACATATAGCTGCTGTCATTTTTTTTAAGCCATAAGGTGAGAGGGTTTCAAGTTAGATGAAATATAACTCAGAATAAGACAATTTACTTGATCCTCGGGGAGACAGATGACTCCGAACAAGTCTGCTTTCTTTCACTTTGCCTGTTGGGGTTGTTTCACCAACTTTTGTTGGTACAGCTGCATTCTGGCTTTTACCTTCATAAATATGATTAAAAGAAATGAATGAAAGGCACCAAATATTACTTTGCATGAACCAAGTCTAGTATGGAAAAAACAAATTTAATTTTGATTCTCTTGCAATTTGGGTTACAGCTGATTAGGCTGTTGAAGTGACAATAAATTATGACTTTGGTTCCCTTAATCCTCATCTAGTTCCATTTAATCACAGAAACTCTCCTTACCGCTTGGCGACAATGCTTTGTTTTGTTCTTTCTGCTTCTTGTAGTTGTGGATAGCTGAATTGTTTAAGATGTCATCATTGATCACAGGTGCTTCCCAGTCATCAGGAAGATCTGACTCTGTCTTTAGTTCTAATCTGTCAGAGTAAACACTCAAACTTGTTTGGCCACTCTTGACAAATGTTTTGCATGGTACCATTGCTCAAATTTTATCTCACACACAAGTGAAAAAAAGTATTACAATATGATCTTCAAGGGCTACTTTTTGATAAATACTTCCTGATTTTTTTTAAAGGAAGAAATAAATGCAACAAGATTGATTTTTTCTTACCTTGGCTCTGAGCAGATTTTGACTGCCCCAAATGTCATTAAGCTACTGACAGTGTCACTGCTGTAAGTGAAACAACTCAGCGGTTGTTGTTGTTCTGATTTGGGAATCACTATGTGATTAGGCAAAGCCTGTGATGACTGTAAGGTATGAACAAGCTTGGTAATGTTGGCAGGAATAACAGCGTCATCACCAAGGCCAATCAATGCATCTGACAGAAATTAAACAAAGTAAAAATTATGACCACTTCAAACCTCAGTTAGGTCTATCATGGGAAGTAAATCACCTAATGAACTTCTTAGAAATAAGTTTAAGTCAAATGCTCTGGAACACTGAACAAATTTTTACCTATGATAGCCGATTCCAAGATACTGATATTCCCTTCAATGTTAGTCAACATGGCACCTATATACTGGGTCTGCTGAGAGGCAACACCAACTATCTGCTCCACTAAGGCATGCTCTCTGAAACACAAATCATCATTTCACACGCACATAAAAAATGTTGAACATGCAAAAAAATTCTCTGAATGTGACTTAATGTACTATTAGAACCTGCAGTAAAAGCCTCGGGATGTTGTCAACTTGAAAGGAAAAATAAAAGAGTACAAAACCCTTATCTGGACCAAAGCAACTAAAACCTGGCCAACAGACATGTTGGTTCAGTCTACTTCAGAGATACTAGATCCAGGGTGTCCAAAAAGGAAAATTTCTACATCACAAAGTTTTCCATTTTGGGATTAAATGACTACAAAGTGAAAACTATGTTACATGTAGTTGATTCCAAGACAAGATGAATGCCAGTGTATCTCAGACTCTACCTGAGTTGTAAGACAGCATGGAGATGAGCAAATGAAGCCTTGACGCCATCAGCAACATCATTAAGCTCCTTGTGTATGTCTCGCTTTGTGTCTTTAGCCATCTGAATAATGAAAAACACAATTTCCTTTTATCTTTTCGTTTAGTAGAGCAATTACAACTTAACGATATGCAAGGCAAAGTATTAGCAGCATAAACACAGCTTTCCTGTTTGTTTCAAAAGCATATTTGCTATAGTTACCTGTCGAGCATAATACTGGTGCTTGAGTACTTCCTTGGCCATGTCACAGGCTGGCTTTAGTTCCTTCAAGGATTCCTTGTCCTGTCAGACAATAAATCAAAGACGAACTTCAACGTGCTACTTGGAGAACTTGCCCACTAATACTAACTTGCCCCTGACCAGCTTATCTCCAAGCCAACTCACCCCCTGACTGACTTGTTCCCTGATGGACTAGCCCCCTGACCGACTAGCCCCTGACCGACTCAGCCCTGGATACTTAACTCATTTAAAAACCTAACACAATCTGTCAGTGGTCATCAAGTTTCTGTATAGTGTGAGGTCCACGTCAGATGTTCTTAAGCTCATTCAATAACTTGTGGGACTGGATGCTTATAATAACTTTCCATGTTTCAAACAGAATCGTTCAACTTGTGTGGTTTTTTCAGTTAAGGGAAAACTTTTATTTTAGGGACATGCAGATCTATGTTGCTTATCGGAGGGCATATCCGGTTCACAATGGTGACGTCACTTCAGTTTAAAACATGCCTACTGCACATAGAAGTACATACATTGATCGACGTTTACATGGAACCGAAAGTTAACGCACAACTTCAGCGATTGTCCAATGAGAGCCTGCAAATTGTTACGCATCCGCCTTTGTGATAAAGTCACTTACTAACTGGATAAATAATGTTTGACCATGTCTCCTTTCTCTATAGCTGATTCAGTGATGTAACTCCCATTGACAGTTCAAATCACCCAGATCAATTCCAATCAGTCAGATTAGTTGAAAAATAAGATCCACGTCACATACCTGATCAGAAAGCTGTATAATGTCGTGACCTTTATGATTTCCCATCAGAGCACACAAGGCACAGATAGGTACCTTGTCTTCCTTGCAGAAGAACTCAAATTCCCTTCGTTCGTGCTCCTTGCATCCCTCTTCACTCCTGTAAAAAAAAGAATTAATTAACATTGCTTCATTATCTCTTCACCAAGTTTCCTCAAGCATGAACGATTAGAATATTGGCAGAATCTTTCCATTCTACCAAAGAAGACAAACAATATTATTAACAGAAACTTCAAATTACCAAAAGTCAATTTTCTTGAGAAAATAATAATCATGAGGATCTATTTCCCTCAACTCACCTGGGTGTGCTCAATGGAATAGAAGGGTGCGTCTGAAGAGCACGTGACCCACGATGCAATCGTGCAAAGCAAGGTGCACAATAAATGTCGCCACACTGCTGGCACTGACAGGTGGCTATGATACGATGACAACCAGTGCAGAGTTCCTTGCCTCCTGAAAGAAAGGCAGAAAAGCTAGCATTACCAACTTTACATAATTTTATAGCAGTACTAAAGAAACATCAAAAAATAAGGAATATTTTTATTTCTTTACTTGATATTTTTACCTTCCAATTGTACCCCTTTGTACTCAAGCTTTGAAGAAGGCTGAAACTCAACTTTCTGGTCACTAAAATAAAAACAGCAAACAGAATGCTTGAACAATGACCATTCAGATCCAACACGGAAATAATCTGAAGGTCTCCAAAAATTAATCACCTAGGCCTACAACTTCTCAGAAAGGTAAGATGTAATCTGTTTACAACCATGAAAAAAGTTAAGGACTTACAACATATCCATGACTTGCTTCGTGTTCCAGGTGGCATATCCAAGCATGTAGTAGTTAGCTGGTAACTGCTTGATACTAGCTTCACCTAATGGCATAGAGGTCACTACCTGACATGTTGGGCATGCTATGCTTGTCTTGAGAACCTTCACTTGTTTGCTGATACATCCCTGACAGAAGGTGTGGCCACAACGCAAGAGGAGGGGCTGAAGAAAACGTTCATGGGCTGAAAGAAAAAATTATGTCACAAATTGTTGGTGAAAAAATGCTGTGCCTGAAAATTGTGGCTGCATCTGAAACATGCGCTTTGCCCTTGTGAGTAGCCACTTGAAATTTTCACGTATACATGTAGTACTATTGCTCTCATCTGCGGCTAGTTGATTCCAACATTCACTCCATTCAGCAATCGGCATGATTTTTTGGGTAGGGGGATCCCAAACTAATGACTAAACTGGAGGAAAAGAAACAAACAGAAGTCTAGTTTCCCACATCAAGTTTATCAGAAGGCAATGAAATAACTCACTTGCCCACCAATTCCACAAATACCTTATCGGGAAACATTTTTCCCAACCACATCAAACTAATGAGCAGAAAACAATGATATTTCACATGCAGAGATGCCAACTTTTCAAAATGAAACAGTGTAATCCTATCACACTTCAATTAGAAAAAAAAAGATAAAACAAAGTTTAAAAAAATCCTGTTGTCTTTTCTTTCAACACAAACACCTGCAAACAATTTCTTTTCACATCAAAACACTTGTATTAACCTGACTAGCATTGTGCAAGTGTGAATTGTCCTTAATTGTTGATTATATTTCAACATTAATTCTGATACGTTTTTATTTTAATCAATTTGTGGCAACTTTTGGCAACTTTCGTCCCATTCAATCAGCACAAAATATTGTCTAAAAATCCTTACCTACCGAACTTATTTAATGGGAAGCAGAGCTTTTTTTTCTTGGCCTAATTAATGTGCTTCTCAGTGTCATAAAATCCAGCACGGGCCATATTCATCATGCCACAGTTACATGCATTGCAAAACATGTAAGTTTCTCCGTGACAAGACTCTAATAAAGGCCTATTTTTGGTGTATTCCTCCCTGAACTTCTGCTCACTTGTTGCCACTGTGCAAAACAAGTCCAGTTGCTCAATAAATATCCAAGAATCAAATCCTCGACAGTCCTCCACTCTGGTCAATTTTAGCACGACTATGATTAATATGAGGTGCATTGTGACGCTACATGTACATGGAGCTTAAGTAGAGTTTACACACATGGTTTTGTACCTTCAAGTTGAAATTCATAAAAATCTTAATCTGGATCGTACTAAACAAATCGTAAATATTGTGCTTAAATCGTACAAGTTGGCATCTCTGCACATGATATACTGTCCAAGCCGCCCCGAGAAAACTGTAAATCATACACATGCATGTACCTGCCATAGCGTAGGTACGTCATGTGCTAGTTTTACATGTCTTAAGCTTGTATCGACCATGATCATGATGCATTCTGTTGGTTAAAGACGTATGACCATTATCTCATAATTAGTACCTACCTCCATGACCATCCCACCATGCCTACAAAAAACAATGACAGATTTCTTCACAAATTGTAACTTAGGCCTAGGCCTATGTAAAGTTTGTTTACCAGGACCTTGAGCCCCTCTAAAGCTTCGAAAGCAGTGGGGGCACGTCTGGCCCCCCTCCCTGGCCTCCTCCATACTGCAGTGGATTTAATCACAAAGTTGTGGTGACTTTTTTAGCTTCAACTTTCAAGCATTTTCAATGTCACGTCAAGTTAAGAGGAAAGCGCCTCGCCACGGCGTCTTGGAAGTGAACATGCTGAACATTAACGTAACAAGTGCTGTTGCGCCACCATGCGACGTAATGAAACCACCATAAAAGTTAATAGGTCAAGGGTTATATTGCATATTCATAAATGATCCATGGTAACGACGTTGATTGTGTACGCCCAGCGTATGCACAGCATGTACAATATTATTTCGAGTTGGCCAGTTGAATGATTTCGATCTTTAGCTCAGATGGAAGTTAACAAAATCGGTAATTTGGGGGCATAATCTCAGCTAAACCGTTTTCCTGCCTGGTCAGGATAAAAAAATTGATATTGACATGGCAGAGGTTATGCAGGAATTATTCTCAGATGCAAGGAAACACCGATTTTCGACGATTCCAAATGTCACAGATGACGGTAAGTTTACCCATGAACCGAACAAAATCCAATGCGTTACCAAGATCGAGGAACGCCTTTGTGTTCAAGCCTCACTACTCTGGGAAGGGATGTAAACGATTTTTAACTTTTGTACTAGGCCCAGGCCCATATGCATAGCCCAACAGTACGCCTGAAATAATATTACTCATATTAGGTATTTGTTTGGTTGATTTTATAGAATGTATCTCTAGGTGCTCTTTCTTGATATTATTTTGATTTTCCAATTTGCAGATGTCATCAGCGTTTGGGAAAATGTTTCTGCTTTTGTTGAGAGACACATGAATATGCAAAAGGTAGGCTGTAAATTTGGATTAACTAAATGAATGCACCGTCATTGTTAAGTAAACTTTGTACTTTATTGCTTTGAACTAGCCTACTTGTTATATGAAGGAAGTGGACATGAATATAAGAAACCATAAAAGAGGCCTTTAGTTGCCTTTAGTTAAAAAAATGTGTTTTCAGGAGAAGTATTTAGGCCTAATCAGTTTTGTAATTATTTTTAATTCTCATTGTTTTCATTTTCAGGGAGTAAACATTCCAGGCCTCGGTACCTTTACCTTCACACAGAAGAAGCTTGACATCGGTAACAACAAATTTATTCTCATCCAGCGTCCGGTGTTCAGTCTATCTGAAAAGTTTGCACAGACCCACAGACTGGACTACGCAAAACATTTCACATCAGGTATTAAAACAGTCAGTTCTTTACTTAACAGTTTCAAACACCTTTACCAGCTGATTAGTTGGTTTGTTTAAAAAAAATTATTTTAAGTTAAACTCCAATATTTAACCATCTAATAGGGCCATAGTTAGAAGGTCCAAATTCAAGAGTTTATCAGCTTGAACCATAATTTCTTCGGTAATGTTAGAAAGCTGTTGATGCGTTTCAGTCTTTAATTCTGCGTATCATAATTATTTAATTACAGGTCAAATTCCAATTGTCCAACTCAACTTCACTGTTCTATCTGCGGAGAGTCCCTTTGACCGTGATACAGTTGAGAGATGTGTTAAGGAAGTGTTACTGTCATTGTCACGGTCTGTACAATCCAACCGCAATGTGGAATTTACATTTACTGGCATTGGTCGTCTGGCCATACGAGATGGAAAAGTCAAAATGAAATTCTACAAGGATTTCTTGAACATGATGGATGGCTCGGGAACGTTAGCAGAGGCCTTGAAAAATGTAAGAGACGAAAAATTGTCAGTTTGACAAAATCTTAGTATAAAAGCACTTTCAAAGTGCCTAAAATGAATTCTATAATCAATTCAGTAAACTTTCCACATTATATAGATTACTGAAGTGAATACGTCACACGCACAATTAGTGTGTAAGAGGCATGAGCGCATGAACCAGCATGTGAACCAGCACGCGCGCGTACACCATTCATTTGCACTGCACTTTCTGGTTCAAAGTGACGTCACACTTCGGTACTCTATACTATTAGGGAAATGCGAGTTTATTTATTGTCCTTAGGGACACAACTCTTGCTATCTGATCTCATATGCAAAGCTAACCTTTCTTGTTAACCTTTTAGATACACAATTGTGACATATTTGATTGAATCACTATGCATGATTGTGCAACCTCGTAACAGCATAGCGTTATAAACCAGTCATGCAGTTGTAAGCATAAGTAACCTTGTTTTGCTTCTTTTTTGTTTACAGAGACCAGACACGGCTGATTCTGTTTTGTCTAGAGCTTCTACCTACAGACCTTTAACAGGAAACACACTTGTGTTACCCAGGTGAGCAAGTGGATACTCTTTCAGATCTTGTTTTAGAGGTTTTCATGCTATGTCTTTTTTCAGGTGTCTTAGGAGTGACTTGGTCAGAGAAAAAATTACTTCATTAGTTTCTTTAAAATGTTTACTCAAGGAATATTGCAGGACTGAGTAAATTACCAAGTATAGCTTTCTGTAAATTCAAGAATAATATTTTTTGCTTGTGTTTGCTGTTCACTGTCTAGAATTTCCCAGGGTTCCAGCAAAGGCGGATTAGCTCTGGAAAACGAGGAACCTCTTAGAAAAATGCCAACTATAGATGAGGATCAGGAGGTCACAAATAGAGAGGTGGAGCTCCAAGAACCAGAAGGGGAGGAAAATGAAGAATTGGTCCTGAATGAAGGGGAGGAACAAGGGAATGAAGAAGAAGTAGAAGGCACAGATGGTCAAGAGGGTAAGCAGAATGGATGAAAGTGGGTGGGAGAGACATGAGCTGCAAGATTCAAAAATAAGGTGCAAGCACCAGCAACCAGGAAAAAACTTGGGCAAAGACAGGAACAGAAGTTCCTGTACACAAACTTGGCTGTGGTCTCGTATAAGAGCTAAGGCAATTTCTTGGCCTGCTATCACTGATGGAAACTTCAGTATGTATTTCTTTTCTTTTCAGAACCAGTCACTGAGAAGAAAGTCTCACTGTCTCGTACTCCTTCACGTCAAGTGGCACCTACTGCTAAAGCAACCGGCATCAGCCTGATTGACGATCTAACTTTACCCACCCCTCCCCGTGGGATCAAAGGCAGCAGTGTTACCCCTTCACCACCCAGTGGCAAGCCCACTTCCCCAAAAGGGAATCTGACGCCGCCCTGCTCACCTAAATCTAGATCCCCAGAGAAGCAGGCAACATTTGCTGGGGCTGTGGAGACGAGGGAGTTTACACCTCCAGGGACAGCATGTGGGCACAGAGCCGGCCAGGAATTATGCTACTTGTGTCATCAACGAGCTGTGAGGAATGTCCCAGTCTCATTCGAGGCCGAGAGGAGACGTAAGGAGCAAGAGCAAGACAGACTTCTACAGCAGTATCAACATTTAAAGGACACTGAGGCAATCGTCACTGAACAGGTAAGAGGTTGTAAGAGGTTTGGGCACCTGTTAAGACCTTACCATACCCCTCCAAAAATCCAGCCACGTCATTGAAACACTTATTCAAATCACTTGCAGATGTCGATACTGAAGATATTTCAACTACAAAGCTTGCTAAACCTCACCCCAAAACGTTTTCCTAGTTTATACAAAGAAGCAAGAAATATCACCTACTAGGTTTTTTCATGCTAGTGGTTTTATTTTTCAGGCCCAGAATCTTGCAAACAGGCATCACTCACAGAAGATAGCAGCATTCAATCTTGGAGTCAGCGAGGCAATCAAGAACAAAAAGAAGGAACGCCAAACAGATTTCCATGTGAGTCAAGATGAATGTCTCATTACCATTCAAATGAATGAAGAAAGAGAATGGGTTCATGTATTTGCCTTTGCTAATCTGTACAATTTTAAACCACAAACTAGAAGTAGATCTGCACTAGGAGTCAGTGTTCCTGTAACTATATATGTACAGCTCAAATAAAACCACCACCAACTGAACAGCAAACTTTTTCGTTCCCTTTCTATAGAGATCTTATATCTTCCAGCGACGCTGCCTGACTCCACCACGGCACATCAAACAGGAAGAATATGCTGATCAGCTGGCAGAGCAGGTTGAAGCAAAGGCAACCAATAAGATTGGCCGCAAACATGATCAAGAATTCCTGGAGAGATTAGAGCAAGTGCAGCTGGCAGAAGAGTAAGTACTGTAGTAGACCCAAGCTTTCTTGTATAGGAACGCAGTTAAATTGTTCAGATATGTGTGCCCAAGTTGTATTACGCTTACTTTGTATTTGTATTCTTTTTCAGACTTGCTGCTCAAAGAGAACAATATCTGCGAGACAAGGCAGCTCAGACAGATATGTACCAAAGAGCTCTCTCAGCACAAGTAAGAGGCATATCAAATTTGTTGAATTGAATCATCTGATACAGCTTAACAATTTAGAATCCTATGACAACAGACAGGAGGGAATTGTTACTGTAAAGAGTTCGATGGCCAACTGACTAGCTGATTAACTTTCTGGAAGGCTAGCTGGCTGGCATGTTGACTCGTTTTTGGGGCCACCTAGCTCCTCATTTGCATTGCTAGCTAGTTGACAGGACAGCCCAAGCTTGATTTGCTGGCTGACAGTTTTTGTGCATCCTTGTATCATGCTAACCATTCATATACACACATCCTTTTCACATCCTCCTAATTTACACCTGTAATACATTCACAGTTCATCATATCTTTACATGAGTTTTCACCTTTTCATTAATTTTCATATCCTCATTTAACACCACCTCTCTCCTCATCACCTGCCATCCTTTCTCCATCTTTACTGTGCATCTTCCCTTCCTCCTTACCACCCTCATTTAACACACCACCTCCCATAGATTCACATCCGGGACAGACTTGTCAAAGCTGCTGAGATGGCTAGCCAAGATCAGCAAGGTTACATAGATAGGGCTGGGGGTTCTCCCAGCCAGAGAGGGTTGATCAGTCCACGTCTTCTAGGGCCTTTGAGCCTTCCTGTACCTAAGATCATTCTACCATTCTCTAAGATGGAACCACTTAGGCTTAAGCTTCCAGATCAGCGTACGGTAGGGAGTACATTGTAGTTGTTAAGCTATAGGGTTTCTTGTCACAGCAGGAAAAACTATTAACAGTCAGCTGATAGTTCAGGATTAATCTGTTTGTTGACCAGAGTAACTCTAAATTAGTTGACCTGATATCAATGCAGGTTATTCAAATAGGTTAGTTGAAAGTGCCCATTCATTAGTTACCCTTAGAAAAGTTGACTATATACATGTATGAGTTGATCAGCCTTAGGTTTAGGTGACCAGAAATAATTTAGCTCAGAGATCAGCCATCAAAAGTGCATTTGATCCTACATTACACTGTGTACTGTTGGATGGACCAGATCAGTAATTGTTCCCAGTTAAACATAATTGATCAGAGTTAGTTTACCACAGTTTGCTTGTCAAATGCTAGTACAAATACACCTGTAGTTATAGTTCTATAGCTGTAGAGCTATCATTTTCCACAAGTGAATGATTGAAGTAATAACCTCTCGTTATTCCATCCAAGGTTCGTTTCAAGCCTCTCCCTCTGCCAGCAGCTGTGCCCGACTCTAAAGAACCCATCTTTGGTAAGAATGATGCAACCAATGAGCAACTAGCTGATAAGCGTCGTCGGGCCATTGAAGTGTACAAGGAGCAACTAAATGCAGTAGAACATTCCCGACGACAGAAACTGTTCAATCATCTAAAAACACAGCGGGAAGAAATGGATATACTAGACAGGACACGTCGAGAGTGAGTTGATTTCGTTTTTTGTCTTCAATCAAACAAAAGCTGTAAAAACCAGTGCTTCCTTGAAATAAAGTTACCTTAACTTCCATGGGGCATATGAAAAATTGTATTAATATAGAAGGTGTAAGACTGTTTAAGTTGACAAACTTGATAAAACTTTCACAGTCAGTGAGCATAAAGAGATGTGCGGCATTTGTGCAAAGGTAACTTGTATGCAAATGAGAGACTTAAGTTTCAGTGTGCATAAGCTGGTTTACAATCAGTCGTTGTTTATTGTACACGTCGTGTTTGTTATGTGGAACTGAAATGCAACTTTTCTTTTCAAAATTTGGTTAATATAGACTCATAGAAGACAGGGCCAACCGTTACAATGATTCTGTCAAAACTCGCAAATCTTTGGAAGAAACTTGGAAAGAGGCAGCCAGTCTGAAACGACAACGCGAAGAGGAGCAGAAACTACGAGCTCAGAGCCCAGGAATCCTGATGCATGAACAGTGTGAGCATTATCATCGTTGTGACCAATGCAGACGTCGTCTTGGCAACTGTGGCGAGTCTAATATTTGGAGTGAGTCTCGATACATTCCAGGATCAAGACTCATGGTATAACCTTTCTATAGGGTATAAAAACACTACATAACACCCAAAAGTAAACTTACAAAAACATTGTGAGATGCAGTAATTACAAAACGTATTCATTATATGCAGGGTAACAAGCTCTTTTTTTGGAGGGGGAGGAATTTTTTCTTGGGGAAGTGGAATTTTGATGAAATCTTTTCAGTGAATGAGATGAATGCTTCCTTAACACCTCTGAGGTTTGGATCAAGCTATTTACCTATGTGCAAATTTCTAACTAAAAAATATTGTTTCCAGTGTGTTTATGGATTAAGGGATTGTTGTGAACTCACTATTGACATTTGCATGGTTTGGGAGTGATAGGCTGAAACCACAAATTTCTATTTCACTGCAAATTTTACAAGGGCTGGAACACTAAATAAGGACAAAAGGCCATTTTAGCTTTTTCATGTGATTAGTAATAATTCGAAGTACAAATTGCTTGAAGGGGTAGTATTACGAGATACTTCTGTGGTGTGGAAGCATTGTGGGATTTTGTAATCTCACCAATAGTTCTTAAAAGTAAGCAAGTGTAACTCATAACACGAATCATGGTCCTGTACACACTTAGCACAACTTTGTTTTATTCTAAGGCACCATAATGGAAATATTTAACATCACAATTTTTGGAAGAATTCCTTTGAAATGTGACCATTCCCTCGTAAGAATAACTTAAGTCAAAGTTTCTCCAATTCAAAGCACATAAAAATGGTTTAAAAGTGCATGCTATTTTTTATAGGATGAGATTTTGTATAAGTACAAGTACACAGGAATATTTCTGGATTTTTGAAGCACTGTACAAAGGTTTTGTAAATACATGTAACAATTCCATACATGTAATTCAGTGTCTGTCTGCTTAATCCATATTTAGTGATATTTTGGGGAGAAGCAGAGAAAGTCAGCTTAACTTTATCTTATATTTACAATGTGGTAATTTAATTAAAGATTTTAGACTTTGAAAGTGATGCATTTTGTACCAAGTCACCATTGATCATCGTGAAAGCTGTGTTAAACCGGTTGATCTTTCTCTCAGTGTTCTTCCAAATACATGTATATGAATCCATTCTAATAAAATTCCATTCCTATCACATCAATGCAAACGAGAATTTGTGCCCTATTTCTTTGGCTTTTTGTTGCTAAGATACACATCTTGGAGACCAGAGCATTGCTCAGGGAATGTATGTACACCCTTATAGAGCTACGAGTAACCAAGCGTTAATTAATTACAGAGGGCTGTCGGCTTAGTCAAAACTTCAAATTAATGGAGACAATCAATTTTACAGAATGTCCAAATTGCAGTGCCATTAGGGACGGGAAAGCAGCCAGGTGATGTAGGAAACTACTCGCTAATGTGTTTGCATTCTCAAGGTAACAATGAAATAAATGTCAACCATGCACAAAACTGTTGATTTTAGATTGCTAACATGGACAGCAAAATAAATGACATCCTAATTTTTTTTTCTGAAGACTTTAAATGCCACTGCTGCGCTCATATGTCAGTACTAGTTATCACATACATGTACTCTTAATTTTATCAAGTAAATTTCACATTGATTTCTGAAAGGCTCTGAGTGTCATCAGACTAAATGCAGCAGCAGGGAATATCAAATCTTATGAATTGATTTGTCTTCAGATGCATAATTTGTCCTTGCCTGATAGAGTACTGGCGCAATATATTCATTCCATTACATGTACATGCTGTCTTCACATACAAAAGTATGTGGCACACTTTGGTACTGCACGTATAAAAAAACAGAGCTTTGTAATATAAAAAGATACATTTCAATGCAATTAATAATAATATATCAATATATATACAGTACCTCTGTGTATAAAGTTGTAAAGAAGTTACTGTTCATGATGTGAATGCATCAGCTATTTTGTCATGGACTCTACATGTACATGTATTTACTCGACTTGAAAGACGACACTTGAAGTTACTACAATATATACAACTCAACCTTTGACAATCACTTATAAGCTGCAACAGCACAACCAAACAAAAAGGACATGTATGTCACCATTTTTTTAAATTTTATTTCCAGAGAATAGCCTTGTCAGTTAAAAATCTGCTATTCTGAAGGGCCCTGATTGCATTTTTAATGTTACATGACTCGTCACTTAATGACTTAATAGTCATCCTGACAATTTTCGTAGATAACACTTTCCTTTCTAGCTGCCTGCAATGTTTCAACCCAATACGACATCTAGTTCAAGTGATAAAGTGCTTAAGGCTGCAAGTTTAATGCCATGTCACTTGTAAACTGATGACGTCATCGTCACATCATGTCAATATTCGTAGATAACACTTTCCTTTCTAGCTTCCTGCAAGGTTTCAACCAAATATGACATCTACTTTAAGAGATAAAGGCGGCCATGGGACTTGTCATATAATGACATCATCGTCACATCATGTCAATTTTTGTGTGTATTGCTTCCCGTTTTACTTAACTGCAAGGTTTCAACCCAATCCGACATTTACTGCAGACGATATAGTGCTTTGCAGGGTGCACCTTTAATATCAATGATGATGTCATTGTCACATTATGCGAATTTTCGCGTATAACACTTTGTCAAGAAACATGGCCAGGGCATGTAGTTCAAGAGATACAGTGCTTTGGAGGTTGCAACTTTAATGTCACATGACTTGTCACCTGGTGTAACTTTAATGAGGATGCAACATTGCAGAGTAACCAAAGTGGCACCTAGACAAACCGTGCACAAAGTGAATGAGGTTTTGGGGAGAACAATTATGAAAAATACAGAAGAAAAAAGTAGAAGAAACGGAATGCATTTTATGCACAGTTGCACAAAAAAAAAAAACAATTTAAAATAAATTAATTTAATGATGGGGAAAGAAGAAACAAAAACTGGAAAACATTCGAACAACAAAGGAATTGTGTGTGAAAAATAAATAAAATAGCAAAGATTAATCGAATTAGTAGCTAGTAATTAGAATAATAAAATAAACATAAAACATATAACGAAAAAAAAGAGTAATAGCAAAATAATTATAAACAAACTTCAAATGATGATGATGATGATGCTAAAATTAACAATGAAAAGTTCATGGAAAATAGAGTAAAATATAAAGCAAAAAATAAAATATAAAATGTATATGTAATAAAAAATAAAACTAAAATTGAATGGAATCAAACACAATTGGTTAAATAAACGTAATCTGAAACTTAAAAATCTGTGACAGTGATTAAATTTAAAGATTAAAGACAATATTAAGGTTAAATAAAATTCAACCATAAAAGTTGTTGAGTTTAGAGAGGGACTCCGCCTGCCTTCTTGAGGCAGTCAACTTGTTCCACCCCAAGGTCCCTAGATATTGGAATGTGCATTTGCCTCAATTTGAGCCATTTAACAGCAATCAGATGCCAAACGAATGGGTTGGAGGTTCAAACGAGAGTTAAGGTACCAAGGATTAAATTTTCTAACACACTTGTAGACTTCATAATGTGCATTAAGAATTAATCTAGCGAGTAGATTTTGCAGTTTAACAAGTCTCTCAAGATTGCTGTTAGAACAACTGGACCTGGCACTCTTCAGCATTTTAAAAATCCAAGCAGGGGAGGCAAGGTTTGGCAGAATGACAAAGAAACCAATTTTGTTCAAGATTTTCTCAACAAAGTTGATTATGATCTGATCATGATAGCGACTTGTCTAGCATTACCCCTAGATATTTAAAACTATTGACACACTAAATAGCCTCTCCGTCTAAAGTAATGTGAATGTCTCCAACATGAGATAAACGATGACCTGTGCCAAAAACCATGAACTTTGTTTTGCTGACAGGGTGAGCTTATGTTGTGAGCTTGTCTGATCAAGGAAATCACGAAGTTGGTTATTTACAGTCCTATTTAGAATCTTAGACACATGTGGGAGAACTGAAATAGGTCTGTAATTACTGATGTCAGTGAGCCTAATAATAGAAATATCAGATTATATCAGTTAACAAAATATTTCAGCTTCAAAGTATCTGTGACCAGCTTTCACTTCTTTTAAGAAAAGAACAGAGCATTTGCGAACAACACCTTTTTCAAAGCACTTACAGTAACTTGTCCTAAAATGAAAGCTACTTGCACAAAAGCTGCAGGACTAAGGCAGAAAATAAAAACCAAGCCTGGGAGGCAAACCTGATGAGATTCAAAGCTGGTATATCAGAACTGTAAGACCCCCCCAAAACATCACTGCTTTAAATGATCAAAATGTTCAGCTAAACTGACTTCAACATTGCAAGCTTCCCATAATGTTGTTCCCAGACTAATTTTTACCATACATCTACACATGAAAAATTTAAAGCTCATCTTTATCCATTTGAGATTTTTCCTCCATCTTGGCTGGCTCAAGACGTTCCAGGGATGTCAACAGATCATAACTTTGTGCTGTCTTTTCCAACAATGTCTGCAGCTTTTTCTGAAGAATAATACATGTACATAAAATTGTCTTCCTGTCTAAAACTGAAAGTTACAAGACTTTTTTGACTAAGGGAGCATACCCCACACACGCTTTTTGCAGGTTCTATAATGAGGTGGGGCTTAATTGATCAGTTTATTAATCACAATTCCCCCCCCCCATTTGAAAATAGTTCCGCTGCCAATATAGCTAGAGTTATAATTAGTAACCATACTTTCAAAGTAATAATGTCATATATCACAGCAACACAAACTTGCCACTCGAATCTCACCTCTTTCACTTTACTGATCTCCTCATCAATAACATCAATAAGCATCATCAGCTTCTCCTGGATGCTGAGTGCAAATGGCCCCCCTTCCTCCTTCTGTATAAAAAAGAAAATAAGTCAGACTCCATCAGACTTTAATAAGCTTCAACCTTCACCATTCAATCATTTACACAGCACTGGTTGAGGGCACCATATTAAGTGAAGGTTTCTGTATCAACACCAAAAACCTGCATGAATTATTTATCGGAAGCAGACAGGACTTGATAATTCATTCAAGATGGAATATAATCACAAAAAACATACCTCAATGGGTAACTTTTCCATGTCTTGCGATGTTATTTTTCCATCTTCATCTGCATCCAATTGTTTAAAGATCTGTAACACAAGAAATAAAAAAACTAACTTGCAGTATAGACAGAAATGTAACATGATTAAGACAGGAAGTCAGAAACACAGTAGGACTGTCCT
>NW_019091369.1:4172815-4198387 GCF_001949145.1 Acanthaster planci | reverse complement strand
TCCTTCCCTTGGCCCCATTCATCACTACACCAACATAAGAAGTCAGCCAAGAATCAATCCAGCTTTCAATACCTTATGTCCGATATGTAAAGCCTCCTCGTTCCAAATCCCCCCTTGCAACATTGGCAGCCTCTGCAAGAATAAACAAACGTTATTATCAAAATCGAATAAACAGCGAAATTATTGATTAGGGAAAACATGCCTGTCTGAAAATGAGCTTTTCAATGAAGGAAAACAAAATTTTTTCAGCTTTTATGCATGTATCTACAAAGGAAAACTGAGCTTGCAGTAAGACACTTCACATCTGTTTTGTGTAATTCCAACTTCTTACCTCAACGAGTAGTTCCAGAAACTGACTCTCTACCAGAATTTCCTCTCCTGCTTCTTCCATAAATGTTGTCAAGCTCTGGCTGCCAATGAACAGATGACAAAGGTACAACTAAAATGAACCTCTTATTTGTTATGAGGATTTCCAACTGCTATGACACAAAAACAAAAATAGCACAATTTATGATAGCTCTGATTTCTAAACTTACACCGGACTTTCAATGAAAAGAAGTTCTGGGTGTGTGATCTCCTCTTCTTCACTGTCCATCAATTCATGGTAAAGGAACTTGACATCTGCCAATGAAAGCATTGGATCTGGGGCGCCACAAGTCTGAGAGGTTGGAATAATGTTAGCTTTGTGATTCCACCAGATATTGACTGCAATGTTACGATTGATAGAGTTCACCTGATGATACCTGAAATCAATGAAGGAGAGAAGTATTTATAAAACTGGATTGTTCCAGACACTGAACTTGAAAACAGGTTCAAAAATGTCAAAGTGAACACATTTTAGAGAAATTGTAAAAATGGAAATGATTTGGTTTCATTGTTTTCCATTTTGGCCATTGCTACATAGCAAACGCACTACATGGCCTACAGACTAGTGGAAAGTTGAATCTCTACATCTGAGTTTAACTTGCCAGATACAGGACAAAGTGAGGGTTTTCTTCAGTCTTGTACCTTTAATAATATTCACCTGCATCATTCATAACCATGAATTTTACAGGTACATGTATAAATTTCCCTTATGAATTCTAATAAAGTACAAAAACCTGACATTCTTTACAATAAAAGAGCACTTTTTACCATTTATATGGAATGTAAATGCAATCGCCTGCTTCCAATTTTGCCTCAAAGAACTCAATATCCCTGAATTCTGGATATTTGTTGAAGTCAACTCGATCAACATCAACACTAGAGTAGCTACCTTCAGGGTGATCAAATACAATCTGCAAGAAGAATTAATGGCTTTCAATCATTCACTTTAAAAATGAGAAGGGAAATAAAATTATTTCATTTTTATACTTCAGCAGAAAACAATGTTGTGTACTGACAACAGTCTTAATTTTGTCATGCATTTCAAATGGTTGGAAACTTGGTTATAAAACTTAAGTACGTTGTCATAAAAATTAATTTTGCCTGAAATTTTAGAAAAGTTGGGAAAGGTAACATTAAATTTTATGAAAAATCAATAGGCCAAGGGGCTTCTCGATTTCAAATTATACTTTTCTATTGTACATTATTGTGAAAGGATTAATCAGTAGACATTTCACATTTCCTCTTGTCTGGAGGCAAATTAGTGACAAAGATAAAGGATTTGAACAAATAACTTTGAGTTCAATATAGCATACCTGTTGTCTGTATTTGGTATAGTTGATAAACAGGATTTCTTTCTGACCACTAAACAAACAGTTGATGTTATCAACATCATCATTATGCAAAACAGATTTGGTACCACCACTGCTGAACCACATCACCTGCATCAAGAAACATGTTTCAAAAAGCTGTTCAGAAGGTTGTGAAACACAGAAAAGAAAAATTTTATAACTAAAGCTGTAACATTCCAAATAACTGTGTACAACATACTGGAAAAAGTATTTATTGATTATCATCAATGCAGGGTAATTGAACTCTGCAAATTATGTATGATTTAAGTTGACAAAAATGTCTGTATCTAAAATGTTTTAATATAAGTTTTACCGTCTTTTCAAATGCTTACTGTGTCAAGAAAACTTGCTGTGATGTTATCACAATGTAAAGGAGGAGGAACCAAAACATCTTTCCTGAAAATATGAAAGAAAAAAATAAATATCAGTAAATAATTAAATTTACATAATTTATTTCAGTTTTCACTAGATACATCACTCAACCAACTTAATTTGCCACAGCTAATTATTTTTAAACAAGTCACAATGTAATTTCAATGGGTCTACCAACTAGAATAGTTTATATTTCAAAATCTCCAGTCACTGAACTCACTTCAGAAAATCAGGCACCCCTGTGACCAGATATTCATCATGGATTTTGTATCGATCCAGGAACTCGGCAAAAGGCATCCATCTTGCGGGCATGCTCCTATTCTCAATCTTCCTCACTTCAACATCAATCATTTCTTGAGACTCAGGCAAACTTTTCAAATATTCATCACTCCATTGCTCAAATGCTGGTGATCTCCTGGCTCCCCGCCTGAAAACAACTGGCAATGAAGGGTAAACATATTGCAGGAAAAACTCGGTTGGAGAGGGGAACTTGTTTACTTCTGAGATGGGGAGTCGAACAGCTTCTGAACCAAGGGGCTTCAAATGACCTGGCCAGGAGGATGGTGATGGGTCACTGAGGTCTTCCAGATGAGATGGTTCAACAACATCAACAGTAGCAACCAAGTGAAATAAAAGACTGGATGCATACAGCAAACATATGGTGATCAAACTGATATGATTCTGAACCTTAACCATCATAATTATTATTTGTCACCGACAGTATCTCTATGCAAATCAAGTTAGTCACACCTCCCAATTGATGCAGCTGCAACAAAAAAAATCAGCTGGATGAGTTCACGGTCTGTGTCTAAAGTTGACTTAGGCGTAAATCTGAACCAACAACGTAACCAAACTGTACAGGCCCAGGATTGTTTCAGTTCTAGCCGTAGTAAAAGTGTTCAGTACGTATTTACGCGTCCTGGGCATTATGCAAATGACGCACCTCGTTCTTCGCTACGTGGCCTCTTTTTCTCTCGGCCACCTGTTCTATCCTAGTTACGCTTACGCCAGTAAATTCAAAAGCTTCACTCCCGGCCGATCCCTCCATAAGGCTGGTGCCGATTACTTGGACATTAATTTTTTCCGAAACTTCCGCGTATTGGACACGCGCAGTGCACCTGTTTTCATTTCCTCGTTGAATGCCGCCCTCTAGTCTGGAAACTGAACCCAAAGCCCAATATTATAATGAAAACAGTAAATCTGGGACTTGCTTTGGCGTTTTTCTGGTTATGCAATTTTTATATATGTCAAATGTTTTAGAATTGCAAGTATAATTTTTATCTATAATTTAGCCTGTAAAAATACATGTGATTAATTCCTCACTGATACACAGCGCATGCGCATTGAATCCATTGATCGCAAGCATGGCGGACGCCGGATTTTTTCGGGTAAGATTGCTGTGTTCTGATCAAATCTTGCGCCGTTAAATGGGATATTTGATGCTCCATGCATATGTATCAATAACTTTGATATGTCCAAGATACTTCTGGTCATAAGAGTATGTTGAATATTTGCCGAAGATAACTGTAATTTGTGAGGCATTGCTCCGTCGCGTTGCAAGGAAGACCGTGATGACATTGTGTCAAGTCGCCCCAGTATAAGCAACTACAATTTGCATGATAGCCTAAAAGCAAGGCTAAGGGGGCGATTCTGATTTTGAAGCTTTTCCCATGCACCCATGCCATGGCCATGCAAATCGATCTTTTCAACAACGAAATTTTGAAAGGGGGGGTTCTCAGTAGGCCCCCTAGGCCTAAGCCTTATTTTACATGTTGAAACCAGTTTTGCTAAATTCTCTTGCAAAAGTTGAACATGTTAATTGTTATTGAAAAAAATTATGTCAGTGTCGGCAATTTAACAGGTGCAAATCAAGAAAGGGGGGGGGGTCAACACCCTGAGTCATTGCCATTTGGGGGAGGCCCTGCTTGTGAAGGTTGGAAGACCCCAAACAAGCATAAACATGTAGGAGTTTTATTTTGCATGTATGGTTGAATATTTTTGACCATGAACTGGCCCCTTTTTGTTGCTGTGTTTAGTGAGACTAGAGTTGCAAATACAGACAACACTAATTTTCCCTTATGTATTATAACAGTTATCAGATAGTGATAACCTGTCCTAAAAAGTGAAATTTTTGCCAAGAAAATTCCAAAGCATTTACTTACAAAACAAAGTTTTTCAGACAAGTCTTATAGGTCTGTGCACAGGGGCATCAAATGTTGTCCACACATGGATCTCTTTCCCTGTTTTTACCAGCATAGCACTGAATATGCGCAGTGAGTCTTTTGATGCCCTAAAGAGCTTATTTGTAGCACTTGATTTTTCTTCTTAACCTGCCATGCCACACGTTGCTCGGTAGCAGTCTGTAATTAGCTTAAGTAATATATTTCATGGTGTAGGATCGGACTGTAGGCCAATTGGGAAATGAACTCTGTGTTGTTTTGTGTAAAATATTATCTGGCTATATGCACCATAATTGCAGGGCACCAGCTATGACCAGGACAATCGGTTTGCTAATAAACAGAAGAAACTGATGAAGAACATGAAGTTTGCATCGATACTGGACAAGAAGGTGAGACGGAATGTTTCCCCAGAAGAAATTTGTACTTTCCATTGATATTAGAATTAGGAACCCTTTCCTTGTTGCATTTCTTGCACTGTCCAGCAACATGTTTAACAGCTTTGGTAGCCTTCATGGAATTGAGTAGAGAGTGAAAAATAACCACAACAGGCTGTAAATTTCCTTTACCATTTAGTCAGATCATGTTGTGTGTTAGAGCATTTGCATTATTATTGCATTTTTTGAGCTGCCTTGAAAATCCGGAGGAAAAGTGTTAGCAAAGCAAAAGTTTGCAGACATTTTAACTAATAATCTATTTTCCTAACTTAACCTCCCTATAAATATACATTTTGAAAAATTACTGAAATACCCCTTTGTTCTAAACTTTGTTTCCAAAAATAAACATGGACCCCATGGTAATAAATCATAAATTGTTCGTAGAATCCAAGGTTGGTAGATTTTGATGTTTGTTTGCTCAAAGGCTGTTTATTGCATCTGTTTTGCAGGTCAGCACCAGCAAGATCAATATGGATATCCTCAAACCTTGGATTACTCAGAAAGTCACAGAGATGCTTGGGATGGAAGACGATGTCCTCATTGAGTTCATCTATAATCAGCTGGAAGAAGAGGTAAAGACATCCTCAGAGATTAGACTGAACATGGTAGATATACAACTAGGCATGTACTTGTAGGAAGCAAACCATAGTCTTGAGAGGTTTGTAGTTAGGTGATAGTGAAGGATTGGAATGGACATTGAGAGGTAGAAAACAATGTAAGAACAGCTTTTTATTGCAGGTGGGTATGAGGCAAGGTTGGTAAAAAAATCACGATTTAAAAAAGAATTTAAATCACATGTTTTTTATTTAAATCAGACTTTTTTATTTAAATCGATTTTTTAAAAATCGATCTTGAATGTCAAGACATGAAATACCATGCGGTGATTATAGGACCCATTGTTGAGTGCTGGGGTTAAGTGTATCACATGTTGAACTGTTTCTTTCTAATAAATCATAAGTGTTTGCTATGTCCAGTGACCTGTATGATGAAATACACACAAACTCTTGGTATGAATAAATCGTTTAAGCAAATTTCAATGGAAAAAACAAGTCGATTAAAGATCAGTGTCTTTGCTGCTTCAATACAGGCGATTCACAATAGTGCGCTTCCTAGAGTTTTCAGTGTGTTGGTCAATCACGATGCGTGAAATCTGTCAACCCAATGCACATTTCAAAAGGGTATTGGGATAAAACTCTTGTACTTGCTAACGCATGACATGCCTTATGAATGTAACTTCGCAAAGGACTTTACAAAGTACACGTCTTTGGTGTTCCAACACCAAAGATGGGTAATTTGCAATTCTGTTTTATCTAAACGCATTCAAATGGAATGGCTATTGAATTCTATACACATACATGTACATGAAGTCATACAAAATAAAGAGTGGACTACATGTGCATACACTTGTACATGTACAGGTTGAATAAGTGTAACGATAAAGATATACAAAATGACCCAATTCTGGTTGTGTGGAAATGTTTTAAAGACATCAGTCATTTCTTCCTTGCAAATACCCAAAAGAATTTAAGGTTTTTTTAACATGATTTTATAATAAATTTTAAGATTTTTTAAAAAGTGATTTAAATCAATGATTCAAATCATTTGATTTAAATCAAACAACCTTAGTATATGGCAGTCTTGGCATCTTGGAGTGTCGTCAGGATGCAGGTAAATGAATACTACTTTGATAAAAAAAATGCAACTTTTTTTTACATTTATGCCTTGAGCGATAACTGCTTTATCCGCCCCGAGCTAAAGTACATTCTCAATCAGCAAAAGCAAGACAGGTGATTACAAGCGGATTCTTGTTTCACATCAAGCGCGCATATACTTGCGTGCCGCATGGCGTGCCTATGCAGTGAGTACCAAAAAAAGCCCTCTTGTTCCGCTCGGCGGGGATTCCCAGCTTAGGTTAACATGAAACTCCAAAGAGCCATATTGTGTACATGTACGAGGTGAGTAATTTTGTGACTTTATCAAGCTCACTGGACATCAGTCATTTGATGGGATCATCAGTGGCCAGTGTCTGTCAAAATCAAAGTTGCCATGAGTTGCAAGCATATAAGAAACTGCAGATGCCCAGCAAATGATGCAAGAGTTGGTGAGTGTTAGAAATAAACTTGTTTTGATGTATTTTTCAGTCCAGGTGTAAAGCTTAGTCTTCTTATTTTCATATTGACATACGGTAGGTTTCACTAATACAGCCTTTGCCTCACTGTGAAGGAACCAGTAATGACTTGAATAAAATCTGCATGTGTGAGCAAGGTAGGCTATGATTTGGAGATCACTTGAGTGGAATATCCTCATGAATTATAGGGAACTGTTAGAATTGAACTCATCCCTTCATTCTAGCAGTGACTGGTGTTTGAAACAAGTCAGGTCCTTAGTTTTGGATATTTGCCCTGCCCTACGTGTAGTGTAACACTTTATACTCAGTGTTTGCCCCCAAAGGCTTGTGAAAAAAACCACAAGCATACTCGGGTGGGATTCGAACCCTCAACCTCCTGCTTACTCGTGCTTGTTTTTCACAAGCCTTCGGGGCAAACACTGAGTATACAGTGTTACAATACACGTAGGGCAGGGCAAATATCCAAAATTAATTAACATCTCTCCGGCGCAAATCCACCTCTTTGGAAAAAGTCAGGTCTTGATGCAAGCCAGGGCAGTAAAAAGTGTAAATGATTGTACAAAGAGTACATGTAAGTATCTCAAAGAGAGTTCGTCTTCCATTCTCACTAAATATTGACAGGTAAGTAATGCCCATCTCCAATTAACAGGATGAAAAAAAAGTAAATGAGATAAACTCTTTCCTTGTACGTGAACTCAAACGACTCATAGCTTTGCACCAGTATGCGACAAAAGAGTGAGTATAGTACAAGTGTGTTTATTATTATTATCAAATTCAACTTTCAAATACTCGGATCATTGAAAAGACGTAATTTGTAAGTAGCTGATGTTTTATTCTTGGCTTTCCTCCACAACTGTCTTTGAACCCTTCTATCAACATGGATAAGGTCTTCATCAAAGAATAACCCATCTGGTGAAGATCTGTGAGTATATTTATCATTTTACAGTATAGGGAGAACTTCCCAGGAATGTGGTTTGCTTCCATGTGATCTAGATTGTGGCTCCCTAAAATTTTTAATAGTGGAACCCTAGAACTTGAAACGTCAGTACCTTTTCTTCAACAGTTGTTGAGTCTTGAGTTAAAACAATTTCTGCGAAGATCAAACAGATCACAAAGGTTGGCAGGAAATGACTGCATATTGTATGTCAATATCTGAAGTTTAATTTACAGGCAGCATTCTGTCATTGAAGTCACAGTTTTGTCACTATAAATTTGTTTTTTGCCCTTTCAAAAAGTACATCAGAGGCAGGGTTTCATGGTGCAGCAAAAAATCTTGGAAGTAATCATGATTTTGTTTAGCATACAGTAATTCCAGAGGGAAACCTAATGGAAAAAGTGGGCTTACAATGAATGTCCCCCCCCCCAAAAAAAATGACAGTTGCTCTATTTTCTCCCAGAAACTACTGAACAGTCTGTTAATACGGCCGTCTTACAATAGTGCGCCACCAAGAGTTTACAACGAAATCTGTCAACCCAATGCGCGTTTGGAAAGGGTCGATAAATTTCACGCATTATGATTGGCCAACGCGTTGCAAACTCTTGGTGGCGCACTATTGTGAATCGTCCGTATTACCAGCACTGAAACCCTGTTTGGAGCGTCAAGATACTGTAGCAACCAGTAACTTATTACATCCCAGGAAAATGCTTATAAACCTTAGTGATAGTATTTGACAAAGGATGAAGTGATTTTGTCCTCAAACATCTGCTCTGAATGGCTTCTTAATGTACTCCCCCATCTCATCTCTCACGTTCAGATGTTTGTAATAAATTCTTCCAACTCTATAAGCTGATGCTCACATAAAGAAACAGGCAAGGAAGATGCGATGCATTGATTGCTCTCATTCAGCGTCACTTCTCGGTTGGACAACAGCAGGTTGTGACATGCCGGCTTAAGGGTCCTTGGAAGACAGACGGTACCACCAACTTTGACTCCTTTGTCAAGAGATTTATAAACAATAATTCTATTACACAGTGTTGGTTTGTATGAAGTAATGTGTGTAAAAGTCTGGCATATGAGACATCAATTTTGCTGGTTGGTATTTATCAGTATCACTAGTTTTTATTTTTAACTTCTTGGGAAGTGCAAACATTTTTGTGTCCTCTCTTTAATACCATTTTTGATGTATGAACAAGCTCCAAATCTATTTAAATAGGACCTGTAATTTTCCATTACTTTCATACATTTATTATACAATGGTGCATTTATTTTTAATAACATTGTTTACAGGTACAATTGCAGAGCACATAGTGGTATTTTACCAGACAGGTCCAAGCATGTACCGTTTGCAAACTTAATAAATTAGGATCAATCAAATGTGGTAGCTTTGTTTTGCTGATGAAAAATTGCATCAAAGACCGTGTAGGTTTTATAATTGGAATGTAACACATTTGGTGCTGTGTTATCTATTTCCCAAATTGAGAGATACATTTAGCCGTGGTTATGTTCAAAATTAAAATATTTCTGGAAAAGGTGCTTGTTCAAAAACAAAACCAGTTTGAACTAACCACTTTAACAAACAAAGAAATTTAAAGCTTTGAAGAAATTGCTCTTGGTTTAAATTCTATTGTTTTGGGGAAAAATACCAAAATCAGTCACGGTTGCATTTTAATTGTCAAAGGTTGCCATACTTCACATGAAGGTAAAATTACTGAAATCTGTTTTCACCCCACAGCATGCTGGCTTTTTGTAGTGGATTTTACCCAACACAAAAATACTTACAGTTGAATGAAGCCACTACATGTACGTGAAAAATGGATAAGTCTAATAAATTCTGCCCATTTAGTTTCCTAATTTTCATTGGTTTCTTGCCAACAGAATCCAAACCCAAAGACAATGCAGATCAACTTGACAGGCTTCTTGAATGCCAAGAATGCAATGAAGTTTATGTCGGAGCTGTGGGAGCTTCTCACCAGTGCTCAAGAAAACATTGCTGGAATTCCTGCTGCCTTCCTGGAACAGAAGAAAGAGGAGATCAAAAAGAGACAGGTCTGTCACTGTCCAAACTTGCATTTTTGCTCGTAAAATCTCTGTAACTCGTCATATGTAAAACCTTAGGTTTGAAGTGAGTTTCCTTTTGCATTGGAAGGCATACAAACAAACCTTTTTTTTTCTTCACATTTCATTGCATTATCAAAACATAAGCAGTTTGAGATCAGTTTATACTCATTTTTAAGCATTCCGTGAGGAAGGCAAATGCTGTAAAATTAGTACTGCGTGTTGGTTGTGCATTTTCTTATCCAATTGGTTTTCAATTCTTATGTTAGATGGAACAAGAACGCATCCAAACAGGACTGAAGCAGCTGCAGGAAAAAGAGGAGAAAGAGTTGTCAAGGAGTCGCCATGGCAGTGATGCAGAGGAAGATGGGGATAAGGAGCAGAAAGTAAAGAATCGAGAAGGTCGTTGGGACAACGAAGGAGTGAACGGAGGAGGGGATCGAGCCAGGGATGGATCCAAGACACCTGAGAAGAAGTAAGCAGTTGATTTGGTGGAGATTTGACACTGATAGTAAAAAAAAATATTTGATTAGTTAAAAAAACACAGCTTACTGTAAGTGTTTAGTTGGTGGAGCATGGCAAATACTTTTTGAGGAACTGGAACCAGAATTCCAGAAAGAGATGCGTTCAGAGACAAATTCTTCATTTCTGAAGTAAACTGTTTGTTAGAGTAGGTAACAAAAACATGATAAGCATTCCTGAGAAATATACTCAGTGCTGGCCAGAGGACGGAGGAGGATGTTACAGCAAGAACAAGGAGTGTTGTGTACAGAGATTTGGTATTAAGTCTTGCAGACTGGTTTCTGTCAAGGGCAATATCATTGATGGCTTGGATGCATCAAGCATATTGGCGTGAGATAATAAACAGTCTCATGTTTCTCACCACTACTGTAAGAAAACAGCAGGAGTGAGATTCCTCTGGAGTTTTCAGAATTTCCGAATTTTTCAAAAATCAGGTGTTGGTTTTGCTGATTTTTTGGTTTAACACTTTTGGGGGAATTATTTGCAAAATAAGATTCATTTGAGCCTCGGTAAAGTCTAGCAAAGGCTATCAAGAAGTATGCAAATTTATGTTACTTCCTCTGGAATACTGTGGTAGACACATTGGGTAGTGGTAGTAAAAGTAATGGCAGAATGGGTGCATCGTGTATTCCCACTTATGTACGGGAATGTGTTATCTATTGATAAAGGCGCCAAAAATCTGTAGAGATTTTTTATGGTTGGAGACGAAGATGGATTGTGAACATGTCACTATGGTGAAGGGGAGACGATAATACAGAGATTTCCTCTTAAAGATTGATAAGTTTGAGCACTGCAGATGCTTGTAGTATGATGTTGGAGGCTTAAAGGACATGGTATGCTGTGTTTGCCCAAAAATGTTTCTTCATCCATTTACAAAGGAAAAAAAAGACTGCTTTTTCTTCTGATTGCTGTCAAGATACCAGTTTCCAAAACCAAATAACTATAGTATTTTACTTGGAGCAGTGCATTAAGTGAGAATTTTGTCATACTCGTTTCAATCCAATATTCAGGATTCATGCACGTCCTGGCAAATGGGATTGGGAACCTCATAAGTCACCACAGAGGAAGGACAGTCATCGATCTCGATCAGCTTCTGGATCACGAAGTGGGTCGGAGTCTCCTGAGACCAAACCTGATATTGAGGACAAACCTTCCTCCCCATCACCAAAGGATGATGTGATCAAGTCAGAGTAAGTCTCTCCTTTTATCCTGTTTGAGAATTTATGAATCGTAAAGACAGATGCATCCCTCTCTCTTGGGAATTTTCAACCAACAGTGATTTAACCAGAGGTTGTGCATCAGTGAAATCGAGGGCATTTTTCCTGAAAACTTTAGAGTTTAATATGGAGATTTTAAAATCTTAATAAAGAAGGTTTTTAAATCAAGAGATTTTTTAAAAGCCGTAGTCTTAATTTTCCTTAGAGTGCTAATTACATTTTGGTTATGAACATTTGTAAGCAAATGATTTGCAAAAAAATTACAATTTTTACAGAAAAACTGCAGCTAAGGAATCTGACAATGAAGATGCTCCCAAGAAAGCAGACGATGTGAAGAAAAAGCCTAGGCGGCGATATGAATCTTCAAGCTCCACATCCAGTGATAGCTCACGATCTAGGAGCAGGAGCCAATCTCGGTCGAAGGACAGAGATCAACGCAAAAAGAGATCTCGTTCCAGGTACACTAACTTTAATTGGACTGGTTTTATTACCGTAGAATGGAAAACCTTTGGGAAGGTTCTTCTCTTTTGTTTTGATGTAAGGAAGTTTTCAAAAGTCGGTCATTGTGTTTTATTAAAATATCTTTTCTTTTACATGGGAGCATCTTTACGTTTGCCGAAATCATTTCAAAAGGACTGCACGTAGAGCTTTCACTGATCATTACATTAAAATTGATGTGTAGATCTATCAGGAGAAAGAAGACAAGACACCATTCTCGCAGTCCCCGTAGATCAAGATCACGATCCCCACGTCGTCGCTCTCCACGTCGTCGATCACCAGTTCGCCGGCGATCAAGATCACCATACTACTCAAGACGCAGGCGAAGCCCATCTCCAAGGTACAGATCAAGGTCTTCTCCTAGGCGAAGATCTAGGTCTCCACGGCGACGCAGTCCGTCACCACGGCGGCGACGTCCATCCCCAAGAAGGAGAAGTAGATCACCAAGGAGACACAGCCCCTCACCAAGGAAAAGAGCAGAGCGAAGACGTTCTCCAAAGAGAAGCCCATCTCCCAAAAGGCAAGCTCATTAGACATAGTTATTACAAAGCTCATGGAGTACCATGTATATTATACAAAGAATGTACTTGACCATTATGTGCTATGTTTGATATTTTGGCTTGTGACCGGCTTTTACTGTAAACACCACATTTCTTAGCCCATCACAATCCGCTCATATAGCCCCAAGTCCAGTTTAAAACCAACCCAAGAACATGTTTCAAATCGAACATTTACCAGTACATGTATGTAATAGTAATTAAAAAACCATCCATTAACAAAACGAAAAAGATATTTTTTCTGATAAACTGCACTAAAATAGAGAACAGTCACATATTTGGAAGCTGTTCTTGCTTCATGCTAAATTACTGGATTTGATGTGAACCACAGATCACGTCGTGTTCGCCGAGATTCGTCTAGCTCAGAATATGATTCCTCTAGCTCCTCTGATTCTTCCCGTTCACCCTCTCCAACCAAGAAGAAATCCATAAAGACAAAAGAGAAGTCACCTTCCCCTTCTGTCAAAAAGCCTGAGGTCAAGTCTTCAGGGAAGGATTCATCAAGTGAAGATGACAAATCCCAGAGCGGTAATGAAAGCGATAGATCTGCATCTCCACCTCCATCACACTTTAAGGCAAAGGATAAAAAGAAAGAAAAAGCTGATGAAGTAGCCAAGGGGGTAAGTGACTCTTTTCGGCCTTTTCCTTAGATTTGGAGCAAACATTTTAATCTACCTCCCCCTATAAGAGACGTAAAAAAAATCATCCACGGTCATGCTCGATGATTTTTAAGTGTTTCATCGGAAACAAGATTCAATTTATGATAAAATCTCTACTTCCTGAAAACAGTTGCCTTGCCCTCCGTTTCTTAAATTTTGCTTTTCTGTTTTGTGTGCAGAAAGATAAACTTGATGCCTCTCCTGGCAAGGCCCAGGAGTCAAAGCCTCTAGTCAAAAAGAACCGATTCCCACAGCGTCATTACAGAAGACACTCCTCCACAGATTCCTCCTCCGAGTCGGACAGTGACAAGGAGCCACCAAAAACTGGAGGTAGGAGACGCAGCCGCTCCGACTCAAGGTCACCAAGGAAACGGCGCCGTAGCATATCACCCAGACGTAGAAGGTATGGTTTTCATAATAGCATACATTTACAATTTACGGTCATGTTAACTGAAACTAAGTTTTTCGAGAAAATCTTGTAGGGCTATATACATTCAATCGATTATCACATACATGTATTTGAATATTATTTTCCACATTTGAATATTCGAGTGCAGAATTCATAAAAAGGAAGGGAGAATTTTCTTTTGGTTTGAATGATAAATACTGCACTGTGGAAGCATGTTTCAAGCAGATTCAAATGAAAGTAACAGAAATCTTGCAACAATTCAAAAGCACAGGGCAAGAAGTATTGTCTCTTAAATCTTGCAAAATCGGGGCTGAAGAAAACCCTATACATGAGAAGCTATTATAGTGATTATAATGTACAATTGTGTGTGTTATTGTAACTGACTTCATACGAGGTTTGTTCATCAACAATCTGCCTGTCGTTACGACCAAATATTTGGATGTTTGATTGAATTGAAGCTCAGGTATGTCATAGACTGAATTTTAAAAATGTTACCGTATCTATTTCTGCACTTTCTGTCACACGCACTAATTTTAGTAATTTCATATTTGTTCCTCAGGTCTCCATCACCTTACAGACCATCTCGTCGTTATCGATCACCAACACCACCCCGCAGACGATTTCGTTCCCCAAGTCCCTACAGACGTCGTAGATCCCTGACACCTCCCCGTAGACGCACCCCTCCACGGAGACGCCGATCACCTTCCCCAGCCTATCGAAGACGAAGCCCCACACCAGAGAGGCGCAGAAACCAAAGAAGCCCAACCCCTAAAAAGAAGTCTAGAACTCGGCGTAGTTTAAGCCCATCAGACAGACGTAGGAGGCCCTCTGCAGACAAAAGTAGAGCTTCTCCCAACAAACGAATCAGTTCCTCACCCTCTCCAAAGAGCAAGAGGAAAGCAGCAGATACCCCACCACGAAAGACTAGAGACAAGTATCGTACTCCATCAGTTTCTAGTGACAGTTCCCCTGAGCGTGGTCCAAGTCCTTCCCCAGAGCGACCCTCCAAGAGAGCTAAAAGCCCTGCTGAGAAGCGCAAAAGAAGTCGCACTCCTGAAAAACGAAAACGAAGTCCAGGGGACAGGCGCCACAGAAGTACAACTCCAGACAGGCGTAAGCAAAGTTCAGACAGACGTAAGAGAAGTCCAACCCCTGAAAAGCGAAAGAGCCGCCAAACACCAGAGAGGCGTAGACGCAGCCCCACTCCAGAGAGACGTAGGCGCAGCCCCACTCCAGAAAAGCATAGACGCACCCCTACCCTTGAGAAACGTAGACGCAGCCCTATGCCAGAGAAACGTAGGCGCAGCCCCACTCCAGAGAAACGTCGACGCAGCCCCACTCCAGAGAAACGTAAGAGCAGCCCCACTCCAGAGAAACATAGACGCAGCCCTACTCCAGAAAAACGTAGACGCAGCCCCACTCCAGAAAAACGTAGACAGAGTCTCACTCCAGATGGACGCAGAAGCAGAACCCCAGAGAGCCGTCGAAGAAGCCCCCGCGCAGACAAACGGAGGCATAGCCCAACACCAGAGAAACAGCACAAAAGGCCTCCACGGGATACACGAAAACGTAGTCCAACACCAGACCAGGACAAAGACAGCCCCAGACCACATCCAGCTGGAAGGTGGTACAGCCCAAATGATAAGAAAGCAGTCAATAAAAGAAGTTCTTCATCATCTGATGATAGAACGCCATCCCCTGAAAGGAAAGCGTCATTGTCACACTCAGAGAAGCGTAAACCTCCATCAAGGCGCAGTACATCTCCATCACCAGTCCCCAGGAAACACAGCTACTCACCAAGTCCAACACAACAGATAATTTCTAAGAAGAAATCAAGATCTCGATCCTCGTCCGGTAGCCCTGAACCGACTCCAGTGAAAGCCAAGGCAAACCTAGACGGAAGTGATTCTGCGAAGGTGGGATATAGGAAAAGTTTTCTTGGATTTGGTAAAAGTGACAGTCTATTCAAAAAAATCACTCAAACTGTTTAACCCCAGCCCATTTGCAAAATTTGAAATATGTGTAATTCCCTAATTTCAGCATTTATTTGCAGAAAGGCTTAATCAGGCATGCAGCAATGAATTGTAGTCATTCTAAATGTTGATTACATCGAACGTTCAAATTAGTTACAGCGAACACCAATTTATTTTACCTTCATTCTTTGGGAGAACAGCAACAACATGGAGTTTACTGTACAGATTCCTGCACCAGCCACTTAAATAATTAGAATAGTTGGGGTTTTATTTGTCAGGGTTCAGACTCGGATACCAAGGATACAAAGAAGAAAGATAAGAAGAAACATAAAAAACACAAGAAACATAAGAAGCACAAGAGACACAAGAAGCAGAAGAAGGACCAAGATGTTGCACCTGAGGTAGGCAACTTTATTTTTGTGGGGGGGGGGCGATCTATTAACTCTTTGAACCCTTTCTCGGCAGGTGGTTGGAAGGTTTGGTGGAACAGCTTTTATTGAATCCAGTACTAGTGCATGCTCCCTTCTCCTAGGTCACTTGTACCATTTTGTATGAGCTGTCATCATTTTAGGCATCTAGTCAGAGCAGGCATAATTTCGAAATTTGTGTTCGTTTCAGGACATAATTTTAGATGTATAGGGGACAATTTTGGCACTTTCGTTTCTACCAGCCCTTACTAGGTCATCTTACCCAACCCCCTTTCTTTTATCCGTTGCCTTATGAACTTGTAACTCTACAGGTGCTTTGGTCATGAGCGTTCCTGGATCTGTAAAAAGCCACCCAACTGCATAAGACTGATTGGTCATTGTACTTCAAAATTAAGTGGGCATTAAGGTCCCTCAAGAATCATTAGCTTGGCTGGGTTTTGTAACCATTGTACCTTGCTGAATCCTGCAAAATCCTCCCGTTAGATTGTGACGGATCTTTGAGTGTTAGAGTTCAACTCAATATGATTGGGATCGGTTCATGTAAATTTTAAGTTGGAACCCTTGGCGTCTTTGTGTAATTTTTCTAGTCAAACTTACATAGATTTTGTTTTTGTTTTTTTTAGGATTCAGACAGTGAGGGCGAGAAAATGGAGAAAGAATTGAGAGAGAAAGCTCTTCGATCCCTCAAACGTACTCAGTCCTTGGAGGAGATATGAGTTAGGTCCACAGGTCTACTACATGCAGTTAAAATATGTACACAATGGCCAATCAAAATAAAATTCCTTGTCGGTTGCCAATCTAAATGATTCAAGTTATGATTACTTTTTAATGCAAAATTTTCAGGATGTAAGATTATGTTGGCAGTCTAGCTTCAGTTTGTAGTTTAGAAATGTAGTTTTACAGGTTTAAGAGTGTGTAGAGTGTGTATTCAGTGTTAGAGTAAAAAAAAATCATCCGCTTAAAACGTGCCGAGAATTTTGAAATCAACTGTCAGACTGGTGTGCGTCTTTCTTGAAATCTCAGTACTGCTCAGATTTGGGCATAACTGTGTTTGCTGGTCACCAAGCTGATAGATTGTACGGGAACTAACAAATATATGTGTATTCGGACACGGCACAAAGTGCCGTAATAATATTAACAGGAGCCATTGTGCAAACCTCCCCCCAACGAAATCAGAGAACAAATATTTTGTTAGTCCAAAAACTGTGGGTAGCGCTTTAAGTCTGACCAAACCATAAAGACCCCCACCCTTTTGAGAAAATGGGGGTGCCTCCTGAAAAAGGTTCCCAGTTTATACGCCACTGGTAGTATGACGTACATATACACAGGCAAGGTGTATGGTGGACTGAATGGGCGAGTTTTCCTCAAATGAAAGTTGGCATACATGTATGTCGTTGAATTTTTATGTTCTGATAATTTAAGGATTCATTGGAGGCTGTCCATAATACGGGCGATTCACAACAGTGCGCCTTTAAGAGTTTGCAACTCGTTGGCCAATCACGATGCACGAAATCAGTCGACCCGAAGGGCTTTTAGAAAGCGTCGACAGATTTCGCGCGTTGTGATTGGCAAACTCGTTGCAAACTCTTGGAGGCGCACGTACATGCATTTGAAAAGGCTAAAGACTTTTTTTTTTCGTGATATCTTCCGATTACTGTATTGATGTCATAAAAATTGTTCAATCGCATATTTGTATATTTTATTTGTAAGGCTTAGGTTTGAGAAGCGAGATATTTTAGTCGTAAATGCACTACTAAAGCTGCTGTTAGAGTGTGACCAATAGCTAAATTTAAAGAGCAACTTTCAAGTACATGTAAAAAGCTACCAAATGCATATTCAATTCTACAGACGTTCACAATAGGGGAAAACCCGTTCCCGGTTCAACAAACTTTGGCCCAAAAGTTCATTCTCAATTGTGACAAGCCTGCTTTGGCGTTCCTGTTAGTTATTAGGTAGAGAGGTATTAGGAAAAAAAGATTTTGTCTTTACCAGGGGTTGTGAAACCTTTGAGTGCGGTTCATTCAGGTTAGAATCCTCTTCCCCGTTAGCTTATTAAAGTCTGCACTTTGATTGTTCTGGCATTACCTTTGTTCCATTCAGTTCAAAAATTTAATAAAAGTTTTCGTTCCTTTATTTTTGTTTTCTGAACCTCCTTTTCTGCCTTTAATACGTCCGTTTACAGGCACCAAGCCAAAATGGCGACTTCTTAATTTCACCCCTGTACATTTTCATTGATATAAGTAATAGCGAAGAGCGCCATTGTTCTTACAATCGTCTTGTTATTGGTGAAAACTAATACCGAGCAGTGATCTTTTCATATGTTCCGACACCCTCACTTCAACTTACATTCTGCAGCTCAAATGCGAGGTCAAAGACAGCATAGTTTGAAGCTGAACTCATAAGGACGTACATCTTGAAAATTCCAACTTTCCCTTCTCCCGCACCCCCCCAACTCCGACTACATGTACATAACTTACCTTTCAGATATAAAGGCAGTCACATTATGTACAGCCTTTAAAAGATATTTTGGTCTTTCCCATTTGATATTGATCAGATTCAAGAACTCGAGGTGCCTCGCAAAGAATTTTAGCACATTATAATTTTCAGTACAGAAATCGAAACTTTCAGGCACAAATACCACATTCTTCACATCGGTACTCCGCCCCCAATAACAATGTTCGAAGTCATGTACATTGTACCTCCATCATTCGGCTAAAATGTTTCGCTTGGCTAAAACTCGGAATAAGCAAATAATAAAACATACAGTAAATGAAAAGGTGCATGCATGTTTAACTCCATTCGCATCACTCGATCCATGGCCTACCCATCCAAAAAGGACAACGCAAGGTTCTTGTACCAACCATTTCTCAGAAACTCCTGCCCCACCCAGTCAAATGGTTTACAGTATTTTCCAAGTCTTTTCACAAGCCAACTGCTATACAGAAAGCGGCAGCTTCTGTAACAGCTGAA
This sequence comes from Acanthaster planci, assembly GCF_001949145.1. Next base: position 4,179,330 of record NW_019091369.1, on the reverse strand, counting down.
GAGTGACCTTCCCCCATCCCACCCGTGTCCGTCGCCAAGGGGGCAGGGAGCCTCCCAGCGGGAAACCAGCCCCAATCAGTGAAAAGCACGAGTATGAAAATTGTGATGTGGTCCCCCTGGCTGATACTGTGGCCCCCCTTAATGTCTGAAGCGGGCGACGGTGCTGCCCCCATCCCTCAAAAGACAAAATCACGACCAGCCTGACCAGATCATTAAAAAGACTTCCACTGGGTGTGGATTAATTTTTTTTTTAAAAAAGCTTCAATTCCACAGGAAACTTGTGGACAATGTCATCTGCAGTTTTGTTCGGTTCAAGTTCGCTGGAGACAATAACTATATTCCTTCTGGATACTTCTCAGCCAGCTCGTTTTTTTCTGTTTTTCAACATTTGTGAATGTTTCAACTGATCTGGCAGCAAATGCTCACAAAACGGAACACAAATCTTTCACTTCAGAGGATCATGTTTGGAATCACACTTTGTTCAGCTTCTCCACATCTCCAGAAAACTGGCAAAGCTGTCATTTCAGGTACTGCATTTCTTGCTTTGCCAAGTCCAACTCTCAGAACGTCTTTAAAAGCATCGGAGTAAACATACAGAGAATTTGGATTTGTGCCACAAAGGTTGAGTGGAGAAGCATTGTGCAAAATATTCAAGAGGTAAAGTAGTCCAGAAGACGTCTTCAAAGTTGCCGACTTCAGATGTCATCTCATCACCCCGTCAGTCCATCCTCTCTGTCGGTCGCAAGCCTGTTAAGTGGCAAGGGCTTTCTTGGCTTCTTCATATCTTTTTTCATGATACAGACAGCTCTGTATTTTCAGTACTTGGGCCATCGATGAATTTCAGCCCAGCAAATGAAAAAACAACCAGGAAATTAATTCTGGTGTTTTGATGTAGTCTCTGGTTCCTTCAAAAGTATCGTCTCTTTCCAGTAAATCACATTTCTTGAAAGTACTGTGGCATCAGTTGCCTCACTGCATGTCAGGACTGCTAACACTTTCCTTTTTGGATGACCATGGACTTTTCACGTTTCTTCATTCTCCAAAAATCATAACACCAAATACAAACCATATGCAAACTTGCAGATTTTTTTCTGCAATCAGATACATATAAAAACAGTCATAATTTATGACTGACAAGACAGCAGATTGTTAAAAAATATTGCACCTTTTGAACAAGATTCCTTCTTTCTTTTCAGAAATTCCTTTAAGGAAATCTTAAGTTTTCTTATCTGGAATAACTTTGTTGGAATGAGGGGAAGGGGTGAAGGAGAGAAGAGAAAAAGAAAATACCATTAGTACAAAGACACTACAGCATACAGCGACAATTCTGATATACAAAAATGCGGGCGTGCATGTATATCAATAAACATATAATTGTGACTAAATTGAACGATGAAACGCAATGGACCACTAGATGTTAACGTGCACCGTGCAACACCTTGCCGCTGTCTAGAATCAACTTTTGCCATGCAACCTACTTCTACACCATTGATGTTGAAAAACTGCCCTTAATCCTCTAAAGAGATTAACAACAGCTCGATTCTTAGAACAGTGCTTGAAGATTTGGAGTTGAATGGTTTTTAGGTAAGGAGCCATGCACTGTTTTGTAATGTTTATATACATAGCCGCACGTGCCTGCAGGCTCCCGAGCTTTTTCTTGAGGGGAAACGCGATGAAGCATCTGACTGAGCTTACCAATGGAGAGTCAAGTGTTATATACGATGTCTTTTCCCCCTTAATCAACTTAACAAAAAAAACCAGTCCGTTCAACGACGCCTGTTCTTTGTAAATTCAAGCACAATCAACCATTTGGAAAAAAATTAGGATGTTTAACCTCAATGAAAACCAACTGCGATTTCAAACAAGGGTTTCTATACATGCCAAGTGCATAAACAACATAAAATGAAATAAGCATGCGATGAAACATTCAGGTTCTTGGGAAATAGATCAGCATCAAGTACGAACCAAACAATGGATTAATGAGTTTCACTTGAACACGGTTTCTTTTATTTTTTGTCACAATGCATGATGAAATTAAATCAAAAATCAACCGACTCTGACAAATGTGCCATCAAATTAAGAAAGTAAGCATTTCCCAGTTTCAAACATACTTACCACTTCTGGGTTACTAAACAAAATTGAGACTATCATACTTACCACCAAACGAAGGGAGTAAAAGTTCTTTTGAATTACAAGGGGGAATGGGAGAGAGTACTATGACCACACGGGTACGTCTTTACTTTCCAACGTGGTGACCAGCAAATGAATAAGACAATTTGCATGTGTTTCGGTTTATTTCTTCTATTTGGAATTCTGCAACTTAGTTTTGAAGTGCTTTTATTTTCTTCTTGTTCCCACTTGAAATCAAGCCTTTTTCAAAACCAGAACAAAATTGTCAACATACTTGATGATGAAACATTTATGAGAATGAACAATCTACAACATCTACAGAAACAATTTTTTTAGTAATTTTAGCTGTGCCACACGACTTTCATTTTAAAATATAAAAAGAGCACGATTATTTAGATCTAAAGCTAAAAAACATTTTCTTCCATGTAAATGATTAAAACCGTCTCACAATAGCTTCAATATCGACAACCAAAAAACTACGTAGGTGTGCAGGTCATGGTAGGCTAAACATGGCTTTAAACAGTTATGTATTTCCAACTTGTCATAGTTCGGTGATTCAAGTGGTAACTTAGAATTCCAAATGACATTTGGAAAGGTCTATATACAAGAGATTTTTGTTTCCTTTTTGGTGGGAATGGGGTAATGGATAAATGATATTGAGGGAAGCCACAATAGTGACGCAAGATGATTCTGTATTCACCTTGGCTTGATTAACCTCCAGATGGAGACAGAATGGCAATTATTTCCACCAAATGGAAGGGGTCAGGCATGGAAGGGTCATGTCTAGAAGCCGGACCCGTAGTTATCTTGTGACCAGGACTGGTCGCCGTAACTCTGGTTGTAGTCATAGGATGCCGAGTATTCCCCGAGAGGTTGCTGAGCAATGGGTTGGACACCCCAGCCGCCCTGGGTGTTGCGTCGCTTAGTGTCACCAGGTTGCTGCCCCTCAAACTTCCTCTTGCCACTCACATTGCCGCCTCGATTTCCACCACGCCCACCACGGTTGCCGCTGCCGCCACGTCCACCTCGCTGTTGCTGTTGACCCCCTCGAGCTCGGCCACCACGGGGTCCAGCCCGAATGGCAGGTCCTCCACGCGGTCCTCCCATGCCACCACGCCCACCTCGTGGACCACCACGCCCACGTGGTCCCATGCCTTGCCCACGCCCACCATAACCAAAGCCATCATACCCACTGCCATAGTAGCCTTCATAGTTGAAAGGATCATCATAGCCACCAGGGTAGCCACCATAGTAGCCCTCGTCATAACCACCACCGTAACCAAAGTCACGGTATCCTCTCTCACCACGGTCAAAACCACCTCGTCCACGAAGGCCACCACGCCCACGACCACCACGCATTGGACCATAGAAGTCATCATAGTACCTGGTCATTCAAACAAAAGACTTGCATTCAACATGACTCCGGACATTTAGCGTCCTTGTTTCCATATCACCAGACAAAAAATTTATCCTTTGGAAAAGCACAAATTCTTCCCGTTTTGGCTCTAATAGCCCTGGATACTCAATGCACTTGACCATGACCTTTAACCTTTAACCACTTATCTTAAAACTTATTTTAGCAGAGCTTGATTTGCACAGACAAGTACAAAATCTGATAATTTTGGACAGTTAGTTTTACAAGAACTCTGTACAGTGTATCTCACAGCATTCTATCGAGGAAAACCTCATTTTGAAGTAAATGCTCATTTCTACAACTAGGTCCAATGCGAGATAAGGGACCTCCACTGACCTTCCTCCTTGGTAGCCCTGCTGTTGTTTCATTTGTCGTTGTTTTTTCTTTATATTCTCTTGGCGTGGTTTGGCAAGCGAGGCTTCAATCTCTAGTCCATGGAATGTTGTCCCATTCGTCTCTTCAATAGCCTGAAAAATGAACAAAGAATCACAGCAACATGTTTTTAATATTTATCTCATGAAGAAAAGCGATGTCGAGTGTTACTGTCCCATTTAGCCTTTCAATGGGAAGAACAAAACGAGGATGAATCTAATAGTTCATTTCAAAAAGGAAAAACAAATCTTGGTTGGGGTCGGTTGAGCAGCTATTAAGTTCTCATCTGGAGCACTGAACATTGTACATTAGCTTCAAGGAGCTCACCTTCAAGGCATATTCCCTCTCAGTGAAGTGTATGAAACAATAGTCCTTCATCTTCTTGACCTTCTCAATTTCACCGTACTGTTTAAAGTGTTCCTGGATGACTTCTTCTGTGGCTTCAGGAGCCAAGTTGCGGACATAAGCCACTTTCACCTGACAAAACAACCACAAGCCTTGGTTACAGTCATTAATATGATTTCCTTTTAATCAAATTTCCCTTTGAGAAATTACTCTGCTTTTCCCTTAAGAGAACATTTTCAACACACCTTGGACATGGTTTCTTCATCTGGTTCTGAGACAGGGTCTGCCCAGTCCACTGTGACTGTGAGGTTGTTCCAGACACGGACCTTGCCACTCATCAACTGACGGCGAGCAAGGCTTGCTGAGCGATGGCTGTCATACTCAAGGAAAGCAAAGCCACGGTTTTTTGTTTTGTCTTCCCCATGGTAGATGATGACATCCACCAATCCAGCTGACAGAAAAAGTCAGAGATGGTTAAATATGAGATATGTTCCCCTACATCCAAACTATTATCCTACAACCTGTAACTTAACAACATGTTAATCCACTTACAGTGCATGAAGAACAGACATCTTGTCGAGTTATGGCAAGTTTTCAGAACCACACATATTCATATGAGTAATCCTTGCATGGTCCTTCCGCAAAACCTTAAACTTGCAACCTTCTCAGTGAAAAGCTTGAAAGCTCCAAGACAAAGCTCTCATCAAATAAAAGTTGATTTTCAAGATATTTGCTGGAGCAGACACTATGTGTTCATTTGCTGTCACGAAGTTCTGTATTATTTTAATTTCTTTCCCTTTCTCACAGCAGCAATAAGTATATTATTTACGATACGCTTTACTTCAAATGAAGGACTGAAATAAACTTTGAGGGGGAAATATAGCGTCTACTGGTGTACTTACCGGTCACCTTCTCAAATTCTTCTTTGATTTCTTGCTTCGTCTTGTTCTTGGGGACTGAACCAACGAACAGCCGCCTCTTAGGAATTGAGATGTTACAGCTCGTTCCTAAGCTTCCTCCATCCAGCTAAATTAACAGGTGTTTAAAAGTTGGTCTTTATGCTAATGTAGTGACAATTTTTTTTTAAGTATTTCATAATCAAATCTTCAGACACCCCTGTTTCTGCAAAATGCTGTAGTCTATCCAGCAAATCCTTTCTGAATAACAATCTCTCTTGTTCACTGGGGTCAAAACTAGGATTATCGCCATCATGAAAAAGAGAACATCTGTATCAAGTAAAGCTTGTTTCACAGAAAGTTTTGTCACTTGAGCCTGTAAGATGACAAACGAATGCTGGCAAACCTGCTTCACGCACTCCTTCGCCCCCTCCTGGGTGCAGAATGTGGCAAATGCGTACCCTCTGTTCAGACCAGACATAGGATCCATCATCAACCTGAAATCGTAAATCCTACCGCACTTCTCAATGAGGGGGACCAAGACATCTTCAAAAGTATCCTTGGGGATTTTGCCAATGAACACCTTTGCACAAGAGGAGAAAAACAACATATTTACGTCTTTTGACTTGGTAGAAACACTGTAAAATAAAATAACAGGATTCAGTAACCCTGAAGTAGGACGTCTCCTGAGTTCTAAAACTGCAAGAAATGAAACAGTGACAGCAAAAATAGTGCAGTTTGTCACTAACTGAATCCAAGAGAACACACAACAGCACAGGTTAACTGAACCTGTTCAACTATCAAAGTCCAACTAACGAGGCCAATTTCAAGACATGACACAACAGGAAATGAGTGTGTTCTTTCAATAAGACGTTACTTCATATGCAACATGCAGTCAAATAGCACAGGGTGTGGGGGAAAACAGGTTTTGGCAACCCTCTAACAACCATGTACAGACTCTGAGAATCCAGCCCCTGCCCTCACCTCACATCCAGCACCAGGTGCATCCCCTTCCCAGTTAGGGGGTGGCCCACCATATTTCCTCTGTCCTGTGGTAACATCTAGCGAGTAACCTGTCCTCTCCAACATTTCCTGTAGGTCAAAAGATAAAGTACATTGTGATTGAACCCCACTCTTTTAGCTCTCGTTGAATTTATCTGTGGCAAGAGTTGCCAGGGACACAGGAGGGTCAATTTGCTTAGCCTCTTAGCTTGACAAAGCTTAGCGGCCAAAAAAATGTGCAATGTATTTCTTCTTCCGATTTTTGTGCTGTTTGAATAAGGTATTCATTTATGAAAATTTCAGTCTGGATTATTTCCCCTTAAGCTTGAATACTTAAAAAAAAAAGCCACAAAAAG
>NW_019091369.1:4129811-4172721 GCF_001949145.1 Acanthaster planci | reverse complement strand
GTTTAACTTTGTGTGAATGGGGAAGGTAGGGCCAGCAACCCTTGGGGGGTTAGGGCTAATGTAAAAAAATTCAGTTGATAATTCTTAAAAAATAATGGAGCATTCACCTTAACCCACCTTGATCCTCCAAAATCCTTCGGGCGGTTTTAGAGGATTGAGGATAGTAAAAAGGCCCTAGTGGGCTAAGGTTAGTTAAGGTCACACACACCACTATGCACAATGCTTGTCACGACATGAAACTGGCCAACAATGTCCACATACATGTATCACATGGTAAGCGTGTGTGATACATTTGTAGGGAGGGCAATGAACCTTGTGTCGTGGCACAAATTCTGTGGAAACATACTTGTTTCAAGTACTTACAGTACAACCTCAAAACAGATTCAGTAACATCAGAGCATCATTGTTTTCTTGATCATTACACGTTTTCAACACAATAGCAAAACAGGAAGGGAACTTGTAAAAACATAAGTTTCTCCTTAAAAATAGCAAATGCAAGTACACACAAAAATAAATACATGCATTTCTGAGGTAGAAAGGTTACTGAGAAACATTTCTTCAAGGCACAAAAGAAAACAGGTTTTTTCTTACAACTTGCTGAAAAAAAATTGGGGTCCTGCAGTAAAAATAGGGTCAGTTCGGGAACCGCAAGCAGAGTTCTTCGTTTTAGCCTTTACACATGTAACATACAGTTAATGAAGACAAAGTCACATTGACTACCTTTATCTTAGCTTCGTCAGGTCCTTTGTGCTCATCAGGCGCTGGTGCACCACCCGGTCTTTGGCTCTTCTGTCTAAATGTCTTGATGACACCACAGATGAATGCGCTCTTGTTGTTGACATGTGTGAGGTCACTGGTACTGAACTGCTTGAGGACTGCGATGGAACTCTCGTCATCAAGTCCTTTCAGAGCTTCCAGAGCTCGGTCATCTAACAACTCCTCTTGTACTTCACTCTCTAAACAAGCAAATTCAAATTCTCAGTAATAGGAGTAATAGATTATCACTGTCTTTCCTAACTACTGAAATTCAAACTAATTTTGATAATACATGTCCATCTTTTTTAAGAATAACAAACTGAGACACACAACTTACGGCTTGTGAGGTCTGTGACCATGGTGACTATTTGGTCCAGCTTTTCTGCTACTTTCTCCGAGAAGCCCATGCCAAGATACTTGTCAAAGTTGTCCGTTCTGACATGGGTCTCTGTCTCCATGGGTTCATCTGTAGCCTGAGTCTCACCTTGAACCTCCTCATCCATCTGCTGCTCTTCAGGGATCTGATCTCCGTTTGCCTCAGCCATGTTTGATTGGATGCTGCAAGGCAATACCAAACTAATGAACTAAAGAGAATCACAGGTTGTGAAATTTTCAACGTTTCACAGGAGGGAGGTGGGAGTGCCCCTTTTTCATGTTGGAAGTTATTCCACACCAAACTCACAAGGCCTTCAATTATCCCCAGAACTGTGGGATTCGTCGTCCACTGTGCTCATACAGGTACGTTTGTGGGAATGTGGCAAATCATGAACCCCAGAGTCCTGGGGGTAAGCATTAATGTAGGCCGAGTCACTACGACTCTACAAATCACCTATTTTACCATTTGTACATTGTTAGCAACCATGTCCAACAACCATGTCCATATGTTAAAATAGGCAATTCATAGAGTCAGTCCTTCATGCTAGTTACTCAGATCAACATAATTGCCAATGAACATTTACAATGTTAATGTAGGCTGTGTGCCATGATGATGTAGGCCTAGGCCTGTTTTATGTAGCCTACTTGAATTAGACCTAGGCCGAGAAAATATTCTGTACTCGTGCACCACTTTCATGGGGAAGAGTTCCATACAAGGATGCCGATAAATTATTCCTAAAGTGACCTACTGGCAATCAGAAAGCAAAAATGTCAAGAAAACTTCAACTTCGGAGGGAAAACTTTCGGAATAGTCTCATTGGGCATGTTGGGTTTGTGCACAGGGTGTCAAGTGGAATCCGAATACATGTAGGCTCAACTTCCAAATACACCTAAAATGATTTGTAGGTAGGAGGATGGAGGTAATGTTTCATAAATTAGTGTTTAAAAAATTGCAAAATAGTCACCGATACTGAATTAGCTCATGTAAGTCATATTATAAGTGATCTGGTCATGCTGGGGACCATGTCCATGGTGATAGGCCTTATCTGCAGATCTAGGCCTATCATGCATATACAGTAACTTAAAGAAATGAACAATTCACAAAAACATGAAAGATCACCATTTCATGCGGTGGACTTTGCCATTTACTAACCTAACCATGGAGGAAGGAACAGACCAGGCATGGCCAACCTTGGCTTCTATTAACAAAGCCCTGGGCCATGGCAAAGGGCTTACATACATTTGCCATGTTTGTGCTCAACAGATCGTAACGTTGCAGGTATTTTCTCATCATAAATTTAGGATACAATGATACAAATTACATTAACAGAGTAGCTAAAATTCATTGATTAAAAAAAAGGAAACTTAGATTAAGCTATTTACCTGAATCTTAAAAATGAAGGAACAATGACACTTCGATTCAGCACATGTATTTCCTACCAATGTATCTGATACTGGACGCGTTGCATGCTTGTCACATAAAACGCATCATGCATCGCTGGTAATCACACACTGCTACCAGTAATTTGACAGAACAGTGTCGTAGTACCATTTTGTTTGTATGGCAAAACGTGGCGGGTTTCCTGATTGACACGCAGGGCCAAACTGAGCCCTTGTCTAAAAGGGGCTTCCAGAGCTGCGGCTTGGTCTGTTTTCTGAGCGTCTCAACGTATTTCCAATGGAAAGAAGACCGAGACCTAGCTCTAAACAGATTCAGATGCAGCCATTACGTCATTGTAGGACTTTTCAGAAATCTCCCGCCACTAGTGACGTCACATTAACAGTATTACGAGTCCAAGGCCAAGCCTACATGTACAGCGCATACTTCGTTTGCATATTGAACAATATGTAGTCGTCCAATAACACCTTTTTATAAGGACTTTTTCCATGTGACTTGCAAGACTTACAGACATTCTATATTTTACAGAGACTGCCCTTCAGAGTATAGGTCTATTCCTATCTTTTTCTTCAATCTAGGCTAGACGGGTACTCGTCTGCTTTTTAGTGTTTTCCCCGTTGTTTCGTCAACAGAATGATCAAAAATCCGTAACTAACATTACATGTTTAATTATGTTTTTATCCTGTATTCAAAGACTGCACAAAACACTTGGCAAAAATGTTTTCCCTGTATAGACATAGTGGGCCTACATTAACTCACTCCAGTAAGTAGTTTGGAGCCGATGCATGTCCATACACTTTGACAAAGACATCCGTGATTCTTGTAGTAAATGAGAAATTCAAGGGGCCAAAGGAGACTCACTCGCTTTTGTTTTTTGCAACATTAAAAGATAACCTGGAGGGTTGTATTATATCGCAAATCAAGCTTGTGCAAATCCTGGGCTGAGTAATGCTATTTAAAAACCGGCTAGCTGGCACGGCGTTCGGCGTCTTTGAAATGAAAACTGCACTTGAGAGGTAAATCATAAAAGAGAAACGGTAATACCTCATTGCAATGATTATTGCTCTGCCTGCAGCGACTTAAAAATATATAAATTATAAGAACAAGCATCACGTAGGAAGGAACTTACTTGAGACCCTTGGCCTAGGCTTGACAAACAACGTCGACGTTTTCAACAAAAACAATGAGTGACATAAACACAAGGCGCAACACCTATTTTTGTCATACGTTAAGAAATAAATGTTCAAAATACTGCCAATGAAGCTGGCCAACATGGCACTCAAAATTATAGGTAAAAAATGTCAACCTTAATTTAGGAAGCTACTTACTTAATTATGTGTTTAAAATGGAGAAAACTTGAATGCACTGAATTGAAAAGGACGACATGCGCATGCGTATCGTGTAAAATGCATATTCACGAGGTGTAGCGTAGTTAAGAAATGTGAATGAAAATTCATAAACCTTAAGATCTGGACTGTGGATCGGCGAATAATCGTAACTATCTCACTTGAGAGTAAGTTAATAAAAGCGTCAGTCAGTCTTTGAAATCTTCCCAACCGGAACGCTGTTTGTTTTTGTTTTGTTTTGTTTTTTGCGAAAAAAATTAGCTTGACGATAATGCGCTGTCGTTTTCGCAATCACAACTGTTCACAGCATTTAAAACACCAGTTTCTTGGACCATTTTCATGTACACAAACTGGCATTAGCGGTGCCTAAATGTAACTCATAGGCTTAAAAAGAATTTGTGTAGGTTTTAAGTTGTATCCTCTGAATGAAAAAACGAGTTTTCTTACGGACGGTGAAAACTGTCACTAGCTCACGATAACCCCTCAAGATAATGGAGGGGTCCAAACTTCCGATTCGATCCTCGTACGGTACAATGGCCCTCTCCAATCTTAGCCTATCGGGTCCAGTTTCTTGTAATAAAAAATTCCAATTTCCAGACGTTTCAACTCCTACTTTTTCTGCAGTTATTCCATCTTGCCCATTATCTAGGGTAGTCAGTAGTAATCACAATTTTTCTCAAATGATTGAGAATGAGTAGATACATGTGCACTGATGTGACGAAGTGTAGACTCCCCCCCCCCCCCACGGCGTCCGTGACATTGGGGCGTGCGCACGAATCACATTCAAGAATTCCAGGGTACAGCGCTTTATTGTTGAAGAAAGAGGTTCAATGTAAATTTGCCAATCACAACTCTTGGCCGTGAAAAATCAACACGTTTTAGGGAAAAAAGTGCCTGTTCATATCTTTCATAAATTTGTTCCGCAGGCCTCGCCTACGTTGTCAACACACGCTCGCTGTCTGCAACGTCCTGTGGACTATGGGATTTTACTAACAATTCTGACCGTTGAAATGAACAACAGTTTTCTTAATTTTCCTCCCAAAAGTCCACTCAAAACACCGAACAAATAAATCAAAGGATAGCCGAAGTGAATAACAAACACCGAAATCAGTCACTTTTGAACCAAAAAAATACAAATGGTGTTGATCAAAATCGCTGGTGAACTACGCTTGTAGTGGGATAGCACAGTGTAGTTGTGTACCAGTTTGCTATTATTGTATCGTCAAAAGGTGGCAGGTTTCCAACTGATGTGCAGGGCATTGTACTGAGTTAAAAGTCAGAGTACTTTTCAGGAAATTTCCCGCCGCTTAATGACGTCAATATCGAGTCCATCTGCTCCCATAATGAATGCACCATCAATGTGAATGTGCAGAATCAATCATACTCATCAGTGTATCTCAGTTCATTCTTCTCTTTTCAGTTTTCAAGTCACGAGCAGTGGCAGGTGCTCGGGAACAAGTTTCTGGCATGTCAGCCTGTGATTGGGGCAATGTGTTTAATAACTCCATGATCATAGATAATTATGCCTTGACGCGTCCTAGCATGAGGACAAATCAGCGACATGCTCCAAACCAGTGCCCAAGGCTTTGGCGCTAGGACGAAAACTTGTGGCCTTTCATTAACTTCGAAATGCCGAGGCTTTAATTTCAAGTTATCCGCTCAGAATAACGGTTGCTGCAGTGTTTCTTTGCTTTTTTCTTTGAGTGTAAGAAAAATTCTATTGAGCAATATTAGGCCTAAAGAGCATCCTCCACTTGCAGGGGAAAATACCAAAATATGAAAAATCATAACTTTGGTTTTTGTTTTGTTGCTTAATTGTTACAGAGTTAAAGCACTGTATAGATCGATATTAAGCCAGATATTTGATTTGTTCGAACTTGAAGCGACAGCGTGTTGGTAAAAATAAATTTAAAGTTTTTTTTGTAACATGGAACACATGATGGATTGTTGTTATCTTTCTGTAATTTGGCCTTATTATAGTATATCTGGAATAAACGGTGAATTTTTATATCAGACAACCCTGTTTTGCGTTTTGAAACTCCTAGACCTGTATGTTCTAATTTAAAACCTGGCACTTTTGCTTGCTCATGCACTCGGTTGCTTAGGCCTACTTGCTCGCTTAGGCGGTTTGTTTGTTTGTTTGTTTGTTTGTTTGTTTTCATGTACATTTTCTTTTCTCTTAATTTTTCTGCTTTGTTAAATTCTATTTAATTTTTCCAAAATTATTTTACTAATTTATTGTTTCTCCAAACTTATCGTAAGTCCAATTATTTACGTTTTACAAACGGGACCCGTCTCTATGGGCTTACTAGGCTTCTTCCTGGTAACCTTGCACCCCCCTTGTGTGTCACTGTCCTTATTTAAATGTTACAGTACCACTGCATTAAGTTTTGACATATGGAAAATAAATCCATCCATCTATCCATCCAAACCACCTGCCTCGGGAAAAGCCTATTCAAATCTTTAGAGTTATAAAACAGGCGAGAGAAAAAAATATATTGAAGTTATTTGGCTTAAAACGTAAGAAAACTAATACAGCCGAATTACTTGCGACTTGTTCTGTAGTTTCACCAGTAACATGGTCTTACGAAGCAGGTGAAATGCACATTACATAAATTCGTGTATAAGGCCTTGAGTGAATGATAGTGGAAGCAGTAATAATATGTTGAAAGCCGTGTGAAGGCTTTTTCCTAAAAACAGTGACCTGTACTCTTGGCTCTTGAGTGGAATGGATAAGAAAACACTGTCGTCATTTTTTTAACTATCAAAACAGTTAAACAAAATGACCAACTTAAAACCCGATTTTCTCAAAAAAATCTGTAACACAATGCATTGCACATTCCAAAATGCTGTTTACGTTCTGTCCTCCACAAATTCATCGAACAAAACAAACACAAACCAATAATTCGTAAGCAGGTGAGCGTTCAGCGGGAAATGCAATTCAATGTCATTAGTGACTTAGGCGTGCATTACATGGTATTGTGAAAACATCAAGCGTAGGCCTAATTGGCTCCATGGGTTTCACCATTTGCCAATCACGTTAATGTTTTTGAGTCACGTGACTGGCAACAATACTCTCTGATATGTTGTGCGTCGCATACGGCGAATGTTGCTTCATTAATTGCTGCAAACTCAGCTTCGCGATTCGTAGGTGAGTGAGTTACGTTTGAACTGGCAAATCGGGAAACATTGATAGTGTGCGTCTTTCAAAAGAAAAGTTATAAAGACTGAAAGGTTTGCTCCCGAAACTTTAGCTTCTCATCATGGCCGAAGCACTGTTGTTTCTCCGCATCATCAAAACCATCATAGGCCTGCTGGGTGTGTTCAACAATGGCCTGGTCATCGTAGTCATAGCTAAGGTAGAGTTCATGCACTCTAAGACCAATGCATTCATTTTCCATCAGGCTGTCATCGATTTTTTCGGATCACTGTTGCTATTTCTCCAGAGCAACATTCCCAACCCTGCTCCTGTGCCTGAGACGACAGCCGGTCAGCTACTTTGCCGTGTTTGGATTGGTGATGCGTTACTGTGGCTTCTCTTCGTCACTTCAACGTTCAACTTACTGGGGTTGACCGTAGAGCGATACGTAGCCATCGTCTTTCCGCTCCGTTACTATAGCTTCTTCAGCCGACGCCCCACCACCGCAATAATGATTTCAAGTTGGGTAATTGGGCTGATCCTCAAGTCCTACTCCTTTATCATCTACAACATTGTTGACGGTGTCTGTCAGTTCCAGCGCGTTTCTGTTTCCCACGTCATGGGTCCTCTCCTAATCTGTCTGCAGTACTTCATCCCAGCTGGAATGATGTTGTTCTTTTACATCCACATCACCATCTCTTTGAAGCGGTGTGCATTGCGGGTTGCTCCGCCACCAGCTTTTCTCACTAAGCCCGGCCCATCCGCTGCATCGACGTCCACAGGCACCACTGGAATGAAAAAGACGTGCCCCTCAGACTCCATCAATTTGTGCACCTCCGGTGCATCCAATACTTTCGAAGATAAAGCAGTGCGCCCCATCAACTACGCCGTCAACGACCAGCAAGATTCTCTCCTTAGGGCCCGCCGTAACACTTTCAAGACACTCGTCATTGTTTTCGTCGTTTTCTTGGTTTGCTGGAGCCCAAGCCAAATAACCTTCTTCATGTTCAATCTGGGCTGGCTTAAGTTGGACTTCTCAGGTCCCTTGAATGTGTTCAGTACGTTCATGGTGGCCGCTAACTGCTGTGTCAACCCAATCATTTATGGCATCAAGTACAAGCAGTTCCAGCGAGGCGTTCGGTACCTCTTTTGTGGTCGCAGAGGACATGAGGAGCTACCAAGACCTTGAAAAGTCGTTACCACAAAATGAATCATGAAAAAAATCATAGCTTAAAGCTCTCGGGAAAATTTTCCTGACCTTCAAAGGGAACATTCGCAATGCTTATGATGGGAATGGTCGACATGCCCAAAAATTACAACAAAAAGGTACTGAAACAATTTATCTGCATAATGACAATAAGCTATCACAGGCTTCAGTGTGTTTCTCAGAAATCAAATAGAAGGGTCACAAAATGTCGAAAATGTTAATTTGAAAATTAAACAAAACTTATGAAGTGCATTATGGTATTTATCAAATCGATATGTTCACCGATAAGTCGTTTTGTTGGTCCTTAACTCGTTTGTCGTACGATGTAGGTGTATATGTATTAACTTGTCAACGATTGTTAGTGTAGGCCTGCTCAAGATAATGGACTTAGAAAAATGCCAGCAATTCACGAGACGTAGCTATGTAATTTCCTCGATGAAATGATTCTGAGAAGAAAATATGCCAGGGGTTAAAACACTCTTAAATGGCAGTTCTATTGGAGGCTATATGTCATAATGTAGTCTAAACAACAGTTGTGGTTTTTATCCATTTAGTCGAAACCTGATGTCTTGTTGTTTTCGTAAAGGTTAGCAACTCTGATAGAAAAGACCAAAAGTAAATATAAATATGTAGTTTTAGCGCAGTGTCTTTTGTGGATGTCATTTGGTACAACAAACAATAGAACTAACTAGCGTCACACCTCCGCAATAAATCTTCGTGATGTTGTGGCTCTTGTGCGACAAAACGAACGGGGTCGTGTATGGAACATAAAGATCATAAATACTTAAACTAACGTTTAAGACCTTGGTCAGCGGAACGAACGCTGACTAATGCCCGAACCGTAAGCACAGGCGATATAGTCGCGCCATTCTCCAGAGCCAGTCTTAAACGCATGCACTTTTAAGACCAGCCAAGCACATTCCCTTATAAATGTTTTACATTTCAGATAATAAATATAGGAAATAGAACAGGTAATATGGCTGTTTGTGTTATGTGTTTGTAGATAATAAGGATACATGAATTAAATGTACAAATCACAGAAAGAGATTATAAGACGTCATGCAACTCGCGTTTCACTTTATTTAGTAATTTCATTGGCCCATCAACTAAGCTTTCTTTCACGCTCCGCTCTGTTATAGGTAAAGTGTTTTGGCCTACATTTTTGGAACGTATGTTTTAAGGAATATGGATTATAGTGACTGCGATTGCCTGTCTAGTTTTGTTTGCAATTTGTTTCTATTTCTCTTGCAATTGTTTCAAACTTAGAGTGACGAAAATTCCATCATTATTATAAAGTGTATAGGCCTCATTTTGTTTGCATCTTGTGATTAGCTAAAGTACATAAATATTTACTATGCTTTGCAAAAATTATACCTATAAAATCCAGCTGTTTTTCTCTGTACAATAAAACGCTCACTGCAGAAGGTATCTAACATCAGTTTGTTGGGCCAATACATGTTTTGCATGTTTACACATCTAACCACTTCGCATAATAATACCACATACAGTTGTGTACCACACAAAACTTCAGATAGCCAACACAAGACCTCAAGTGAATCGCTTTGTCGCCTTACTGTGCAACTTTGGGTAAAGGTCTTTACTACTCTTGTATAATGTAAATCAAAAGGGGCCCTCTACACCTTTAAGCCATCCATTTTAATTCAAGATGCCAAACAAACAAGTGATGCGTCAAATCGTAACTTCAATTCCTGCATACAGAACACACAAGAAATCGGAGGTCTTGGTATGTCACCAACTTGAATGTATCATAGATATAGTAGTTGGTCAGCAAGCGTGTACAGTGACCTTTTCATTATAAAGATTTGCTCATTAACTTTGACAAATGGTTTCCATGGGAATAAGTGTACCTAAGAACAAATGCTGTTTTGTATCAGACACTACTAGTGGGTGTTAAGAGTGGCATTTATTTGCCATGATTGACTCCCATCGTGGGTCTATCTTTGCGTCATTTGCCATGATTATTTGGCAATTACTCGCATTATGCAGTTGCTCCCATGCGTAGGCTTTTAGACTCTTGTGCTGCTTCCAGACTTTTAATGAGGTGGACATTGAAGTGAAGTATTATTATACAAAATGACTGCCACTGGGAGTAGCAGCGCTTCATTATTTCCGACTGCTGGTGTACAAATCGCGCACGTGCTGATTAGTGTTCAATCTTGTCACAACCCACTCAGCAAAACTGTCCCAGTAGGTCTACTATCGGCAATCCCAGATCAGAAAGAACGGCCGCATTGAAATTAGCTTCCAGGAGCCAGAGGTGAGTTTTATTCCCGGAGGCGAGAACAAGCATGGAGTTCAAAACTTGAAAGGACTATGAGAAGGTTGAGAAAATTGACTTAGGCTTACTAGACGGTTGGACCTTCCCATGCGGGAAGGACAGGCCCACTCCAGTCAAGGGCGGATAAGGGGGAGGGGGCATATATCTAGGCACCATTTCCCTCCCCTGAAACCAACAATCTTTGGTGAAAAATAATGAGAGGAAGGCGATATTCTGTGCATATTTTGTTTCCCTTCTTTCCAAGAGCATGTATATATCCCCGAAAATGTAACCTCTCCCCGAGAAAGGTCACGAACTTGGTTACTTCAAAACGTCCATTTTACAGTTTCACCCTCCCCCAATTAAAGATTTCGATCCACCCTTCATTCGGACGAGCTCTAGGGGAACTAAGATACTTGGACTAAGTGAAATATAGGTGTGCATATTTGAGGGCGTCATAATCATTTATTTTCCAGAAACAAAAGCTACTCTGTAACTCAATAGTAACTGAACAATCGGCCCAGCTTTGAGTGCCGTCCATTCGATGTATGATCGAGCAAAGGGAAGAGCGACCTCTATTGGCTCACGTTAAAATAAAAATGCAAGTTAAAGTCTGGTGCCCCCGATGGTTCACCACGCAAGCCATGCGAAGCAACTGGAGCTCAGATATCCATTGGTATGATGTTGCATGCTACTTGCACGTGTAATTTGCCCAAAATTGTGCGAAGAACATATCGAGGAAAATGCAACGGATTGTGTAAGTCCAAATATTGAAATGAACGTATTTTCAAAGTACATGCAGAACAAATAGTTGTATACAATTTTATGGAACTATCTGAAACGTGACATTTGTATTCGAAGTTGAAAATTGCCAGTTGCAGTTGACACCGCTGTACCCATGGCACCACTAGTGTGGCAAGGACTCTCACGCCCAATCCATACTTGGCCACACATCCGTTGGCGCAATTTTGTGTCGGCGTATTGAACATTTTCGGCGCATCCACTTATCATCGTGGGCGCAATTTCTTTTGCACACGGACATGATTCTTGACGTTTCCGTTTTCTAAAAACCATTTATTGAATGATTTCACTCACGTTTTGTAGGTATTTTTCAGTCTTTTTGCATTTATCCATTCAATCTAACGGGCTCACTCTCACGGTCACAATCTTTAAAATAAGGTCATTGAGCATTACTTCACTTGACCCCTTATCGCCTCGACGGCTGTTCCATGTCAAGACATCTAATCGGCTGCCCAAGTTTTGGGAGAGCCCATTGGTACATGTAGTATCTTATCGCTCAGTCCGTATATTAGATATGTCTTGACATGTACAATGTAGGCCTAACGTTTCACCAACCGTGCTAACGATGGGGATTGTAAATTTGGGGACCCTGTTCCTATTTAGAGGGAGAGCTACATCTTAACTTTTGAAGCTCAATAACATTACTGTAGCATTAATGTTGCCAAAAAAGGGTAGGGTTTTGAGGGAAATTTTGAGGGGAAACTGTGAGTGTTTTAACACATGACACATCGTGGATTCAAATTTGCATGGTTAGTTTACCAGCAAGAAAGGCACATTTTTTTACAATTTACAATTTGAAATTTCCAAAAAATAGGGTCGGCACAAGAAAGAGAGTGTTGCCTTTGGTTTTTTGGGGGACTTACCAGTTTTACAAGATTAAAATGTCAAAAAATTGGGGGGTCCCCAAGTATACAATCCCGCTAATGATAGGCCTAAGCGCTCCATTAACTGCCCTGTATACCCTGGCCCCTGCACACATTGTTGTTGCGGAGTAACTATAGAATGCAGGGCCATGCAAGAACAAGAATCACCATAATCCCTCACTTCAATGTTGCATCATATTGTAGTGACTCCAGGAAGAAGGCGAAAAAAGTCCAAATTGAGTCCACGATGTCAAAGGAGTTCTCTTTAAGAATGAACAACACTAAATGAATGGAGAAAAAATCTAAGTCAAAAGTATTCTATAGGTGTACCCAATTGTACAACTTACCAGCAAAATTATTGCCCAAGTTTATACTGATATGAATGTTCAAAATTCGCTAAATTAAAATACATGAAAATAATCAACTTGTTTTTATTATTTATTTAATGCAAAATCGTTAGCAAAATCATCAAAATCACTGTACAGATTAAATGCTACTTCCTGAACTGTAAGTTTTATACAGACCTTGCAGATAGCGTTTTACAAACTCCCATAAACACATTTTGCCTGGTTTGATTGTGCCAACTGACTCTTCCATCACAGAGTTTGTGCAACCAAATTTCATACATGCCTTCTTGGTGCAGTGAGATGTCAGATGGGGAGTTTTATTCACCTTATATCCTCATTAAAATGGTGAAACTCCTGAGCATTTTTCCCATCTACACTTCAGAAAATCAGCAGCATGTACATGTACTCTCAATCACTGTCAGCTGCATGGCATCTTGACCAGTCACAACACATCTCCTATCTTTTCCTTTTGTTTTCCTGTCACCCACAAATGAAAGCCAATTGGTCCAATTTGCTATCATTCCAGTGACCAATCATAGCTCAGCTTTCACTTTGAAACCACACAGCCTGGCCTTTTGGTTGCCTGTACCATGGAGGACAATTCTATAATGAAGTTTTTTCCTTTTTTTCCCCAGTTTTAGAATACAATGACCTTCTAAACGCCAATGGGAGCATTAGCTGCTGGGTTAACCGAAGTGGACGTAGTCTACATTGCATTGTGACTGACCTCCATAGTATTAAGTCCTCCTGCTATAGCGACATTTTTTTCAATGGTTTTTCTCACATTTTTAGCGACAGAGGCAACTGAAATGTTGTTCACAAGTGCCTTTATCCCGAATTCCATAAATGCTCTGTTGAAATAACTAAATACGCCTGTGAGCAATTTTTTTACAAGAAATTTAGCATTATTTCACGCTTTTCATAGTGATTCTTGAACAATATACATTGTGTAGTTGTACACATTTGTGGATGCAGTCGGGGGCGGTCCTTGGCTATGCATTTTGTGCATGCCTAAATGCATATTAGGCCTACTAGACAAACACAGATCGTTCACAACGAAAAGCGTGGAGTCACGCTGAATTTCCTGCAAAATACGTTGTCCACGGGCGTATTTAGTAATTTCAACACAGCATTAATGGAATTTGGGATACAAGGCACTTGTGAAAGACATTTGAGCTGCCCCCGCCAGGTAAGAATGTGGGAAAAATTTGCTATGGCAGGAGGACTTTATACCCTGGACGTCAGTCTAAGTGTAAATGAAGACAATGTCCAACCTGGGCTATTTTGTTGCCCCTCCTTACCTAGAAACGTAAAGAAAAAATGCACTGCTATATTATACCAGCCATTTTTTCTTGCTGTTAGTTTCATGAACAGGTGTGTACGTAAGTTTTGCATTTCTTAAACTTAAATTAAAAGTTTGTTATATAATTGCTGCTTTTCACAGGAAACCAAAAACCCAGCGTGCCAAACGTGCCCTGGAAAAGAGAGAAGCAAAGATTGTGGAGAACACAAAGACGTGTACATTCATACGCGGTGGGAACACAAGTGAGACTGTCACAAGAGCTTTGAAAGAACTCTACACTCTGAAGAAAACAAATGGAATTATGATGCAAAGGTAAACATGAACTATTGTTTTTATCAGATATAAACAGCTGAATGCTTGTCCAACACTTGCTCAATAAATAGCTCCTTCATACAAACAATTTAATTTGTGCTGTTGCTTGTTTTGGAATGGAACTAATACTTATCAAGTGATCAAATATCACGGATCAATATTGTCTTCTTTTGTACATTCAGGAAAAACATGATGAGGCCTTTTGAAGACAGGTCACAGTTGGTGAGAAATGTGCATTAGTTTATTCAATTCACGAATGCTTTAATGGATCATGGTTATGTGTTTTTGGTAGCTGCAAATAAATGCTCATTTCTTTAAATTGATGGATTTGGTTGTGTATTTCCAATAGGCTAAACGTATTGTTAGACAATATCAAGAGTATTTCTCTTCAAAATTATTTTCCATCATTTCAGGAACATTTTGCTAAGAAGAACGATTCTTCCCACTTCCTATTTGGCAGTCATTCTAAGAAAAGACCTCACAATTTAGTTTTTGGTGAGTAATCATGCACTTTTCATTACATGGAACCCTTTGAGAGATATTTCATTCTCTTTTTACCATCAGAATGATTTTACTAACTTCCCAAATTGAAACCGAACAAGACTAACATGGCAACATATTTCAGAAATTGCTGCATCACTTGATATTTATGAGATACCACATTGGATAACCTTATTGTTCCCAACTAGAATTTATTGCTTTCTTTTGAATTTTGCAAAGTAATAAACAGTAGCTGGATGTCTCTAATGTTAAACTCAGAAGAGCATGAGTTGTACATACACAGTTTCTAAATAATACTATTTTCTCTAAATATTTTAGGAAGAATGTTTGACTATCAGGTACTAGACATGATGGAGCTAGGAATTGACAAATTCACATCTATGTATGAGATCAAGGTAGGAGAAACTCAAGTGGTTTGATAGAATTGGTGAATTAATTCCTGTCTCTTGTTTTACAATGAGAGTTCTGCTTCTTTTCTAATTTTTGAAATAATTTATCTCTTTCAAATCATCTTATTTTGTTCCAAAAATGTTATTTTTACAGTTTTGTAGGATTTGATTTTGGAAAATATGCCATTCTTTTTCTTTTGTTTTCTTTGGGCAATCATTTTACAAGTTACGTCCAATTGTTGACACTTCAAAATCATTAAATTAGTCATAATTGCCTCAAATTCTGAACAGTTTCCTTTGTCTTTCTATGGTTCTGTTGACAGAATGCAAAATGTACCTCTGGCACGAAACCATGTCTGGTATTCTCAGGGGAATCCTTTGAATCGGAACCTGAGTACAAGAGACTCAAGAATCTTTTGATTGGTAAGAGATCTATGCTGGTCACATGACTAATGCTGTTAAGTCAAATGACTGATGGTAAGTCATGTGATTGATGCTTGTCTCCTGACTACTCGGAATGTGACACCAACAGAAAATGGAGAGAATAGAATATGAAATCAGAGGAGTTGTGTGGTCTAAAAAATGTTGTTTTATGGTGGAAATGGTGTTGTGCCTTTCTCTTGGGTTTAGTCTGTTGTTTACATTGTAAATTTACTTGCTTTCTATATTTACTCACAACAATTTCTTGCGTAGCATTTCTTTGAAGTCAATTCCAGTGCTGACGACATATTTTTATTATTGACACTGTTTTATGTTTTGGATCACAGATTTTTTTCGTGGACCTGTGGTACCAAACATACGCCTTGCAGGACTAGAACATGTAATTAGCGTGACAGCAATCAGTGGAAAAGTCTTGCTCAGAAGCTACAGGTTTGATTGCATATTTACAGTGATATTTGAAATTTTATCACTTGGGCCACAATCAGCCAGGTTGAGATCTATGTAGTTTTTGTCAGAGAAGAAAGAGCTAATCTCCATGGAGTCATGCGCTGATTGGAAGCAATATGTACATGTAGTAGCTTGTCTGTGTTTGCTAAGAACTGCTCAGTTTTTAGGAATGTCACACAACTGAACCACCCTGCTGAGGTTGTTTTAGCCATTCTTGTTCGCACGTAAGAGGTTCCTTTCTGAACTTCAGTATCTTGGCAATTGACTGCGCTAGAAACCTTCACTGGAAGAGGTTTTGTACAGAGACCAGCAAATGTGGTTCTGCTTTTAATGTACATATTTTCCTTTTTAGACAGTTGAAAGTTATTTTATTATTGATTTTTCAGTGATTTCAACAACACACTCAACAAAAACTCCCAAGATTATTTGTGGTCAGAACATGGATGATTTTGCCAATAATACATACTGTAAGCTTCAGCGTAAACATGATGTCGACTTTCTGCAGTGACCAACTCACACGGTCGAGTTTAAATTCACGCACATAGTACGGCATGCTGTATCTCCGCTCATGCGCTTGACAAATCGGGCTGTAGGGACGGAGGGAACTAATGAAAGGCCTGGAGTTGTGAAGCTTTTGCCAGTTGATGAGATAGTGAGATCAGGTTGCCAGTCCAACCAGGATATGAAATCCTGAAGTACATGTAGAGGGCTGGGCCCTACCCTGATTAATTGTAAGATGAGTGCTATGTACATCTACGTATATGCATCTAAATATTTATGAATCACATTTGATAAATTATTTCTTTAATGAAAAGATGTTTGGGGGAATGGGGTTCAGTATGACTATAAAATATCATTAAAATGTTGATATGTTATTGTTTTTAAGCTTTTTTCACACATTTTAGTTTATCCCAGCTCCCAATTGTAATTGATGTCTCTCTTTGAAATAAAAGTAACCTTTTACAACAGGCTGTAATTTGGGCAAAGCTACACCCTAATCCATTTTTTAATTTGGTTTAAGAATGCAAACTTATTAAAGTGATTTTACAATTACATTTACTTAAATTGTAGATGCGTTTCAGTATTTATCAAATGCCTTTAGGTTAAAAAGAAAACAAATAAACACAAGCTAATGGCTAAAATATCACAGACAGATTGGAAAGAACTACTCTGATTCATACTAAAAGTTTCGTTTCTCCTTGTTACCACAGAGTCTTGCTGAAGAAGTCTGGTAGCAAAACCCCAAGGGTGGAGTTGGAGGAAATTGGTCCATCGATGGATTTGGTGCTGAGAAGAAGTCATCTGGCATCATTGGACCTTTACAAGCAAGCTATGAAGAAACCCAAACAGCTCAAGGTGATTTGGCATAGATTCCAGTTAACCCTGACTTCATCAGTGAAATTTCTCATTTCCAATTTTCAAAATGGTTATGTGGTCCGTTGTGGAATGCTTTGGCCATCCGGCTTCTCAGAATCAAGTCATTCTACGGATTTTTGATCAGAGCCCATTATTTGGGGTCAAAGTGCATGTGTCCTGGACAAGTTTGTCGTTAATAATAAAAAGGAGTAAATGAGTACCCTTCAGGACAGATCGTTAATTAATCTTACATTAAATAGAGAGATTGCATTTCATGTTTTTTCAATGGTCCCTTGCCATATAAAGGAACTACATGTATTACTGAGTACCAGCTTCAAACTGTCCATGGCAATAATGAGCATCAGTTACCAATGGGATCTCTGGAATGACATGTTAGCAGAGGTAATTAAGAAAAAACACAACTGATGTGTATTCTTATTGTCATTTTCCTTTGTTCATCCTAGCCCAAGAAAAAGAAAAATATCAAACACGATGTCTTCGGCACCAAGCTTGGCCGTATCCACATGGAGTCTCAGGACTTTGATAAGCTACAAACCAGAAAGATGAAGGCTCTAAAAAGACAGAAGCCAGCAGATGACAAGAAAGAGAATAACAAGGAAGTAGAGAGTAAGAAATCCAGAACTGATGATGATGCTGCCAGAGATGGGAAGAGTATGACTTGAAGTTCCAAGTCAAATACTAAAGACTCACTTATCTCGTAGACCCCATGATCACAAGACTTCTTTCTTTCTTTCATACCATGAATCTCCTGCTAAATCCAGTAGTCAACTTTCGAGAGGTATTGGTGGATTCACTGCAGTTCCAGCTTTCTGAGGTACTTGGAATAGTTGCTAAAAGAATAACCTTTAGAGGAAAACACGAAGTCTCTGAAGCAGTATTTAGTATTCCTCGGTCCCTATTTCCAATAAGTCGCTTGGCAAATCTTACAAATCCACCTCCCAATATGCAGATGATTTTACGTGATCCTGGAAGTCATTTCAAGCTGTAAATGAATCCACTAGAGTACATGTATATTTAGTTGCTTATGAACTGAAAAATCTGCCATGAAGTCTCAGGTATTTTTCTGGCACAGCAAAGATTGATGTGCATTATACATGTAAATACAAGGTGGAAGTATTTATGCCACGACATTTTTTCATATAAAAACCAGTTTACTTTGTCACTTCTGTTCATTTTGATATTGATGCTGTTTTCCTTTTACTCAAAGATTTTCCTTGATTGTAAACTAAATTAATGGAAAAATAAATCAGTCTGTAAGCATGCAGCTTGGCATTTAGGCCGATAATGTGGCCTCTTGCTGTGAGCTTTAATTTTTGGGATTGGGCAATATTCCATTTCTTTGAGAGAGCATGGAAAGAAGTGTAGAAAACAAGATTCATGTAATCTGGAGAGATTCTCTGTCAGTATCACAAAATAGCAAGCCTGGTTATTCTCGCTTGTCCCCTATGATTGATTACGCTTCCAGCATTCTGACTAATCAAAGTCACAGCAGCTGCTGAAACGGATATTGTGGGTGACGAGGAAGGGGAGTCAGGTTGGCAAAGTAGTTCTTTCCTCGCCTTCCACCTCTGTGGTCCCGGGTTCGATTCCAGGCCTGGTCCACACGTGGATTGGGTTTTCAGTCCCTACCTGACTCTGTGGGTTTTACCCAGAATATTCCTCTGGGGTTATTCTCCCACCTCTAAAACTGTAACTGCTTCTTACTGTCTCCCCTTTACTGAAGTTGGTGAATGTGGGTCGTTTGGCGGCTGCCTGAGGCGCCCTTGTATGCCATTGGCTCAACCATGTTTAAATGTCTTCATTGCACAGCGCATTTGAACATATCTGTATGAAATTTACGCTTTATAAATGAATTGTCAAATTTTTAGCTATTTCTGGTCTCAAGATGGTCGATTGCTTTACAGCTATTGACACAAAGGCCACAATTTTTGATTGTACAGGTTCACAAAGAAAAACAACTATGATGGAAATCAATTTTCGTTACAGTAAAGTTGCAGGAACCAGACAAATTTCTTTGTTATAACCTGGACTTTATTATGAGTGGAAAAATGAAGAAAATAATTTAATAAATTGGGATTCTTAAAATCTGTTTTTTGTAACAGCATATTGTTATAATTCTTTATAACGAGAGTTGACTGCATATCAGATGGTCCCTGTTTGTACAGCAAAATCCAGTAATGATTTGCAATGGTTATTCTCGGTGAAACATACATGTAACTGATTCACTGAATGAACTTGAACATTATAAACACACAAAGCTATGTTTAACTTCTTTATTCAGAACTGACTTGTTAATACACGAATTATGTACAAAGTAACAAGTAATTGCAAATATGGTTCAGGAACCAGACCTTTTATTAATGTTATACGTACATCACTTGACTATCACTTGACTACCAGTCATTCAATATTCTCACGAAGCAACTACAAACACATAGCACCAAAAAAAATAAAGTGCACAAGGTGATTTCAGTGGGACTGAAGTGAAAGAAAACAGGACACTAATCCGTAACATGAAGCTTGATGTCCACTTGTGAATGACAGCTACACAGGACAATAAGCTGGCATGTACCTCTGCAGAACAGGAAAAGTTCTTAGTAAATTCTTACCCAAACGTTGTTGCGTTTCCTGTTGGAAACTTGCATTATATGCCGATGGCATTGAATTGCATGTCTCTTTGGTCATTTTGTTCCCTACCCCCTAAAATTACCTTGTGAAAAATGAAAGTCTAACTCAAATGTAGTTGAAGGTAACAATGTGTTCACACTTTATCTCTAAATTCACAGCACTATACTATCTAAACACAGACAGAAAAATCAGGAACAAAAAAATTCAATGAGTAAAATGAGGGTTAAAATAAGAGAATAATACAAGAGTTAAAGAACAATTGCTGTACAATATGTACAAAATTGAACACTTTCCTTTTCAAATAAAAAGTCAACCAAAACGTAATAAACATAAGTACCACATTTTTTGGCTACTTCGTGAATGTCTTTGGGATTCTGTTGAAAGATGTACATAAAAATCCTGAAGGCTCCAAGTTCCATTTAATGGTGCTCCTTCCTCTTAATGTTGCTGACATCAAGTGTGTCTCATATGTTCAAGCAAGACAAAGAGCATGATCTTTAATGACCACTAGTTTAAAAAGAAAACTGGACACCTGACAAGTGATTGTTTTTTTTTCCTTTTCCAGCTATGGATTAACCTTTTCACAGTAAGTTTGGGTAACACGACAAATTGGTTACAGATCTGTGTGTAAATAAACTCCAACTCCTGCATTACGTGAGACAGTAACACAATTCTTTATTCAGTTAATTATACTGGTACTTGGGATAAATATGCTAACAGATGACTTAAAAAGTAGGTTTCCTAGGTGATTAAGCATGACATTACATAGTGCAGACAAAAGTTAATATGATGGACCAACTAAAAATAATTTGATTTTGTTACCGACACTTGAGTATAAAGGTAAAACACAAACAAGACTATCTTTCATCATCAGACCAAAAACATTTCCTCAGACTATGAAAGTGAAGTTATGATGATTAATTTTGATTTGTTATGTGCAGAGAAGTTAAAGCCTATTCATTGATGCCATCTGTGATTCAGTTTCCACATTGTGGAGATCAAACATTACCCTCTTCAATGAAGTGTGGCATCCCCTGTTTTTGTATTTTTCCAAAAATTTCTATTTTCTTCCTTTCTTTTTTGCTATAACTATCTTTATCATTTAGGTAAATATACTTAAGAATGACTTCTGCACGAAAATAATTGGAAATTAAACATTTTAACTGTGACATTTGGAGGAAAAGGTATTTCTACAATTGCTTCTTGGTGTCTTGCACTCATTGGGGAAGTGAGAGTGGTGTTATATTGTGCTATTCCTGCTGTTTAAGTCTCAAGAATATCCTTGAGTAATTACAACAGCTCTGGTGAAAATGATGAAACTCTACCAAGAATGTGCATCTTATGACACATCTGTAAATGGAAAAAAAGGTAAGAGACTGGTTAATATTCTTAGCCAAGTTGGATATGATAGCTTGAGTACAATGCAGTGTGTCTCATCTTTATTCATGTGTTGGAATGCAAAGCTGATCACTTGCTCATACAGTTTCACACAGATTCTTCAAGCAAACCTAATTTGGTTGCAGGTTCTGCAGATATTGTAAATCATTGGCTTTGGTTTCACTTTCTAGGCTTACTATGTATTGTGGAATTGAATTGTAAAAGGTGCATACATGTATGAGTGTGACCTTCCCTCAAGTAGCAATGGGTATGATGACTCCACAATCTTGATCTACTTTTTAAGATCCAGGTTTGAGTTAGAGCTTTTTAAACATACAAATACATTGCAATACTTACAACTAGCTGTGGTGTCTCTGAAGCGTCGATGAAGCTGATCTTGGTTGAATTTCACAAAGGCATCATATTGTTCTGCAGAGACAGATAAGACAGTTCAGTACAATATTTAAATACGATTGACATGAAATGAAAGATGATAATATTTCTTAGAGGTTTATCACCTCATCACACCTTTCTGTTTCACAATCTGATAGTTACTTTTTTGACACTTAACATTTTCCTTTCATTTCAAATAGGCAGGTTGTGTAAGTAAATTTATTTGTTTAGTTCCTTTCGCCTGTGGTCCACTTAAAAAGGTTCATCCTTTGAATTTGTAGAGTTTATTATTTTCCTTGTGTCCATGTCGCACAGTCAGCCAACGGTAGTCGCTTAAAATCAAACAATTTATTGACTTTAATACAACCAGTCATGCAAGGCAAGAGACCTAACGTGACGTGTCTATATCCTTCAGGCTGTATTAAACCTCCATGTACATTAATGTCCATGGACATGTGTAGATGCATAAAGTCTTGCTGGTTCATCCTTCCAGGATATCCTCCCATAGAATTAAGTGGTTTAGTCAGGCAGGACCATGACTGTTGAAAATATAAAATCACTGCCATAGATTTCCTCAGCTTTGCAACTGTACAGGGAGAATCCTGCAGTAGTTGGCTGATTGAAGGTTTGACAATAGGAGATAGAACTGGTTCTTGATTGCAAAAATATTATTTAGTCACTCTTCCTTCAAAACAGTTGGTAAAAATATAGTACTCAGAACTACATATGTAATTTAACCTAAGCTGTCTGGAGGAGTTGAAGAAAAATTCAAGATACACGTCTGAACGTTTTATCTTTAAGGTTGTTTCATAACGTAAAGCTGAATGCAAAATGGTGAATAAATTCATTGGTGACATTTTAATTGTCAACCTTGACCAGGTCCCCTGAAACCAAAGGAAATTTGATGACACATACATTTACATATAATTGGTCACTGTAGTGTGGATATATAGCCAACATGTAGAAATAGAACCTGGATGTCGTTTGTCCTTTTAACAACTTCTATTTTATATTATACCGGTAAATTGTGTGATAAAACTCTTTGTAAATACCCTATGAGCTGCCATTCTGAGATACATGTACAGACTACTTAGAGGCAAAGGAAACATCAGTTGATTAAGATACAGACAGGGAAATCAATCAACGATTCACTACAGGTTGTCCATTCTGCCAGTTTGCCCCTATTAAAACCAACTGGTCAGGAAGTAACAGGTGAGTTTGCAAGCTCATAGGAAGCCGTGACCACATTCTGGTGAGTGACAGATAACCAGGACTTTCAGGTTTAAAATTTGTCTAGAACTTAAGGTGGAGATCAAAAACTGGAAACCAGAACACTTGTTTTGACGACAGTTGTGAACAGAATTTAACAATGCATGTAATCCTTAAAATGTGTTTCAATGCTTGTACAGTGTGAAATGCAATTAGTCATTTGAATGTTACAGGTGAGCACTGTACAATTCATGTATCAATTATATTTTCTATAAAAACCTACAAGTATTGTAAGTCTAATTCCACTGAAGCTCTTAGTAAGCTTGAAAGTTTTTCCTTCTTGTTTAGCTGTGGGCGATGGTTGTCTCATTCATTCACGGCGCTGGCAGATGGAGGAAGTAACCAGTTGGGTATACCCCCCCCATCCCAGCAGTCCTTCCAAACCGGATAGCTAACCATGCCCCAAAGGGAAATCAAAGACAGATTATGAATAACGTACCCACAGGTGTACCAAGGGAAGTTAATGCATCCCCAGATAGAGGGTTTGCAGTGTTTACTCATCAATTCAATGGAATATTTCTGTTATCAACTCACGATTCAAAACCTCTGGGGATATTAAATGCCTTCCCTGTCAGAATGCCGAACCAAACCACATCAGTTTGCATTGTGTCGATTCAAGACGCATATTGCTGTTAGAACGTGTTCAGTCATCTCTGTCTTTGCAAAAACAAGCTAAGCCAGAAAGAGTTATTTTTTATATACTTCTGAATCCCAAGTCAACAGTTTTTTTCACTCCAATTTACCAGTAAGTACTGAACCTGTCATGCACAAGTATGGATTGAAAGCTTCATGGTTAAAATACCTTGGAAGTACTTTTCACCTTACCTGCTAGTTTACACGAGAGGACCTTGTCGTAGTCCTCACGTATTCGTGCCTCTTGTTCCTTCAGCATTCTCTCACAGATAATAATAACTTGCTTCAGGGTGAACATGGGTTGATCTTTACTCCCCTGAGGCCCGGCCCCTAGCGAACTACCCCCTGACGATGTGTTGGGTGACCCTGGTGCACCATGGTAATGCGCCATATGACTAGGGAACGATGATTGATGGATCATGTCAGTGACCTGAGGCTCAGAATCACCAGGTTCGCTGCTGGTGCCTGCACCAGCATCGTTGTAAGACTCTTCAAGATGTCGTCTTCTTTTCAGCCTCTTCCATTCTAGACAAATGTTGGCTGCTAATTGACCTGTGGAAATTCATTGAAAAGAAATGAGAAAGCCTTACACATGTTAAGGCAGCTACAATATTGACTGAAATGGACAGGTACATGTAGGGGGAAATATCAGTGTACATATACATGTGTAAGTTTGAGTGCTTCTTGTCCATGGAAAATAATTCTTGGGGTTATCAAAAATTTGTATACCATGTTAGATCACAAAAATTTGTATACCATGTTAGATCAACAGAATACGTACATGTTTAGGCCTACTTGCTTGATTTTTAAACAATCCTTCATCATTTCATGTAATTTTCCCACCTAAAACAGTCATGACAGTCAACGGTGATCCTTTCTGAACATCAGTATGTTGTTAGCCTTCATATGCCCGGATTTATTTAATTTTTAGAATAAATATGACTCTGAAACCATCGTAACTATCATTAAGTTTGATCATAACCACCATAATGTCTTTATGATGGTTATAACTTCAAATGACCATCACTGACCACAGCCACAATGAACTACATGTAGGCCTAGGCCTCAACTAGATCAAATAAACATGACGAACACAATCATGTTCTATGCTGACACAAGGTCGTTCTTTGTTCAGTTTCCAAAGAACTCACGACTGTACAAATTACCAACATTATGTTTTTTTTTTTTGGGGGGGGGTTTAAGAACGGCATTGACTTTCCCGTACGTGCGCAATGCGGATCAGCTGATCGTCGCATCACAAAGCAGTGGTACATGGTCGGTGGTGGTGAAACAACATGGCGAACAAGGAAACTTACCCGGCGACATCCTTGGCGTAACTGGAGGAAATGCTGACGGCTGTCGACATGACGAGGACATGGCTGATGTTGGTGATGAAGGAGACAAGAGAGGAGTACATCTTCGTCTTTTAGGAGAGGCGGCTGGGCTGTGTAGAGGATCGAAATCGAGTGTCCGTTTCAGTGTTGCGCAGGCCATTTTCTCCAAAAATCCGGCAGTCAACTAGTCTGAGATTGATCACTTTGGTCAGTGTTCACCGGATTATTCAGCAACGATGTGTTCCGAAAACTGGTAAATACCTTATTTAATGTTTAATCTATACAGATGAGTAGAAATATTGAATATTTGGCCTTCAAAGGGCCAGATGATTCTCGATGGAATTTTACGTGATCACTAGCACTAGCTACACAGCAATCCAAAATGGGCGACGTCTGGTTAACGTACATTTTAATAATGCAATCGTATATTACAGCCTCGATTTCAACACGCTAAATGAAAACAAAACTAAATCCGTCAACAGAGGGCTTCCTTTACGCTTATCGTGTAAGATGTAAAGGGTTTCCTTTTTCACATCAATATCACATAAAACTATTCGCAACAGCATATTAACTAAACATGCAAAAAATAACGTTTTTCTCAATTCATTTGAACTTCAAGGGTTTTAAATGTTAGTCCAATAACGCCGGAATGGGCGCGTATTGGGAATTACTCTACGCGCGCGTGTTTTGGAAACTCGTTCTCTTGAACTTATTCTCATAATAAAAGAGCCATGTACTGCTGTTGGCCTGAAAGTCGCTTATTTTTTTTTTCTTTCTTGTACATTAATTTTAACCGCAGATGAAATTATGCCCAAGGTAAGCAACTTACTGCGAAATGGCTTCCACCACCAACGGTCAAGGTATCATCGTGCGTGGTCGACTCCTACTGGTATCGGGGATGATCTTTACCACCGATCGCCCCCCACAGCAACAGTCCACGACACTAGGGTGTGGAAAACCGTCATGGACCACTTAGATATCCACAGTGACATTCTACATCGCCAGCGACGAGACACAGATAAGAGATTTGTTATGACAACCATTGATGATATCATGGCTGAAGTGACAGATGCCCTGGACAGAGCAACCACCACTTTGGCAGAAGGGTGAGTTGGTTTCCAAAAAAATATGGCATTCTACACTTTTATTCATGTTACATAGTTCCATTTATGTAAGTTTAAAATGTTGGAGGTCCTAAGAGCGCCTGTTTTACGCCAACTATTTTGCACATCCACATCAGCATTACACAAAAGCAAACAGGTGACCATTGTACTGTGTTGTACAGGCTACTTCAAGCAAGCACGGTTGTATTAGGCTACACTCCTACTTTCTTTAGTTCCATGCAACCAACATCTCCAAGATTCTTTAATTATATTTTTTTACTGAGACAACAGCTCAAAATCATATTCTGAGTGGTGTTGTGTACAGTTCCATCCATCTGAAGCATTCTTCCCCGGATCTTGTCCGGTGCAAGATGGCAGATGGCATCCCTGAGGAACTGCTCTTCAGCCTTGAGGACGAAGGAGAGATGACCATTGATATTAGCCCAGGAAGTTCCAACGATTCCTCCACACTCAAGGGCTCCTCATCAGTGACATCTAGCGACACACTTGTAGCACCATGTGATGGTACAGAGGAATGGGGGATGGATGGGTATAAATCTGAGATTCTAAGTCCTCCCATGGACTGCGAGAAGTTGCAAGGTAAAGGGTCTCCAGGGAGGGGTGATTCGGGGAGCGATGGAAGGGCGGAGAATCAGGAAAGTCAAAGAGGAACATGGAGAGATGCCATCTGCTTCAGACAGTACCACAGGTACAGGTACAGACAGTATAGAAGGGCAACATGCTGAATAACGTTCATTTATTTTACATTGTCTAGTTTTTACGTGTGTTGATATTGTGATTTTGATTTTTCTAAAGTCTGCAGGCCTTACATATCGATTATGAAGTAAAATATAAATCGTCATCAACCATTTCTCAAGATGTAATTTTCAGCCTGAGCGCTCGATCACTAAGGAGAATAAAGACAAGTCGCCCTTAACTTTCTACCGAGTCAGGTTAAACCATCCAAAAATGTCTTGGAGGAGAGCCCATGAATCGCTGAGAAGAAGAAGAATATGGAACAGCAGGGGGAGGTACGGGCGAGATAGTCGGCTATGGTCACCGCAACTCAACGTTTCCTGGACAAGCATTGAGGAAGAAATCAAGGTTAAGAGTCACTCTTTGACTGGATGGAGTAGGGGTTATCAAATCCTCAATTTTTGACATCAACCAAACTCATCATGAATGATCTTGAGACATTCAAGGATGTTCGTATATCTCATCATATTACCAAACTTGATTCAGTGAGGGATCATCTCTGCGATTCAAAGACGCTTCAAGTGATTTTTTACTAGCGATTTAAATTTGAAAGGTGCAAATTCCCTGTGCCTGTATTTAAATATTTGTATGTTATCCCCCTGAATTAGAAACAAGGATTGCTTTCGTCACCGTTGAATTTGACAACTTTGGTATCTCCAGTGTACCTCCCTATGGCTGTTGATACGACAAATGAGGAGGAAACAGCGAAAGATGTGGCAAAGAGATTGCAAAAGACGGATAGGAAAAGCTTCGATGTGCACAAAACGCAAGACAGAAAACAGGGAAAAGAAATCGTTATTCCGAACGATCGCAACCACAAATCTGCATCGCAAGACAAGCAAGGTAAGCAGGAAAACTCTGCATTGAAAGTAAAACTTCCATCAGAATCTCATCACACCAAAGATTCATCTACCATCTCAGCAGCTTGTCAAGTTGGTGGAAAGAGGCACAAAAACCAAGGAAACAACGCAGCTAAGCAAACAAGTAAGAACGTCCGATGTATCAACGCTTCGGCCAAAGAGAACGTGGCTGAAGCCAATGCTAAACTCGCGTCCCTCATGGAACAATACGTCAAAGCTGAACCATTCGTGCCAAAAAGTAAACCCTTGCCAAAGGCTTCAGACTCAGCGTGTAGACGTGGTAAGGATACAACTATAACAACAAAAATTGGCGGGAAAGAAAGCATTTCTCGGAACCAAAACGTGGCGCAAAAGAAGAGGGACGTTCTTGCAAAGGAAAAACGCACAGAAGGAAAAGAGAAGGATTGCTTGAAACCAGTACAAGAAAACAATGAAGGAGAGTTGCGTGTGCCGAAAGAGCGGAGAGGCACACCAAAGCCACCGAACCAGAAAGCAGAGACATTTCGGAGTGAGCAACATCCGATTCCTGTCATCGAGCAAGGAGTGGTCCATCATCGACATCAGTCTCCTCCAAGAACCCAACAAACAACAGAAGGCAACAACCGAAACACAGGACCGACGGTAGACGGAGATATCCAGGCAACTTGTGACAACAGTGAGAAGCTCAGCAGTCTCCCAGACAAGGAACTCTCTGGAAGACTCCTGGTGGTGCCACATCCAGGAGGACAGCAGGAGGTTGGATCTGCATTTCATACTCACCAGATGCCACACCAGCAAGCAAGTGGGCCGCCACTTCGTCAAGAGCAGGTGATGTCGAGTATTGAAGCGGGTTACGGACGAGGAGGTGCGCCGCCCGGTATCCCTGCCCCCGCTCTGTGGCACCCACGTCCCGGTACTGCAGCGGCTGTCTCGGCGTTCCGTCATCGACACCCTGGACCTGGTATTCCGCCACAGATTCCCAACCAAGTCCCTTACATTAACTTACCTCTTGCCAATTGGACTACGAATAGGTTTCCGAATCCCCAGCATCCTCGTCAGCATCACCCCATGCAAGGAATGCCGAATCACGTACAGCAACCATTCGTGAATGGTCGACATCCACCGGACCAGGTTTTGCCGATGATGCACCCGCAACAGGCATTTGTAAACGGGCGCCAACAGGAGCCAATGCCGGCCAAGCAGCCGGAGCAGTCATTTGGGAACAATCAACAGCAAGGTCAACTTCAAATGATGCAGCTACAACAGTCATTCTTAAACGGGCGTCAGCAGGACCAGATAACACAGCAACCGTTCGTAACCGGGAATCAGCAAGATCAAATCCCGATGATGCAGCCTGCGGCACACGGACAGCCTCAACCGATCGTTATGCTAGAAGATCCGTGCATTTTGTTCGCCCAGCGGAACCAATTGTAAGTTAGACTACTGCAAAGAGAAAACTATGGGTTTTTTAAAATTTATTGTATTATTGCCGTCCACCTATATGAATGTCTCCTAGTTTCTACTGTAATAAAATAACGCCAATTACATTCCCTCCCTAGATTGAAAGTTAAACGATACCTTGATTTTTTTTTCAAAAGATAAATCACTTTGAATACATTTATTCTACACTTTCTGCTGTTATATTATTGCAGTCCACAAAATGGCCAAAACAACAACAATACTAGGATTAGATGCCAGCCGCGTCCACAAGAATCTACCAATCAGCCGCAACTCAGCCTACAGAATGCACATCAACTAAATCTCCAGGGGCAACATTATCATCGGAATACTCAACAGCCGTTCCCGAATATCCAGTATCAACAAGCCAGCAATCACTACAGCCATGCATCACAACTTCAACAACAACAACACTACCAACAACAACACCAACAACAACATTAACCGCAGTAGCAAAAATAACTATTCCAACAGCATAACAGCCAAGGAGTAACCGTTTCGGTTGGCGCGCCAAGGCTTATTGCATTATTTACTGCATGAAAATATTTACTTTTCAGACCTATTGTAAACATTTGAGATCTGAAAGAAGAAACCCTGGTTGGAAAAAAGTCATCGAACATTTTGAGGTACGAATAGAGTGCATGTAGAGGGGAGACTTGTCTCTTGTAAATGAAGTGACGACGAAATGCACAAACCAGAAGCAGAGTCGATTTTTGCGCCTCAGTGCCCTTTACGAAATTGAGTGGGGGCAAAACTGATTAATCAAGTGTAAAGTACCTTTGGATTTATACCTTTTGGACCATACATACCGGAGTAAATTAGTAACGCGTACTGAGCATGCTCTGCGTAAACGTGCACATACTTGCGTGCCTCATGGCGCGCCTATGCGGTGAGTACCAAAAAAACACGCCCTCTTTTGTTCCGCTCGGAGCAGATAATGGAGATCAGTGGTGTAGAGTGCATATATAATTAAAATAGTGGGATATTTAAATTGTACAATACCAAGGGTATTACGCAAGGCATGGTGGGAACCAACATAGTGCGGCAAGATCGTACCCATGGGAATGTGGCTGGTTACGGGAGTGACCATGCAACAGGTACAGCCCCCTCAATGTCCAGAACTGTCACGTGTTCTCTTGAGTCTATCACACCCAAGTATTTACCTTGAGTGTTATTTCCGGTTGTAATGTTTTATTATTACGTTGTTAGGACTTCATTTATAACTAAATGCATCATACCATAGCTTCGAACTTTTAAATAGTCTTTGTCAAGTTTAAAGTATTTATCTGGATTAGCCTCAGGACATTATCCTCTGATTCCTACTAATTTTCCTACACATTTTTACAATAAGTATTCAAAACATGTCACTTTTGGGCGGACCTTGTACATAATTGTGTAACAGGCTGTGGAGAGAGTAGAAGAAAATCAATGTTCGTTTCCACGCATTTTTCTTATTTCATTAAATAAAACAAAAATTGGTATGATATTGTTTTGGCAGTTTTAAAAAGGTTTTAACTATCTGCCCTAACAAATTGGTCGAAAACAACACTTGCTATGTGACGCGTATTCCCAGCACAAACTTCATTTTTCTTTCCACACCAGTACTTGTCAGATTGCAACGCTCTACACCAACGCAAGTGACAAGTAGGACTTTCTGAAAACAGTAGTATCTAAACTGGGTTTTGTGTCACGCTAGGATAAGCTTAATCTTCACCTGTTCAAGAGAAATGTCAGATGATGAGATTAGATGTCCGTGGACTGTCATTAAAACCATGACAACCCAACAGTTATCACTCATTCTGATCGCCCCCTTCCGGAAACCATCCATTTGTTGAGTTCGTTCTGACGTCTGCACTGAGGTCGATAATGACAGCAAATGACCTGCAGTGAAGTGAGCCAACGTGGATATCCATTCAAGTTTTCCCCCTTTCATTAACGGGTGTAAAGTAGTCTAAATTCAACCCGTTAATCAGTATGAAGTGAATGACCTTGAGTTAGCAGGTGGAACTGAGCAAGCAGAGCCAAGAACAGGCCGAATCGAGCAGTGAGAAATTCAAATGCAAGTCAAATACAAATCCAAATAATCGACTACAGCCGCGTAGAATTATGGAATCAAGCCGAGCGAAATGCTGCCGAGCGTTGCCGAGCACTGTCAAACCGAACTGCGTCAAACCGAGCAGAGTCAGTTAAACCCAGACTTTGTTTATAGCAGAACTTGGTTAACTTGAGTCTGGCCGAGTTTAGCCCAAGCGAGTAAAGGCAAATTTAGATAAGCCGAATCTTGCCGAACTGACTCCAGCCCTGCCTATAGATTCGAGCGAACAATAACAGCAGTTTTATCCTACAATGAGTCTCGAGCTGGACCAAAAATGGGCGCCGCAATTTT
Organism: Acanthaster planci; assembly: GCF_001949145.1. Next base: position 4,141,264 of record NW_019091369.1, on the reverse strand, counting down.
CCTAGCAACAGAGGCTCCTTTGGTAGTAACTGCGCATCGCTGGTTCACGAACTACTGAGAAATGCAATCGTTGCGGTCGCATCGCTACCAATGAAATGAACACTCCCGACCAACACAGTTCTTTTCGGGGGGGGTGCTTTTGCTCAGGGCGGATACTCTCGACAATGCCCTTACGGAATCAAATCTTTGAATGCTATAACGACCAAGGAGTCAACGTCTTTTGACCATTCGTCAAATTCTCTGTGATAAAATCATCATGTTAGATCCCACTACTCCATTCAAGGCCTCAAGAAACGCGACGGTTATGTTGCGTTGCAATGAGTCAGAAGGAAGTCCGTTGCGGATTATAACATTTTGCTGAGCAAGTTTCCTTCTTGGCTTGAAGTCCCCAGCTGAAATCACGTACTTCTCAGGAATTCCCCTTGTTGTGGGTACCTGGATATTTTAATGAATTCCACACAGCATAGACAAGAGCTTAAAATCCATCGTAATTGGATCACAACCTGCATGACTCATCTAACATCATTGTGAATTGCAGTTTGCTGTAAATGTCAAATTCTAACAGGAAAAATCATAAGTGAAACAGCAAAACATTGTATTTATTAAAGGGTCACTGCCATGGGACCATATTATTACTGAGATCGTGTAATTGTTACTCATCTAGAGTCGTACCTGCAAAGGCCATATTTATGTTTCTATAGAAACAAATTCATTCTTATAAAAAGCAATGCATAAATTAGAATGAAAACATCTGACCAAAAGGTGGTAAAGAGTTTTCCGGAGTGAATTCTCAGCGGAGTGGAAAAGGAAACACGGTCGATGGATCCTTATTCCTGGGTGCTGATGACGGGAAACAAGTCCCTGGATCTCTGCGTCTGGTGATCTTGATAAGATAAAGCTACTGGCTCATGCATGGGCAAAGTCTACCAGAGGTACTCAGTAAATTCGGACGCTCTCAGAAAATTTATTTGAGGGAACAAATTCACGAGATGAAATTATGAAAACCATCTTTCCCTGTAAAATTGTGTCCTTGTCATTGTACAAAGAATCAGCCTATTCAATTCGATCTTGTCATCCACCATTGCGTGAATGAATCTCTTATAACCAAACAATGACGACGACTGGCTGAAGACTGTTTTACTGTTGTCAGGCAACGGTCTTTTAAATAGTTTATCGCGTGTTTCGTTTGCATACGTTCTGCAATAAGGTCACGGTTAGTAGCCTTTATTACAGGATACAGACCAGGAAGGAAACGACTCCCCACCCCCTTGGCAACAACCCCTCCCATGCTATGGTCCAGTTGACTCGCCTGGAGGTGAGAAAAAGAAACCCTGACCCAAATATAAGCAACAGCTTCCCGACAGTTAGACTGGAATCAAGTCTGAGTTTATGCCTTGTCTGTGGCCATATCCTGTCGATTTATTTCCAAAATGTGATTTGAATGCTTAGCTCATGGTAATGTAGTTGTCTATAATGGGAAACGACAAATATGGATCTTCATTACCCCACAGCTCTGGGGTAGATCTTCACCTGGAATCCATAGGCAAGTATCGCGGCTAACCCGATGCTGGTATTAAAGTCTAACTCGAATCTAGTGAGAAAAAAACTCTGTCATCATCTCCAGTGGAAATGACTTCACCTTTCCTGCTCGTCTACCAATCTGTCTTGCTTCTGAAGCTGGTTTTAGTTCCTGCCGTCTCAATTCCCCTACCCCGAGCATTCTTTACTTGAAAAACTGTTAAATTTGTCAAATTGCGACACGAAAAATGATGTCTATTTGGAATGGCATTACGGTGTAAGTTGGAGGTCATTGTTTCGATTACAATGTTTTCTTCCCGCTATCCCTGAGCAAGCTATGTGTAAATCTTACCAATAATATACTGCCTGGATTGGAGTTATCTTGTCTAATCTAGTAAATCACAGGATGACTCCAAATTCAATCTCAACAAATCTAAAAAAACAAACAAAAAAAAAACCAAAAACGCAATGAACAGACAGTTTGCTTGCACTCACACAGGAATAATTTTGAGCCCCTTGACTGACACACAGATACATAAAGTCGGAATGTCACCTTACGTTTCCGGTTTGGACGTTTACAGGCGGAGGAGTTAAAATGTTCCTATTGCACACTCAAGATAGATTTTGATGAAGCGCGTGATTAAGGCGAGAAAAAGGGTAGTTTCAAACACTGCTAATTGGCCTAGACCATTTCATGGCATTCCGCGAATGAGCTTTCACAGTTCTCGACGGGAAAAAGCTTTTATCTGGTATTAGAGGCTTTTCTAAATATTGTATTTTTAGCGTTTAGCCAAAGTTAACAAACATAGCCCGACATTTGCATTTATAGTTTACATTTTTCTGGGAATTAGAGCCATTTAAATTCCCAATTTATTAACAATACACCCATCATAACCTTTGGGATTACCCGGTTGGCCTGTATATTAGCCGAGTTCGAAAATGAGCTACTGCCATCAATCACAGGGCAATCAATCTACTATCCTGGCTAGTATGTAACCAACACTGCGAATTAGCTCTTGATTCAAAAGTGGGATTTAACTTTCGTAAAATTGAAATTGATAATGCCGTATAGGCCTATCTGTTGTTTGCACGGTAGGCGAAAGAAGACGAACGTGTCAAATTTGGGCATATTATTCCTTTTTAATCATTTTATAATGGCATAAAACGTAACGTATTCACAGAGAATTGATCTACCACAGACTTTATTTCTTTTTCAGGGAGAGTAATTTGTGGATTTGCAAGAGATCTACAGTTGTTTCACTTCGGGAGTAGCTGAGAGGAGACCCTAGCTACTTAGTGGTCAAGTTCTCTCTGGCAATGAATGCCCCTCTCCTAAACACACCGACACGATGACCGAGCCTGCTTGCACCCATCCTCTGATGCTTCTCCGCCATACTGTCCGTTATGAAACTTGAAGAGTTCCCGACAAATTTCCGGTGAGTGAAATGAAGCATTTCCTTGTAGCCAGAGACCCTTTATGGTTCTTTTCAGCCAGACCAGGGTGTCAATACAGCAAGGTCAAATCTGACAATTGGGATAAGGAAAGCTGAAGCTTGAAACGCTTCAGGAATGGAAGGGGGAATCTAGATTACCAAATTTTATAAAACATCGAAAATAATGCCGTAACCATTTAAATTTCCAGGCATTCCTCTGTTGGATAATATCAACATTCAGTGGTTAAAAAAATGAAATTATTTTTTGTGGGTAACCAATGGTAAGAGTGAACAAGCTTCAACTAGAATAAGAGTTTTAATTTATGATGTTTGATTTTGATTTTTTTTTCAATCGTTGCATCCTCCAGACCTCCACCTTCGCACATAACGCTTGGCAACAGTCCTGAAGATTTTAAAGATGTGTACTTGAGAAAACTTGTTATCATCTATCACGTTGTCGTAAGTTTGCCTTAAAAAACCTATTTTGCAGGGAAAAATTCTTTCTCGCACAATAAAGATTTTTGAAGGCTCTCTCACGCCCCTAGGGTGGGTGGAGGTTATCCAAAGGGAGTCGTTGGTTCCGATTTATGTGTATAACTATTCCCAGTGGACTTAAAAGCTTTGGATGTTGATAGATCGTCAAGGTTAGATGCTGACAAGTCATCCATGTGGCTTGTAGTCAAAGGAAGTGTGAATCATAGATGTGTAGATGCACAGATCGATGTATACATTTTTCTTCGCTAACTTCTGTCCGGAACAAAACTTGTCTACCTCTTAACCCCAACATCTGTTCTTGAGAGAAAAATCTCAAGACGGTACGATCTTGTGTATATGTTGTTGGGTAGTCCAAAACAAGGGGGACGTCTCCAATTTGGGGGGAAAAACTGAAGTTTGACTCTTTAAATTAAAAAATATCGTTGCTGTGCAGAGAGGTCTTAATTAGTCTTGTCCTGTGTTATAACTTTAAATGGAATACCTAGAGGTGTTAGGGTATTATCTTGCTTCACCGTTATTAGGGCTACTCCCAACTCGTAATTACACGCGACTGTGTTGCCACAGAAGACTTAGTCATATAACATTGGAGGCAATTAGCTGAATTTCGAAAAGTATAATCCGGGTTAAGATCGTGTAACCTTATCGGTCAGAAACACGGTCATAGTTTGGTTATGTCAGAGGTTAATGATTAGCACCCTGGTGCCTATCTGACCCCAGAGGGATAAGTGGACGGTCAGTCTAGTCTGTGGCTTTATGAGCTAAAAAACTGCAGATAATTGAAGAAAGATTGAAAAGTATACATCGAGTGTGCTTGAAGATAACCTAATACTGTCCAGCTGATAACTTTTGAGAGTCTGAATGACCTCCAATGACTCTCAATTGACCAACTGGACCTCAAGCAACTCTGACTCAGTCAATACCAGTTTTATTGGTCCCTTATGAAAATGCTATTGGTTTGGCCATAGGTTTATTTATATTTTTACAATGTGTACAAATAAACGTAAACGGTTTTTGCTGTGACCTACAGACACCATTGCTTTTAAAATTGACAATTCATCAACAATAAATTAATTCGATGCAAAATTGTTTGATTTTTCACAGAACTGTTTTAATACACGCAGCCTTTATGAACAAGCATTTTGTGACAGAACATTGAAACATTGGTATTAGCTATATAATATAATACTTCTGTTAAATGCCGGCAGTTTCCTGTGTTAGAAAGATTATGACAATTGTCTAGTATCGCATCTGTTTGAAATCAAGGTTTACATATACATTTCGCTCATTCCAATAAGTCATCTGACGCAGTTTTCCTCAGTCAAAAGGCAACTTCGCTTTTTCGATGAATCCACGGGCTAATAATTCTAAATCTTCTGATTATTATTAAGATGGACACTGATAAATATATACAACTATTTATACAATGATTTAAATTCGTCTTCAATGAAAAACTAACCTAGAGCACAGTTACCGCAATTTCTGACTGATATAGAAAATGCAGTTAATTTCCCAAAAGTATAAGCAAAGCGAGAGAAGCGTCATATCCCAGGTTCTTTTTTATCACAAGTGGACTAAAGTAATACTCGAAATGCATTAATCACACACCACGTTCCGCCATATGCATATTCAAGAATTCTGTAATCTCAAGCAATAGTGTAGGCTCACGTCTTTCATTTGTGTATTTATTGCCAAGTTTGTGCTTTCATTGCACTCAGGATATGATATTTGGAAATGGTCAATTCTGCTTAGGCAGAAAAGTTCACAAATGGTCCTCTCAAGGGCGTGTATGCCACACATCTATCGCTTTACGGAACACGATGATTCATCTAGTGCCCAGTCTTTTTCCAGCAACCTGTATGGATACAGACAGGTTGTTAGTCTGTGAATAGGTTACCTCAGTTTACCGTCTGGTCCCCCTTCCGTGCCCTTAAACCCATGAGATCTCATCTGACGTCTTTTGCATCCCCTTTAATGTTAATATTGATGCGGTGAATGGAACTTGCAATTCCTTTGTGTTTTTACTGTTACTGAGAAGTTTCCAGAAGGCATTCCGTGCTGAATAATGCTTCCTGTCACCTCGTAAGAGCTCCCCAAAACTTAATTTTCACGACGCATTTTCTCTCATTCTACAAAAAAGCAAAAAAGCTTTTGTATAACATGCTTTCGGTGTTGAAGTTTCTGCTGCAAAAGCCCACTTAGTTTTCTGAAATTAATTGCAACCTCCGCCCTCGCATTTCAGAAAAACAGTAAATGGCGTTTTTTTTTTGCACTTTTCCTTCTGACTAGTCTAATTCAGCAAGACGAATGGGAACCACACTTGTGAGCGAGCGTTACATGCGTCATCCATCTCCAGGGTTTTGTGATTTACAAAATTTACGTATGTCTCAGATCTCATAATGGGGTGGGTATTTTTCGCCTAAACGTGCTTTAAAATATTCAGCAGAATCCATCAGAAGGATGTTGGTGACTCGTCATGCAGGTTTGGCGAAAATAATACTGAATCATCTAAACATTCAAGTTTGCAACCACGTCTACTTTTGCAATAGACTGCATTACCAGAGTACACAAATATTTTGACGACAAAGTTAGCTCTCTTCCTTCAACATATCGATTATTACAAAATAACGGAACGCAGATGAATCACTTTCAAACTTTGTACCTATTAATTAATGATAATAAAAAGAAGGCCTGTGCCTCACGGTTTCCATTTTCAGTTACTTAATTCTGGACATAAAAGCCGCCGGTTTTGGTGTAGGCCTATTCTGTAACAATTACATATTTTATACATTGCACTCATTGCTAAGACATGCTTATATTACATGTATAAACAACGGGGATTACAATCATGAACAAGGTTTGAAAATGCAGTTCTGTCTAGTTTTAGAGTCATTGGTTTTCAACCAAACAAATTTTCATTGGTACTGAGAAAATATTTTGCAAAATGGAAATGAATTCTTATTTCGATCGTGCTTATCAAAATGTTTTTCATGTCTGTGGTGCTTTTCGGAATTTTAAGAAATAAATGGTCAATCCCACACCTATGATAGCGAGAAGTATGAAGGTGACACTCAACCCAGCAGCTACTCCAGCGTTACTTTTTCCTACGACCTTAGTCAGCGGAGGCCTTGCGTCGACGAGGATGGAGGTATCTGAAGAATTTGTTTCAGAGACCTCGGTGTTTGGCAGGGTTGTTGTGGGCTTAGTGGTGCGTGCTTTCGGAGCTTTGGTCAACTTGGTTGTTGGTCGCTGAGTCGGCGACTCGGATGTTGTCGGAGCGTCTTGTAAGATGTCATTCCCTATCCAAGAAGGCACTATCTCTGGCGTTTTTTCTCTAGGAGTCTTCATGCTTGTGGTGGTGGTTGGGGCAGTGGTGGTAGGCGTGGTGGTAGGGGCGGTGGTGGGCGCGGTGGTAGGCGTAGCGGTTGTAGTGACTGGAGGGCGGGTAATGGGAGGAAGATCAGGAATGTCACCCCTCTGGGGAAGAGGTGAACGGTCTCCAATTGGGCTCGACTTCCCCTTTAAATTGGAATTGGGTCTAGGGACAGATCTCTCCAACAGTCCTGCTAAATTGTTGTCCAAATCGTCGACGCTGGTTGGCTTTCTCTCAGCAAGTATGTCCGGAATCATATTCTCAGGTTGAGGCTCAGTGGATATCTGTGTCGGTGTCAGTTCATCCTCTCTGATGATGACATTTGGTCGATCAGTAGGTAGTGGGTTGTTGGTCGTCATGAACGACTCTGTGGTCGTTTGCGATTCTGTTGTTGCTGGCTTGGTGGTAGTTACTTCTTCGGTAGTGGTAACAAGTTTGGTCGTTGTAGCTGGTTCAGTTATGGTTACCGGTTGGGTTGTGGTAACTGGTTGGGTTGTGGTTATCGGTTGGGTTGTGGTAACTGGTTGGGTTGTGGTTATCGGTTGGGCTGTGGTAACTGGTTGGGTTGTAATAACCTGTTGGGTTGTGGTAACTGGTTGGGTTGTGGAAACTGGTTGGGTTGTAATAACCTGTTGGGTTGTGGTAACTGGTTGGGTTGTAATAACCTGTTGGGTTGTGGTAACTGGTTGGGTTGTGGTTATCGGTTGGGTTGTAATTATCTGTTGCGTTGTAGTTATCTGTTGCGTTGTGACCGGTAAAGTAGTGGTAGTAGGCTTAGTAGTGGCCATGGGAGTGGTTGTACCCTGTTCAGTCGTGGTGATCAAAGTCGTAGTAGTAAGTGGCGTGGTAGTTGGTTTAGTTGTCAATTTTACCTCTGGCGTGGTCATCATCGGAGTTGTCGTCACCGGTGCAGTGGTCAGTATCGCGCTGGTAAACTCGTTATCTTTCAGTTGCCGTATGTAGAGTTGTCCCTCGGCGTGATCTCCCAATCTAAGCTCTGCCTGTTCAACACGACAGACAATGACAGAAGCATCGTCTTCCAAAGTGGCATTTACCACCCGCAATCTCATGCCACTCTTGAGAAGTTTGTACTTTTCCGTTGATTCTGTAATTGGATTACCATTCACAGTCCAGTGATATTGCAGCTGAGGAACGTTCTCTGAGATACAATTGAAACTGATGCTGTCGCCAAGGTAGATTGTTGTAACAACCGGGCGGAGGATGACTTCGATACGGCTCCGTAGAGGAATCACATAGCAAGACCGGGGTTGGGCCAAAGCTTGGTTCCGTGCCACGCAGGTGAATCTGACGTTCCGGTCGGCTTCCGTGAGAGTGTGTTGATAAGCAGCGACTCTACGACTGGCGTGTGGTACAAAGTTTGACTGAAGGATTTCTTTTCCTCGAATCCACGTCAGCGTTGCAGGTGGATCTCCTCCCATGGACTCACATATGAGGGTGATATTGTCTCCAGCATCCATCTGCAAACTCGGACCCAGGATACAAGAGGGAAATCCTTTATCTGGCGGTTTCAATACTCTGATATGGGCTATCGGTGAGTAGTAGGCCATGTCGGTGAAGTAAAGGCATCTGAACTCAGATGCATCGTTCATGGAGACGCGCCGAATCATCAGGTTATACTCGCCCGATCCCGAATCACCAATGATCCGGTACCTGCGTTTCGCGGACTTGCTGAGCCGATTGAAAGGGTCAATTTTACGGTCTCTACTCAGATAATCACCTGTTTTCACGTTCTGCCAATACACGTTGATGCCATCCTGATTGTCCACTTGACATCGCAGTGTCATGGTTTGACCCAGAACTATGGTCTGTGGACTTGGCTCCACCCGGAACGAAATGGCGTGAGCACGTGCCAGAAACATCAACGGTAACACAAATCCGTATGCCAATTGCTTCATCATTTTAGATGATGTTGGAAGCGTTCTTTGAAAGTTTGATGAGAGAAATTACCTAATCATGCACTTACTTTGTCCATAGAAGCATTCAGCTTCGAGTCTGTTTCGATGGGTGTTGCCGTTGTCGTTTGCGTGGTATCTGCGGCTAGATTTGAGAAGCTTGTGGCAAACGTCACAGTCCTACGGGAGTGGTTTGAATTGTGAAAGAGGTAGATCGGCTTCGGTCTGATGACAGCTGATGCCCAGTGTCACAGATGTGTAATTCCCTTGTCTGTAGTTCAGGTCTGATTTTGGTCGATGATTGTCAGGAATATTCAATGTTGTTTTTTTATAACAAGAGACACTTGCACCAGACGGGGTTACTTTTTCAACTCGGCGTACGCCGCGGACAGTAATGATCGATTGTCACGAAATGTCCGTAAATATACAGCAAGATTTGAACGTATAAAAAATAACGTCCCACAGAATCCTCTCGTTTCCGTTTGCTACTTATATTAATCCAGTAAAACGTAGTTCTTAGAATGGCATCAACAAATCGAAGAACTCAATAATCCACAAGTAACTGAAAATAGAAACATTCCAAAGTTTTCGGCAACAATCTATTAGCTGATATCCAGGCAGTCAGCTAATATGCAGTTAAATCGCTAGGAAATCCAAGTCTTCCAAATTGAACCGTTCAACTTATCACCGCAAAGATGATCCCTGTACAAAGTCAGTAAATCGTTGCTAGCATCCCCTGACTTGTTATAACTTTCTGTTCGTTGATGAAAACAGTATATACAGGAATTCTTCCTTATCGAGAAGCAACTCGAAAGACGGTCTTCCACTCTCTTGGTGGCAAATTTCTCGCACAAACCTTTGAAATGCGTCACGGGACATCAACCCAAGCTGGTAACTAAAACATACGATGCGCACGTTGGCGCACACATCAGCTCTGTGTTGACTGCACACTGTGGCCACTGTTTGTGGTACAGTGGGGCTATGTAGCATCATGACACGGTCAGCAAGGTCTAGGGGCTTGGTCGAGCCAAGTAAGGAAATAGGGCCCCTTCCTGGGGCTCAATGCATCCCAGCTATTCGTCATCAATCGCGGATGGGTTATGACGCAGCAAGACCCCGACATTTTTTTTCAGTGTTGTGTTTCATGAGTTCGATAGCGCAGTGTAATTTTCTCTCATTACTCACAAGTGTCGCCACAAATTTCTGCTTCGACACTGCCAGTTCTTAGAGAAGGTATCATTACTGATGCGTCATTTTGAATTAACGTAAACTCAAATTTTATTATCAGTGTCCTTCGATTGATATTTAGTGTCCGAACTGCTTTTGGTGAAAGCTGCAGGAATTTTCCCAATCACGTGATAAGAGCGAAACCTGTAGCCGCACAACTTCATGGAAGAATTTAAAAAATGAGGGCGAGTTGCCTTTCTAAGCCGAAACTGTTCCTTTGCTTCCCTGCTTCCCTGGGACAATTTCCGTCGGGAAGGAGCACTGTATAGCCGATTGGGCATTATGACCAGATAAGCTTTTTGTCAGTATACAGTCCTATACAAACTTTGAAATAATACATCATTTATCATGTGAGTGGAAGTACATTTAAAGATCCGAAATAAATCCAACAAAATTTACCGAAGGGAGTAAGGTTTAATGATTAGATAGCTGGATTCCCTCTCTTCAGTAACTTCTTGCGTGCACATATTTAACTTCCCTTTACCTGTGGCGTAGGTACATGTCATTTCTTCATCCCCCTTTTCCCACAATTAACCTTTTGTTTTGTGTTTGTTTTTTGACACAGGAACGTCCTCCAATGAAGCTGTGTGTGTACTTTGGAACATCCATCGTTTCAAGACTCGGGGAAGACAATGGCAGAAGTGACCAAGACAGTTGAAGCAAGGGAAAGAAGTTAGGAGACAACAGTGGCACGCAGTGCAAGCGATTCCACCCCTCCGCATTTGCAGTCCACATTTGAAATTAATTTCAACCGAATTTTCTTCAAACCGCTCCAAACTGTTTGTAAATGTCCCAGAGTATCCTCTTCAGACGAAAAAAAGACGTCTTTTCTGCTCGTTTAAAACGATTTCAGGACTCCACAAGCACCTTCAACCCCAAATTTTTTCGAACCTCCCAAAAATGCTTATGGATGACGTAGAATGCATTCTGAATATGAAAAGTCGACTTTAAGCAAGTATCACTGAAACTCAGAAATCTCAATTTTTGCCCGTAATTCCTTAATTTGGTAAGGGGTTAGCCTTGCGTTTTCAATGAATTTTGACAAAATTTTGACTTTTCTTTAAGCTACTCCAAAATGCTTGCAGATGACTTAGAATGCATTCTCAGCTTAAAGAGAGACGTCTTTAAAGCAAGTTTCATGGAAACTCAGAAATGTAATTTGTCTCCCAAATTTCACAAATTTCGCAAGGGGTTAGCCTTGCGTTTTCAATGAATTTTGACGAAATTTTGACTTTTCTTTGAACCGGTCCTAAATGCTTGTAGATGACTTAGAATGCATTCTGAGGTGGAAGAGACGTCTTTGAAGCAAATATCATTGAAACTGAAAAAGCTAAATTTTTGCCCGAAATTCATAAATTTTGCAAGGGGTTAGCCTTGCATTTTTAATCAATTTTGACGAAATTTTGACTGTTCTTCGAACCGGTCCTAAATGCTTGTAGATGACTTAGAATGCATTCTGAGGTGGAAGAGACGTCTTTGAAGCAAATATCATTGAAA
>NW_019091369.1:4070962-4126373 GCF_001949145.1 Acanthaster planci | reverse complement strand
ACATTTTCAATGAATTTTGACGAAATTTTGACTTTTCTTTAAACCACTCCTTAATGCTTGTAGATGACTTAGAATGCATTCTGAGGTGGAAGAGACGTCTTTTAAGCAAGTTTGATGGAAATTCAGAAATCTAATTTTTCGCCCAAATTTCACAAATTTCGTAAGGGGTTAGCCTTCCATTTTCAATGAATTTTGACGAAATTTCGACTTTTCTTTAAACCACTCCTAAATGCTTGAAGATGACTCAGCATGCATTCTGAGGTGGAAGAGACATCTTTTAAGCAAGTTTCATGGAAATTCAGATATGTAATTTTTCTCCGAAATTTTACAAATTTTGCAAAGGGTTAGCCTGCATTTCCAATCAATTTTGACGAAATTTTGACTTTTCTTCAAACCCCTCCAAAATACTTGTAGATGACTTAGAATGCATTCTGAGGATGAAAAGACGCCTTTTCAGTAAATTTCATGCAAAGTCAGTGATGCAAAGTTTCACCCCAAATAAATAAATTTTGACTTTTTTCTTGCTTTCAAAGGACGGAGAGACGTCTCTTACATAAGTTTCACATCAGCTGCAGAAAGAAACACTCCTCCATAAATTTGGCCCAAATCGTCCCCTGAAATCTTGAAGAAAGCATCAACATTGCACTCACTGCATTTCTTTCCTAGACCCTTTGGGTTAAAATGTCAAGATATCCTTCAGTTTGCAACAACCCTGGATGGTGTTCCATGGTGCACTGTCATCCTCGCTCGCGAGAAAACAAACATTGTCACACCATACCACACAGTGTCAGATGCCTGCGCCTGTATTGGCGAACCCTAATCCTGCTTTGGTCGTTTGTTTGGGTGTTTCCATGACTGATTATGTCTTTGGCATGTTTTTGGTGAACCGAACCACGAATAAGTTTACTTTCTGTCATTCGTTGAGCGTGTTCGCCACTTCAGTGAACCTGTGTGAGGTCATTGTTTCGAGCGCCGAAAGTTGGAGTTGGTTCCGCGTGGGCTCAAAATGGCGGAAATTAAGCAGACAATATTTTGTCGTCTATCAATTCTATTTCAAAATTTGTCGTTACATGCAGCAAATCAAGAGGTAATTTCGTTTTGAATGTGGAAAAGAGAGCAGCACTGCTAACAAACATGTTAAAGATTGAATGAAAATGACATCATCACCATGGTGGTCTGATCCCTTATATTTTGTCCGTCGGATGTTTCTGATTCATCATTTTTGGGGGGCCACCTCAAACATGTTCCAGTTTATTGCTTTGACGTGTCAAACAAGCCCTAGCATAGTAAGGTTTCGCTATTGAAAAAGTCGCTTTCAGAAGTGCTTTCTCAGAATCAAAGTACAAATATGGCGGCCTCTCTAAACTTGGCACTAGGCCTTGAAGAGCCTTGACACCCGAAAAGCGCAGGCAGATCTTGGGATAAAAGTTCCTCATCTTGCCTTATATCATAAACATATAATAATTTCTATTTTCTGCAATAAAACTAACATTTACAGATTCTCTACAAAAAAGACTGTAGCTTATGAAAGTAGATCATGAATGAATTTGCACGATTACTTCAATTTTTTTTTCAAAAAAGACATTAATTTATTTTCAGCTCTTTAGATTTCGTATTTTACCACTTGCCCCCAAGTTGATTAAACACAAATTAAAATACAAACATTAAGATATCGTCAAATTTTCCATTGAAAGTTTTAAAAGTGTTAAAATAGCAATGCAATGTCATCAGTTGCGCGAAAACTCGAATACTTAATAGAATGCAACCATCCATTACATTATTGGAACACAAAAGAGTCAACAATGGGGGAAAGGTGTAGAAACCTTTTCGCAAAAGTGTCCATTGTTTATTATGGCCCGATTTCAAAAAGCGCGGACCACGTTATCGTTTGAGAAAACAACAATGAATGGTATTGCATACTGGAAAGTGCAGTTAGTACTAAGATGTCTCCTATAAATGTGAAGAATCATGTCCAACAAACTATTGCAAAATATTTCCCATGCAGCCAAATTTGTTAAACTTCACAAACGTTGAAGTAATCCAAACGTTGTAGTAAACCATTCCAAGATGTGAATTTTCATACAAGTGTATTGTTTGGTTTAAGCAGTCGATCACAGATTATACCCTTTTCCAAGAAAAACGCCATCAAACAATAATCAATTCCATATCCATTAATTATTCACAGTAAGTAGTTTTAAAATGGCAATCCAAGCTCATATCATCCCTCACACTGTTAACAAGTATATTTGGACCATAGCTCATCTATTTAGAATGAACGAAAATCTGGACTGTTTACCCTTTGACTGACAGTTAACCTTTAGAATTGTACCCAGTTGGGTTAATAGTTCAACGGAAAAAGTGCGAATTTGAAATGAGTCCATTTAAAAGAGTAAATTTCAAGACGTATCATAATGCATCATTGCAGAAAATGTTGTGCACATTAGCGACATCAAAGCCGCATGAAGTTTCAAAGTGGCAACCGAAAAAGTGAACAGTTTCTTTTAACTTTTTTCTCCACACAACAGCTACAGCGTCACACTGCTTCACTAACATGTTATGGGTAGTGCCACGTGCGACTTCTTTTGCCATGGAAAACTGAGAAATAGTATTATGATCTTCTGGACTTGATAAAGTAGAAAGCCATCCCAATGAGAGCGAAGAGTAGGCCTATGAACATAATGCTCAACCCGGCCGCAATTCCAGCTTTACTTTTCCCATTTGACTCAGTTGTCTGGCTGGGTTTGTCCGAAATTAGCGTAGTATGGCGGGTCGTTGTGCGGTCTGTGATGGGGTGGGTAGGCTCTTTAGCCCCCATGGCTGTTTGTCCAGTGGTTGGTGGAGAGGGTGAAGTGGCCTGAGGAACATCACCTCTTTGTTCATGGGTGCCGATTCCTAATCTAGCCAAAGGAAGATTATTCTCGTATAGAACGCTATCCCATTCGTCACGAGTCGGTTTAAAGGCCACAGGAATTAAATTGTCTGGTTCACCAGAAACTGGATTCAAGCTTGTCAATGCATTGTTTGCCCCGATAACATTTGGTACGTCTGTTGATAATGACGGTTGTGACCCAATGGTTGCCAATACGTTCCCACTAGTTGTCTGTGCCTCTGTGGTCTCTATTTCTGTGGTAAATAGTCTGGTTGTGGTGACAAGTTTAGTTGTGATTATCGGGTGGGTGGCAACTGGTTCAGTGGTGGTAACTGGTTCCAACGTGGTAGCCACCAGAGTGCCAACTGGTTCAGTGGTGGTAACGGGTTCCAACGTGGTAGCCACCAGAGTGCCAACTGGTTCAGTGGTGGTAACCGGCTGAGTGGTAACTGGTTCAATTGTAGAAACCGGCTGAATGGGAATGAGTTTAGTTGTGGTAATCTGTTGGGCAGTAACTGGTTCAGTGATGGCTACAGGCTGAGCGGTAACCGCTTCAGTCGTGGTAACCGACCCAGTGGTAACTGGTTCAGTTGTGTTAACCGGCTGAGTAGTAACTAGTTCAGTTGTAGAACCCGGCTGAATGGTGATGAGTTTAACTGTGGTAATCTCTTGGGCAGTAACTGGTTCAGTGATGGTTACAGGCTGAGTGGCAACCACTTCAGTCGTGATAACCGACCCAGTGGTAACTAGTTCAGTTGTAGAAACCGGCTGAATGGTGATGAGTTTGGCTGTGGTAATCTGTTGGGCAGTATCTGGTTCAGTGATGGTAACAGGTGGAGTGGTAACCGGTTCCGTTATGGTACCCAACTCACTTACGGCTACCAGCTGGGTATTATCTGGTTCAGTTGTTCCAATCAGTTGGATAAATGGCTCAGTTGTAAAGATCTCACCAGTAGTCATTAGAGTAGAAGTCGTTGTTTCGAAGAATGACAGCCCACTGTTACTAAATTCTCCAGAGGATTGCTCCCAAAATCTGTTAGTATTCACTGTTGGGATGACTGCAGGTGTCTGTGGAATACTCTGCTGTGTTGTGCTAGACAATTCGGGCAGATTGCTGTCTGTGCGTCGAATCCAGAGTTGTCCCACAGCACGATCGCCAAGACCGAGTTGTTTCTGTTCTACCCGACAAATAATAACTGATAATTCGTCTCGAAGAGTTACGTTTATGATCTTCAGCTTGACGCCTTTCCGAAGAAGTCTGTACTTAGCTGTTGACTTGGTAATCACATTACCATTCACGGTCCACTGGTATTCCAAATTCGGCACGTTCTCACTGATGCAGTTAAAGATGACACTGTCCCCGGGGGTGACCCAAGTAACAACCGGGCGAAGCATGACTTTGATACGGCTCCGGAGTGGGATCACGTAGCAAGACCGGGGCTGAGGCAAAGCTTCGTTCCGTGCTAAGCAGGTGAATCTGACGTCTCGATCGGCTTCCGTGAGAGTATGTTTGTAACCTATTACCGTACGAGTAGCGTGCGGTATAAAGGTGGATCTTACAATCTGTTTGCCTCGTACCCAGGTTAACGTGGCAGGTGGTTTTCCGCCTCTGGACTCGCACACCAAAGTAACGTTATCGCCAATTTTCATCTCTAACTTGGGCCCCAGGAGACACAAGGGAAACCCCTTATCTGGAGGTTTCAGAACTTTAATTCGCACAACCTGGGAGTAATAGGCTACGTCAGTGAAGTAGGCACAAGCGTAATATGAGCCATCTGTCATGGATACCCGGCGAATCATCAAATTATATTCTCCGTCAGAATTACCTACGATCCGGTACCTCCCACGAATGGAGTCGTTCAGCCTGTTAAATGGGTCGATCTTACGGTCCCGGCTTAGATACTGACCCGTCAATACGTTCTGCCAGTACACGCTGATACCGGATTGGTCGTCGACTTGACATCGAAGCGTAACCGTTCGGCCGATGACAACCGTCTTTTGGCCAGGCTCAACACGGAACGAAATGGCGTCTGCCCCAGCAACCACAAGCAAAAGAAGTATGAATTCCAATCGTACCATTCTGCTGCCAAGATCCAATGTCAGTAAATAGGAATGTTGCCTTGCGGAAAATATCCTCTCAAAATAATGATAAAAACGAAAAACAAAGCATTTAGCCTGATATTGATGTTATGGCCACTTCCTTATCGATATAACTAACTTGTAAAATGACGACAGACCAGCGCTAACGGCACTTACAGTTGTGATCAAACGGAAATTGGTTGGAACAAGTAAAGTGATGATACCAAGGAACAAACGGCTAGATTGTAAGTGACTTTCAAAAATGACAGGTGCGTCGAGGCCATCCAAGCCAGGGATTCGTAACCTCAATCCTCTCAGGGTCAATTCAACTTGACTGTCGTCAGGAAGTTGCCAGGCCTCATTTCTGTCAGTGGGATAACACAAGTTCCTGGAACAAGGCGGGAACGGTTTCGTCACTCCTTGACAATGACATGGGATACAGCTCATTATATGAATGATCTCAACAGTTCAATGACTGTACAGGAAGACGAAAGACAGTCGAATGTAGGGCCGTGATGTAATGAATATATCACAAAACGTATTGACGATCATGATGCCAGCTAAAGTCCACACGGGACTTCACAAATACAAATTTCTAGCGAAGCAACAATAAATCCTTCGCCTCACAGGTTTAAAGATTTCTGAGTTTACCATCGAAAGATTTACAAGGACAATTTATTACCCTCATCATTTCTGTTTCGAGATCGCTAAATTTCCAGTTCACAAGTCGCAATCAGTTCAATCTGCAAAACGAAACTGCTTTTCCGAATCTCCAGAAACGTATACTGAAAGTGTTTTAAGCCGACATAAGTAGGCCCAGCACCTCACGTCAAGATCTCATACATGTAACAATTAATGTTGAAATCAATTCGCAACAAGATAAAATTGTTCTAGCATGAATTTGAATAATGTTTTTCTTTTTCAAAGCACTTGGCCCAGTGCTGACATTGTTTCAGGCATGAGTATTTTGTTGTGTCACAACAGGATGACAAAGACTCGGCACTCGGCCAAATGTGTGCGGGAAATCAGCTCTCCTTTCACCAGCAGGGAGATTTATTCGTCATCGTTGAAGGTGTAGCAAGGAGTATGGACCACCATGCATAATACCATCTTGTCGACATAAGCTAGTACAAGCATGCAAAGTCGACATGAAACTGTAGCCAGATAGAAAACCTCCAAAGAACACTAAACCAAAAAATGAGATAATTTCTATTCAGATATCTCTGTAAATCTGCATATGAATTTACAGCAGCTCTAAAGACGTGAGATTTTCCAGTCTTCGAATGTTGATTGCTAGTGTCAATTGGTTTACCCGTTTTCAAGCGCGGCGAAGGTCAGTCTAACGTTGATAAACCTGACAGCATACGTCCACAATCACAATGACAGGTGTCAAAGTCAGCGTCATATAAGAGTTTCAATGATTTCAATTACCCTTTAACTGTACAAACTAACAGTTCAAAAATTCTTAGCACCGTTAAACCGGTAAGCATTTTCAACTGATTGGACACAATAAGAATGTTTTCATGAATACATGTATTCAAAATCAGTTACAGGCCTCAGGAAGCTCTTAAACATTTTAGAATTTCTCCTCGCTATCAAAGAAAATTGTAATCATTGTTCTGCAAGATTTCACATTATCAAGCAACAAAGTTAAAGGAGTAATATTCATATTAAAACATAATTCACATATTTATCACAAAAACATAATTGCTCTAAAGATGCACAGATTTGTTTTAGTTTGGCAACGAACATACTTAAGGGTTTTCTTTGCTGTTACGTACTGTTCATAGGTAAATAAAATAGATCCTCTGTTTCGTGTTATCATTTTACAGTGAAGCAGAAACCGTGGAAAGAAATGTATATATAACCTGTTTTCCTTCCTCCATCGTACAACCCTTCATTCTTGGAGTCACTACTTCAAAAACTGAAAAAATGCAGGTTTAATACTACTACAGAACTCTTAAAAATAAAAATATACCATATTCACAATAAGGAACATTTTGCTTTCCTGACTTTTGGAAGATAATGGTTGCAAATTTAAAGCCAAAAGTTACATAGATCTTTAAGTATGAAACTACTGTCTTTTGCGTCTTATCCATTGCACTGATGTCCTGATTGTTTGCACAACATTCGAGGTTTCTTATCAAAACCGACTAATACAAGAAGTACAAAATCTCAAGAGTTCAGCAGTGTGAAGCATTGTGATGCAGTCTATGCAATTTTAAAAAGTATTGTCAGGAATGGTTCAAAAACTCAATTTCAAAGTTACATTTGAAAGAGATATTTGCAAGGGGGAACAAAATGGACCACGTATGAGAAAAAAAGGAAAAGCAAACAAAAACCCTCCATCGTATTCCAATATTTACTCGACATTTACAACAATATTTTCTTTCTGGACGGTAAGGTGGGGGTCAAAGATACTTCTCTGAGGCTAATGACTTCTCAGGAGGAATAATCACAATCAACAGAATAGCTGATATTGCAAAGACTGTCCCAGCCATTCCTGGTGCATTCGGTCCAATCTCTAACATCGCTCCACTGAGTATCGGGGAAAAGGACCGCGACACCGAAGCCATTGATTGGCTGATACCTAGTAAAGTACCAGCATTCCTGACATCACTCCTTTGGACGCTGAGGTCGGTGACGCAAACCCGCGATATTGGGTTTGTGATTGAAAGTGTGGTCATAAAGAAGACAATGAAATACAAGTTTGGAGCAAAGGTCAATCCAAACAGGTTCACCATTAGAAGGCACGTGGTGTGAAACAGCAGTTTGGAAATGTCATCATAAAATGTAACAATTTTCCCGACAATTATTCCAAAGAAAACAGAGACAAGTGCACCATAGCTAATCAACCAACCGTTGATTCGAGCGGAGGTGTTAAACTTTTCCTCCATAATGAGGGGAAAATTATCACGAAACATCATCACCGAAATTCCAAGCAGGAACCTAAGTAGGAGTAGATCACCGCTAGATCGCACAATTACCTTGAAGGCCTGGAAGAAATTGGCTCCAGTATGACAGCTGTAGTCATCTTGCATGAATGATGCTACAGACTCCGTCCTCTGTAAGTGTGCATGACCGGTAGGATGGACAATGAGGTATACAAACACTGTAATAGAAGCAACAGGTGGAGCGTTACCACAAAAGTGAACAGGTGGAGCGTTACCACAAAAAGTGAACAGGTGGCGAATATCAATCTGATCTCAAATACTAATCTGCAACCAATTATGATCGATGGCAATTTTGGCAGGTGTGACTTTTAACTAGAATTCGTTTGACGAAGACAATGTCGAAGTGGGGCAATGCCAACCTAGAGGTCAAAAGGAAACTTTGATGGATAACATTTCCATACAAATCCAAAGGAAACTCAAAGCTTTTTTGCTGAGGGTAAATCATGCTTTTCACTATCAACAAATGTTTCTGAAAGGATTCTATAAAAATGTTCATTTTCACAAACACTTCAGATTATATGTCATGGTCATATACACTAAAACTCACAAAGGTGTGGAATACTGAAGGAAATTATGCCAAACTCCGATCAAATCTGAATTTCAAACCTTGATGCACTCGTTGATATGTGCACACTGATTTTCTTGGTGATTCTATAACAATTTTTACAGAATACTAATTACTTTTGCTACAGGTATTCACTTCTTTCAGCATTTACACTGCAACTTTTATGCATTACCCAAAATCCTTTTTTTTCCAATAAGTTTGTGATACTCACAGAGGTTGACAAAGAAGATTGCTGTCGTGCACATGGCAACACAATAGAACCCTCCCTCATACTCGGAAAGGTAACCACCGCACAGGGGACCGATGATGAAACCAATGTTTGACGCAGCGTTAAAACGACCAAACACACGAGGGCGCTCTCTCCGTGGCGTTACTTCTGTAAGAATGGCTTTCACCGTTGCCATACCATGTTTAAAAATACCTAGTGAAAAAGGTCAGTGACCAAAATGACGAAAAAGACAAAGAAATACAAAAAAGCTGCTGAACAAAATTGAATTTCTGATTTATTTCTCCAAAATGCACTTCACAATCCTTCTAATCAGGGAATAAGGTCATTCATAAACTTGCTAAAACCCTTATCTATAAATATATCTGCTAAAATATATTTGCTTGAACAAAAATTACAGCCATGAAAATCAACATTCTTCAACAATTTCTTTAATTCCATTTTTGAAATCACTCTCTCACCCAGTGGAATTCTTGAAACAAGCAGGACTGCAAACGATGTTGCAAACACGTTGAGGGAATATCCCAATGCTGATACCAACAGGCACATTAATAAGATCTGTCTTCGACCGATGACATCGCCAAGTCGTCCCTAAGAACAAGGACATAAAGATTCAGATTTATTTAGGATTTGATCAGACTAGTGTGGGAAAGACAAATGAGATAAAATGTAGCTCTCTTCAGACAAAACAATGGCTTAACCAAAACAGAACATCTAAACACCTGCTCTACATAAACACAAAATAAGGAACACATGAAAACTATAGAAAGGAAAATGCAACTACAAAAATCATATCTTTGAAGTCAAATGAATAATTAAGTTTGACAGAAAAAAGTTTGAATTAAAACGCACCACAAAGGGGCCTGAGATGAGCTGCAGAACACCATACACAGATCCTATCAGCAAAGAAGAGTTCAGAATAAATTCTTTTAAATTTTGATCAACAGAAAACAAGGATCTTCCCTGTCTGAGGGAGAAGCAGGTGCACTATGTGAAGTGTCTTGCTCTTTAGGGAGCATCCATAAAGTCGGAACATTCCCACTAGAACACTAGTGTTTCAACCATTGTGAATAATGAGATACTCCCTAAGGGAATATGTGATTACAGAAGGCTCAGAGGTAACTAGTCAATGTGTCATTCTGTAGAATGACATCGCATGCATTACATCACATGGTGTATGCAAAAAACTCTTATTTACATTTGCTACGACTCAACCTCGTATCACGTCACATGTAGTTGCTTTCGACATTCTTTCGATCTTTAATTCTAAATCTCGGTCCTTTTTTGTTAGGGTCCTTCTTGAATCATCCACAATGCTCCCATGTTCAGGAAATCTACACTGCATTCTTGGTCCCTCACATTTCAAAGAGCATCAAGCCTTAAGCTGGATTCAACCTGACTTCTGAATCTCCCCAAATTTCCCACTCATCTTGATAGATGTTGAAGTAGAGGTTTAGCTAGGCCCAATGAGAATCTTACCAACAGCACCAATCCAGACAGGTGATGCACCAAGATGTCTAGCATGATGTGGGAGTAGAGGAAGTAACATACTGACACCAAATAAATCCTGGATGAAACAGAAATGGAAGATAAAAAGTCAGACAACTGACTAAAATCATACATAAAAATGACTCTGCACATTGCCATGAAGATACAATTTATCTTGATGTATAACCATATCATTTGTGGGTGATGCTGACAGTATTTGTTTTCAATTTACAGATAAGCATTTTCAGGGTTTGCAAGGTTCAAATTCAAACACAAAAGCAATATATATTGAAAGACAAAATTGGAAAACCTGACTATCATTCCATAATTATAAAATACACAGTACTCTAGCATTCACAGAAAATTTTGTTACTTTATTCAGTCAGTCAATCTTCATAAAAGATACATATCAGTTTATTAATAACCAGCTCTGAATTTTAACAACCACAAATTTAAATGGACAAGTCCTCAGAAATTATCAAATTCTGAGAAACATTAAATTGACATAAACATAAACCAAGAAATATGACAAAAATGACATACATGTACACTGTATATGACATTATGAAATACATGCACACTGCGTCGCATACGGTATATGACATACATGTACAGTAATATGGCATACAGTAAATGACATGTTGTACATGTATATGGCATACAGTAAATGACATGTTGTACATGTATATGACATATAACATACATATACATGTATAATTAACACTACTACCATCATTTGAGCAGCATATCTTTAGCAATGACTTGTCTTCTGTTCTTTCAAAAATCTCAAACAGAGATTCATTGCAATGCTTAAATCACTTACTAGGAATTTCTTCCATCTTGATGTCGCTACAAATGCTTGGGGCCCATTTACAAAAACATTGTAAAAATTGTTCGGATCATCTCTTTTGAGGAACTTGCCCAAAAAATATATTCACAAGTACCAGTGCCGTCATTCTTGGTCAACATACTCCAAGACTGTCACCCTTGCGTTTCATTATGAAACATGAAAACCTTACATCTGTGCATTATTATATGTGACCCACCATCCCAAGACCTGGCTGAAGTAGGTAACTTCATAGCCCTAAAATATTAGAACTTCCACTGTTCAGATCTGCACGGGAGTTTTACAGCTATCACAACCCATAAGGAGATTACTGCAGACAGAATGTCGGTTTAACATGTAAAATAAAAGCTGAAGGAGAGAAATTGTCCAAGAGTAAAATACCAACTAAAGCCTGGTTTTGGGATGGCGGGTCACGTATGACACTCCAACAGAATGTTCAGGTTATATGTACAAGATCCTACGGTTAATGATTTGTCAGTTACAAATAACAAGGTGGTATCTATACATAATATTTCATTGAAGTTCAAAGATAAAAACATTCTTGAAATCTCTGAGATTTGGAAACAGTGGAATGCATTCTTGCTAAGAGTACCTCTAAGGAAAATGTTTTCTCTGATTTTAAATGTTCAAATAAATATGGCAGCATCCAAATCAACCACAGTGTCGTTTGTCTTCAGAGCTCAACTGCAACAAGCTAAAAAGGTGTCATTCTGAGAAAACAGAGAAACGAGGGGAACCCTCGCCCTATGCTCGTAGTGGATAAAGCCTTGTGCATGCCAAACAATGCATGTAGCCATTGTTTGGCAAGCATAAGGGTTTATCCACTACGAACACAGGGCGAGGGTTCCCCTCATTTTCTCTGAATTACACAATCTACATTCAGAATTGCTATCTCGGCATGAACAGAAAAAAACCCTTTTAAGCAAGTTATAGTTGAGCTCTGCAGACAAATGACACTGCATTTGATTTAGATGCTTCCATGTTTATTTGAACAGATGAAATCAGAGAAAACATGTTTTCCTTTGAGTTGCTCTTTAATAATGGTCACACCTTTCCTTTTGGCAATGTGTTTGCTGAGTCAATATCGAGTCAATCAGATTTCTTTTCTGAAGCTATCGTGGCTCTTTCTGGAGGAAAAATAATAATGAACAGGCTACTAATCGCAGCACAACACACTCCTGTCAACCCAGGGGCATAGGGACCAAACTCCAGCATAAACCCACTAATAAATGGGGCAAAAGATCTTGTAACAGACAACACAGATTGGCTGATTCCTAGCAATGCACCTGTGTTATCCAAACTACTGCGCCGAACACTAAGGTCAGTCAGACAAACCTTGGAGATGGCATTTTCCATGGAAAGCAGTGCAGTAAAGACCACGACAACAAAAAATGTTGGTGCATATGTCAGTCCAAAGAGTGTGAAGCACAGCAAGACGGAAGAATGCAAAAGCAGTTTGGAGATGCTGCTATAAAAGGACACCACCCTACCCACCAGCATGCCTGAAACCACGGCCACAAGAGCAGAAAAGCTCATGAGTTGACCGGTGACGCTCGGCCGAGCCTGAAAACGATCTTCCAGAATCAGAACAAAGTTGCTACGATATAACATGACACCTGAACTCATCAACAGTTGCAGTAACAAGAGATCACCACAGGAGCCAAGGATCGTCTTGAAGGAATGGAAAAAGTTGGTCCGGATGCTGTACTCCTCCTGAGTGAAAGCAGCCACTGACTTTGACTTCTCAATGGAGTCCTGCTTCTTGGGATGTACAAGGAAGTAGACAAACACTGTAATAAACAATTAAAGAAAAAACAACAATCAGAGAGCTCCAAGTTCACTCCTACGAGGGTGTGAAGAAAATTGAAAACTGTCTCATTAAATAACTTCATCAGCTATACGCAAACCTAAAAATTACACACTGCAAAAGCAAGCTACAATATCTTAAAATCAAACCTCCCACAATCCTGGAACCAAATTTTTTATGATGATACAAATTGTAGTTAGAAAAAGGCTACAAGAATTCATTAAAGATGTTTTCCATGAAGTGGTTTCAGCAACCGATGCATTTTCTGTCTTTATCCAGCCCCCCTTTGAGCAAGAGGAACTTTTAAAGTTTAAAGCATATACTCACAAACATTTATGGCAAATACAATTGCTGTGCAAGTGGCTACTTGATAGAATCCACCTTCATATTCCGAGAGGTAACCACCACACAGGGGACCAATGATAAACCCAAAGCTGGAGGCTGCATTGAAACGTCCAAACACCAGAGGGCGCTCTTGCTTAGGAGTAATTTCAGCCAAGTAGGCCTTGACTGTTGCTATGCCATGCTTGAAGATACCTATGGGTGAAAAATGAGAAGCAAAGTGGGTTGGAAACATCTGTTTTCTGCCATCTCATTTCTGCTACCAGCACTGGATTCTCACAATTCAATGTCTACTTATCCATGCAGGATGTGTTATCGAGGCTATCACATGCAGCACGTCAGTTGCTTGAATTCCTCCTATCATAAACAGACATTTTAACCAACAAGAACAGTCTGAACAAATCCTCAAGCATCTGACATGCAACCTGTCAAGCAAATCATCCTTGCACCAATGAATATAAAGGTGTAAAAGATCCAGTAACTTAAGCATCAAACTTAAAACTGAAGTGTCAAAACTCACCAAGAGGGACTCTTGCACAAATGAGAACGGTGAGTGAAGTAGCAAAGATATTGATGGTGTAACCAACCATAGTCATGAAGAGACAGGCAAGTAAAACCAATCTGCGGCCCATCATGTCGCTCAGTCGACCCTAGAAAGGTAAGCAATGTTCAAGTTTGTAAAATGTGTCTCACCAGACAAGAAGTCTCTGACATTTGTGTCAAAGATTTTAGGTGTATAGGAAAGCTTCACTGAAAATGGTGTAGGTAGGTAATCTTCTATTCCAAAATCACCTGAAGTCAACATAGCACATGTGGGTGAACTTCCATCACTGAGCAAATAACAACAGCTAAGGTCAATCTCTAGCACTCCACCTCTGTAACCTGAGTTCATAATCCTTCAATACCTGCTATTTGAAGTTGGTTTCTGACTGTGTATAGTGCAAATTTCTTCTTTGAATATTAATGCCTCAGTTCTTTCTTCCCGTTCATTCTATCACATACATTGCAAGCTATTGACCACCAGGTTACAATTTTATAAAGCACAGTTCAGTTTATTAAAAAAAGACAGAGAGTGTACAGATACATTCTAATCAAATATCCCAAGCAATGTTTAGGGCGCAGTTAAACAGTCATTGATACTCAAGAGGCTCATGTACATTGACCAACTTACCATCACTGGACCAGAGACCAGTTGAAGAAAGCCATACACCGAACCTTCAGAAATAAAAAAAAAAGATGAGATGGCATGAAATGTTGGCGAATTGGGGAGGCAGGGAATAACGCACACAGTGAGTTAATCTCAGAAGGTTGGTACAATTTGATGACTAAGAAAAGTCAAATCTTGCTTAAAACACAAATGTTTACTTCTAACCCCATGGAGGGCCGCAAGAACTCAGGAGTATAAGAACTAATCATCAAAGATTAAGTGATTACTGGATTTCCAACAGTCTTAATATTTCTTCTCACCTACAGCACCAACCAAAATGGGAGAAGCACCAAGATTTCTAGCATGACGAGGCAGTAGTGGAACTAGCATTCCCACACCAAACAAGTCCTAAGTACAAAAAAGCAAATGATTCATCAAACAAAAGTAAGTTTTAGTCTGGTTCTGGATCATGTCTTGTCTTGTAGCATAGAGAACTACGTGTACAGGTTCAAGATGAATTTCGAAACATACGTTATAATCAACATGACGGTTGAATTACAGGATATAAAATGGCTTCACAAACATTACTCATACAAATTCTACGTGAAAATTGACTCAAGGAAAATTTCCACAGTAAAGGGCAAGAATAGATTCACTTTTTGGAAACAAAATGCTCAGGCAGTTTCTAGTCCTGCATTACAATTTACTCATCTTTTTGGAAGTAACAGGAAAGTGACTAGGCCTGAAAGAAGAAAAATCATTTTAAAAAGCTCTCCCTCCAAAAAGTGCCAGTGAACAAAATAAACCTACATTACTGTCAGCATTATCTGAATAAATTCTATTGCACTTCTAAATTTTCTAATGAGAAACTCCATTTTGTCAAAGACTGCTTTGCCTTTTCTAAACTTCCATAATCTAACAATGCATAGTAATCCAAACACACATCCTTTGTACTTTTTACAAAAATCATCAGTTTTTCTTCTTGTTGATAAAACATGACCGAGTTCTAAATCCTGAATCTTCTGAAGAAACTTTTAAAAGGTGGACATGGATTTTTATGGACTTTAGTTATGGTATTAAAAGCAAATGCGTAAAAAAATTATCATGAACTGAAGTACCTGGAATGCAAATTGAAGATGAAGAAAGTATGAGTTCTTCTGATGTCATGAATGTCAACTGGGATCCCAATGAATACAATATCAGAATTTCAGTCACTGAAATAACCCACATGGCAAGCTGGAAGGGATATAAAAATTTGCAGCTGCGCAAAATAAACTCAGTAAATATCTTCTCAATGCTTTCTAAAATGTGACACACAGAATATTGCACACGTAGAAGACCTTTTATGCAAGCATCAACAACTTTAAACGATTCTGTTTAACCCCTTGAATTTCTTTCCGAAAGCTGACTCCAAGAATTCCAGCCTTGCTTGGATACGAAGGCCACCTGCCAAACTGCAAATTCTCGGTTTGTGGCCCTGTGTGCTCTGCACACTTTGAATTACACAGTGAAAAGGCAGATTGTTCGGTGGCATGCGGCTCTACTCAAGCTTCCACATTCCCGTTGCCTCTTTACAAAGTGGGGACTATTGTGAAGCTGGTGATTATGATGCAAATTCAGTCTTTTCATTTCTGGGCAACACACAAAGGCCAATCACCATATCCACAAGAGCATGGGTCTGCCTTCTTTCACCGTGTTCGCTCGAGTGTGAAGCGAGAATAATAGCTGAAAAGCAGGCTGAAGATCTCGATTTTTACGGCGGCTCTAGCCCACTTCCCGGCGCAAAGGGGTTAATGAATATAAATACCCACTGACACTGAACGTGTACACCAAACGACAGGCCTACAAAACAATGAATATTTAAAATCAATGAAGTGGCATGTATCAAGTACATCATGTACAGTAGCCTTAGCTTAAATAACTCAAGCTTGAGTAACTCGAAGTAGACTGGCATTACTAGTCAACTTGCTAGTTTAAAAGGGGGCTTACTACAGTCTGACAGTAGTACTTCTCATGACAATGAATTCTTTAAATTACCAATAATAGCCCAAGGGAGTTTTCAATAGGCCTGCATGTGGCTCTGGGACTAAAACATTAACAGGTAGACATTAACATGATTGACAAAATTAGGCATTTATAACATTAATTTGACGGAGTGAAATTGGTTACTTACCGGTTTTACTTGTTTTATGTTCGACATTCAATATTGAACAAGTATATGTAATTATTTCACATTCAGCGACCACTCAGGATGCACATTCCTAGAAACGATGGAGTGCAAAAAGGAAAAAAAAAAAAACTGTGCCACCTACACTTCAGGGCTTGTTTCACCTGAAAACCCCATGCCCCAGGTAGCCAACTGACTGAGAACAATGACGTCAGATTCAATGCACTCTCAAGGTGGGGCATGAGGCTTGGGTATTTTATTTCAATTTGAAAAAGGTGTGATGTGATGCATTCAATAAAATCTCTGGTTTGCAAGCAAAGAACTCCGCTGACAAGACTTCAGTCAAAGCCGTTTTGACCGTGGAAAACTGATTTGCTCTGGTTGAAACGGACGAAGCAACGGATCACTAACATGTACAAAAAATAAGTTCAGACCCAGGGCGTGGGCTTCACGTATACTATTTGGATTGACTGAATTAGTTTTGAGGAAACAGCAAATACATAAATCTAACTCTATCCTCTAAATCTTTCCTCTAATTATTATATTGCTGTAAAAAAGTCTTCAACATTTCGGGGCTTGTTTGACCCCAAAATCCCTATGCCCAGGATTGCCACTGTGGAAGAGAGTTTTATGTGTATACGTCATTGCAAAATGGCATGTGCAATGTAAATATGACACATGTACATGTGAATGGATGTGCATTGTGGCGCAGTTGGGTTTTTTGGTTTTTTGGGGGGTCCATTTTGCACTCAATCATTTCTAAGAGTGTGCACCCTGAATGTCAAATGGTCACTTGTTCAATACTGAATGTCAAACGAGGAGCAAGGAACTACATGTAACTTCACATTGGTCATTAACATGCATGACGTTAGAGTCGCCACGCCCATAATTTTGCCATTTATTGTCAAGTCTAATTGGTTCACATACTAAATGGCAAAATTAGGGACTTGGTGACTCTACCCTGATGACACACATAATAATAGCCAGAGTAGGACGTAAGTATAGAAACTGCAACCTGCCCTCACCAACTTCTTTGAATCAGATTCAACAATCTGATGGTAACATTGTGTCTGTGACCTCACTTCCAATTCATTTATTTTCGGTTTCATACATCATCACGTTATTATAAAGATTATGTCACAATCAGGGCGTTTGTACATTTCAGGACCCTGTTCTCTTTCATAGAATGAAAACTTACTTTTAAACTTTAAACCTAACCTTACTAGGCCAACTAGAATACACTATGGAGGAAGACATGCTCCATGCTAAATAACTGCAGGATTAGTTTTGTGGAAAGAGGGCAGGGTTTTGATTTATGAGGGAAATTCTGGGGTAAAAAGAACCACGGCGACATCACTGTCCAGTGCGTCAGTGTCAGAAAATCAGGTAAGTGTAGGCCCTAAATGGGGCAAGAAAGTCACATTTTCTTCAAATTCATTGATCTAACTTTACACAAAATTGGGTTAGCATTATTAAGAGAACATTGCCTTAGGTTGGTCTCTTTTGCAGGTCAACCTCTTCAAGACTTTTGTACAAATGATAATGACAGGGGGGTTCCGAAGTTCATACTTACTAAACAATAAGGCACTACTCAGTAGGCCTTACTGCACTTCACCGTTTGATGGCCTGTATGCTTTGGTATTTTGAAAGCTGCCCAGTCATCCATGTCAAGACATCTAAACTGCTGCCAAAGTTTTAGAAGAGCCTATTGGTACATGTAGAATCTTATTGCTCAATCCGTGTATTGCATATGTCTTGACATGGAACAGCCGTCGAAACGATGAGGGGTCAAGTGACGTAATGTTCAACGACCTTATTTTAAAGATAAACGACTGAGAGAGCGAGCCTGTGAGATTGAATGGATAAAGGCAAAAAGACTGGAAAATATCTGAATAACGTGAGTGAAATCATTCAATAAATGGTTTTTAGAAAGCGGAAAGGTCAAGGATCATGTCCGTGTGCAAAAGAAATTGCGCCCACTATGATAAGCGGGTGCGCCGAAAATTTTCAGTACGCCGACACAAAATTGCGTATACGGATGTGTGGCTAAGGATGGATCAGGAATGAGAGTCCGTGCCACACTACACTAGTGGGGCTAGGTTGGGGGAAGATTTGCTTAAGCAAGTGCAAACGGATACTTTATCTGGTACGATGATTGGGCAGCTTTCAAAATGCCATAAGCGAGCGGAACCATCAAAAAGGCCTACGGAGAAGTGCCTTACTGTTCAGGAGGTATGTAAGTTCACAAAACGCAACAATCAGACCATAACGTTATCATGGTTTAAACGAATTTAATTTACCAGAAACCCAACGAGATAGAGACAGGAGGTCAGGTATATTCTGTGACGATGATCCATCATTTTGCTGTCACTCTTTCTATCTCTGCTTTCGGAAACAACGTTATTTTCCGGCGTTTCTTCTGTCATTGTGCAGTATGTCGTGACCTGTGCTGAGAACTAGTAGATGCACACGTAGTACATACGCGAGGACTATTCAAATGGTTCCTAGATTAAGTACATTTAATCCTTCACGAAAGATTGGAGTGCCTGACTATCGGCTACATATTACGTGACTGGCTTATTGTTGTCTCTTGGGGGCGATATAATACTCAGCTTGTTCGGCAGAAACCATGCCGTGTTATCATTGGAATGTCAAAATTTTGTTGCTTAAATTGGCAGCCAGCATCTGTGAGAAGAAAAAAAAAACGATAGTTGCAAGCGGAGATTCCATGTCAACACTGTCAAGGAAACTTCAACCGTCTAATTATTATACTCATGAAGTTGTATAGTCAATATGCCGTGAGCCTTAATACCAAAATGAATACAGCAATCGATAAACTTTTCCCCATGAGTATTATCTATCACGCTCAAAATTTCACTACCACGATGATCGTAAATTTTACAAGTGTTTTTAATGGGGAGGCAAGTGGGAAAGTTGTCAAAAGGAAGAAGAAAGAGAAACTGAGAAGAAATAATGACGGGGTTTGCAATCGATGCCAGCGGCCAGTACACGAAAAATATGCCTTGGAATTGACTCCATCTACTTACTGTCAATCTACTTTCCCCTGAGAAAGGACTTCACTCGATATCTGCCGTCGAATATGATTCTAGTGCACCTACGAATACAGCCTACTCCATCTCATTAAAATGAATAAAGATTATAAGATGAATTAACACTTTCAAAGATTTTTCAACCCAATGTGGGCTTACATGATAGAGATTTACGCCGCGGGCTACAGTTTAACAAAAGGTCTGGATTACATTTCTCATTTTTATGAGTATCTTTTTTTTTTTCATCTGCGTGCTTCCTGCTTTCTAACCATGCAGCATATTGTATCGAGTACAAAAACTACTCTTCACTGCACCGCGCAACTTGACGAACCTTGCCTCGGTCTTTTTTCCCACGAGAAAAAGCCTGGAAATGATGATGATGGTCGCTAGGTAATCTATCCCGTGTGTCTACGCACGACCGTCTCTCTCCGGCCCATATGCGCGGACGTGGTTTGCCTATTCTACTCTATTTTCTCTCTCTTCTCCCTTGTATCGGCCGGTTGCCATGGAAACTGTTTTCATGAAAGGGGATTTTGCGCCAATGCAACTACGTCATTGGGAATCCGGTCGGCGCAGTCAACAAGCTTCCCCTTTTGGGCGAAAATAACAAAATTTAGCATTTGAAATCGAATACTACACAAAGGCTATGTTTATGCACTGTCTTTGTTTTTCTGTTATTCTTTAATGACTTGAAGGCAGAGTCCTCAGACCGCCTAAACAATTAGAACAAACACTTAGGTAAACCTTAGCCAGAAAAATTACACGTTCTTTAACTTCAACAAAGGGCATGTCACTCTACACAAGAGTGGATTATATTCAACTTCTTAGTAATATGGATTCAGGTAAGTTAATAATAATACGCCGATTTGGGTGTTGATGATAGCAGTGGTTATTACAACACAACGCAAAACGTTTGCGCACAGTCATCACTTGATCCCAGCATCTAGCTCTCTATTTTGCAGTGAGGCTCTGTTCAATGGGATGGTTGTGGAGATTGTAAGTCGACTTTCTTAGAGGTGATAATGTTGATGGTGATTATCACACTGGTGAGGGGGTGATAACAGAAGTAAAGGTAAAGGTGAAGCAGCCACGATGATGATGGTCATGTAGACCTACATGGCAACCATGAGGATAATGGCAAAACTGGGAGAATAAGTGACAAAATATAAATCCTAGTGAAATCAAAACATTTATTTCAGAACTTCGCCCAAAGGCACAATAATACCGTAACGTGAACACCTGTGTGCCTTTTGAAAATGGATTGATACATGAAGGTTTGACACTTTGCGTTCTTGCTATGTGTTGTTCCAATTTCACTGTTTCCTGAGCACGTCCTTCCCATGCTAGAGTCGGTCCATTTATCTCCCACTGACGATGCAACTTAAGACAACTAATAAGCCAGAACTGCAGACTACATGTACTTCAGTGCTATTTTCCTTAGTGTGCATCTCTCATAGGGTTGTCGATATTTTGGTCGTATCTCTACCCCCCACCCCTCAGATTTTGTCCCTGTCAAGGCTTTAAAAGCTTTAAGACAAATAGACTCAACAAATGGAAAAGTGGATGACTGCCACTACAAACTGAAAGTATAAAAAAAAGTGGACATTTAAAGAATGGTTTGTCGCGGCAGGTTGGTTAAGGAGTGGGCGTTAAGCAAGTCTTTGCCCCGTACTTGGTGAAAGCTGCATCTCAATAAATGCCGAGACCAAGGCTCAATTCAGCCTGGGAATTAAACATTTAAGTTAGTCGGTTAACACCTTGTGGGTGGTTCTATTTTTACACGTACAGACTAGATCTTGTATCTTCAGAAGAGACTGATTTTTATTTCTAGTAGAACACTCACCCAACGGTTTGGCTCTGAAAATGCACACATTTCACCTAATGTAAGAAACTAGCATGTAGCGCAGGTGGTTGATAGCCAGAAACTGAACGATCGACGTGTAGTTGTATGGTGGTGAGCTCAGGTATTAGCAGGACCTCTTCCGATGAGAGACCAAGGAACCTATGGAAATTAAACTGAATTACGCCAACGTTAGGGCCTATCCAATTATTGTTTATTTATATTTTCAAACTACAAATCAGTTGTAAGTGAAGAGAGAAGACTGTCATTATTCAAATTAAAATTATCTCTTTCCTTAGAATGAGGGAAGGCACATTTTACTCTTCAATTCGTTTGGTTCACACTTTTGTTAATCAACTGAAGCTGTTAAAGACACATTTCTCCCTCAAACCTCAGATCTAAGATCAGGTTGGAATCAGTTAGAGTTTACCATTTTTCATCTCCCCTTCTCCATTCCACGCCTACTAGTAGTCCCCCCCCAAGAGGGTTCAATGTACGTTCTTAGTTATCGTTTCTTATTCCCAAGTCGGCGGTCAAAGGCTAACACGATGGAGAGTCCAATGTCCACGTCCATCGGAAGTGCTGCAGCACTTGGCATCCTCATCACGCTACGTGAGCAGAATCTTCTCCAGATATGCAGCATCATGGATACCAAAAGTGCATCTCGTGCAATGACCCAACTCCTTCAACACTCCATGCAGGAGAACTGGACTCAGCAGGCAAAAGGAAAAGATATGCCTGTTAGAATGTATACCTTCTCGTTTTCTCGTACACAGAGTCAAGAGAAAGTCTATTAAGAATCAAAGGGCCTCGTAGTTGATGTGTGAAATCGTGTTTCAGAGGAACCAACGGTAAAAGAGTGCAGAAGCTCGTATCAGAAAGTTACTTCATACCAGAAGCAGAAACAAATTCAGCAAACTAATTATACAGGGGAAAATATCGGTAATTATTGTTACTGGCTAAGCCATTTTTGGTTCATTTTGTTTCTAATGGCTGATTGAAAACTCCAGTGATCTTTACAAACGGGAGAGGCACAAAGGAATATCGCTACTGAGTAGGCAGGGATCCAAAGAATTATTTCCATGGAAACACACGCAATTACATTTTGTTAATGCAGTAATACCCAACAAAAATACAACTTCTTTTGTGTCCATACATCTGCACATTCTGCTAGGCCTATCGGCAAATTTAAAAACGGTATGAGATCTGGTGTGTTTGAAGATTATTACAAGAATATGGCTTTGAATTTGCGATAAGGAAACATCGCCGGCTGGGCTTGAGGATGACTTGCGAAGCATAAGAGTGAGTGGGCAGATGATTCAAGGACAAAGTGAGTAGCAAAGACAAAAAGATTGCAGTAAGAACAAAAAACACAGGATCCAAGACCAACGCTGGCATTGGAGAGATAGGTATTGCATGTTTTATGATACACCACCATAAATTGCCGCATGTGAAGGGGATCTATGTTGGCCGTGAGACGCAAAATCGATGTGCTAAATCACGTGACAAGATCGATAACTTGGAAAGGGCACGTCAACCCTCCTGAAAGGGGAAGGAAAAAATACGTGGTTGTTATGCAAATTCGTCAATTTGACACTGGCTAGGCGCTAATCAATTGTTATCAACGCGAACATTGGTGAAATAAAAGTTGTATTGAGGATGACGGACGGCACACTTGGATCGAACAGAGGGGACATCCTGACAGATTACAAAGGGGGTAGACGGTTGCACGGCAACCATCGAGGGATGATGGACACAATTACAAGGGCGACGGAGATTATCATTACGCTGGGGAACTTTTCTGGCCTAAAGAGGGCGCTGTTTAAATCATTATTGACGCGACAAAAAAAACACGAACATTCAAATTGGAGCGTTGTATTGCCACGTTTTTCTGAAACATCATGTTCATATGTGGAAACCTCAGGGTATGGACACATTAGCAGCAAATGTGAGGCACTTTTCGATACACCTTCCTTTGAAAACTTAACTTCCAGACAGAACATCAGCAAAGTAAACCCTGACTGTACCATCCAACCTCATAATACACCCTGAACTGACACCTTTTAATCGGTACATCGACAAGAATAATCAAATCAGTGCTCTGAAATATGTGATTGCCGAAAAGGTACTCAGTTACCGAAAGCTCGGCAATGACGTATTTCAGAGCACGATCACAGCGCTACGCAGCCCTTCAATATTTGTCTGACCATTTGATCAGTCCCTTCCCAAAGAAGGGCGGAGACATGAGGAGGTGGGGGAGACTGTAAGCTGGACAGGTCCATAATATGGTTGAAAGAGTAGAATGGCATCATTGTTACAAGGAGACTGGGAGAAATCAGACTCTTTCTCTTCAAGATAAGATCTTTGATGAGCCAGTCAGTATTTTAAAAAGCCAAGGTCTTTCGGGAACAAAGCGCACTAGTCAGGGTATGGCTGCGTTGATAGGACAGAGTATCACATGCGCGTGCGTAACTATTCGTGTTCCCAAATAGCCTTGTGCTGAGCATGCACTGTTGGAATACCGAACTGGTTCCTTGAGCAAAGGGTAGGAAGCTAGGCCCAGTCTGTGTGTCATATCTGGTGCAGTTTTAATTATAGGTTCACATTCTACAAGACAAAGAAAAGCACACAAACTACAAACACATCAATGACACACTTTTTATTGATTACTTTTTCCAATGGTACAAGTAAACATACACAAATTGAGCATATTCTCTAATGTACACTATGATGAGATATAACACTACAGTCGTGCAGTGACAAGACAATACAAAGCACTCCAGCATTATCACCTGATCAATCGTGACATGGTCATGTGATCTCTGTCGAATACATCAGTAGCAAAAGAGACATTGTGTGTTGTTATTCAGTTGAAAATATACCAGTTTCTCAAAAAAACTAGAATTCATTCTTCGTACATTTTAACCTGACTAATAATAAACTCTTCCTCTTTACTAAACATTTATTAAACTATCTTGTTTGTTACAATACACTGTACACTGATCAGCTATGGTGACAATCTCAGTTTTTGCGATCCAATGAAAATAAGTTTTTTCTTATGTCTAAATTACATGTTCCTGGTCCTGATTTTGACAAAAAAAATAAGTAAATCATGTCATTTGTACACATTTTTTATAATTATTTACATGCAGTGAGTAAAATCAGTCATACAGCTTTCTGTTCATTTTCATTTTTCAGTTACGAATTTAAAAAAATGTCAACAAAGCATGCTTACTGTATTCACAAAATTCCTAAGAAACCATAGCTCAAGCCGAGAAATTAACAAAATACAAGATGACATATACAGATTTCTTAGAGTGAAGCTTATACTTCACATGATTCATACTTAATGTGCTGTTTACATCAATTCCTTTGCAGATCCTTACCAAGT
This sequence comes from Acanthaster planci, assembly GCF_001949145.1. The sequence continues at coordinate 4,101,601 of NW_019091369.1, read as the reverse complement.
TGCAGCCATGTTTTTAATGTTTCATAAGCTTACAAGACAATGGAAAAGGCTGAACAGAAATAACAGTCTCGTTAACAATTATTATCAGGACACATAAGAGTAACAGTCTGGCACTGTTAAGAAACCGCACGAAAAATGCTAGAGTATTTAAAAGGTCTAAATATACACGATAAATGTAGGTACAATGTAATCAGAAGTCTAATCTGCTGCTCAGATCTCATATACTAGGACTCCAGCTTGAATCCATCACAATGAAAATCAAAAAATGTGGAATACATGCCAATAACTAGCAACAGTACTTGGGCTGTCTTAAATTCATTTGATTAATGAACACAGAAAAGATAATAGATGGGTTTACATACATCACGTACATGTAAATCTCAGCTCCGACTGTCTCTGCATATTCAGACTAGCTCTGATTGGATAGTCGATAACCAGTCAGAATGCTTGTAACCCACATTTTTGGTTGATCTAGCAGCAAAACTAGTTCAAACAATTCTCATGCAAGGGAGGATCCAAAAGCATTGTATTTTTGGGGGTGAGACCTAAAAAATGAAATTTGTTCATTTAACCTTTTCTAGCCTTTCTCAGGGATGAGACTACATATTGGGGCTTTTACACCCTCTTGGATGGGAATTTGAAATAAATCAAACTAGAAACAATTGATTTACTCTCATTATTAAAAAAAAATTATCTCCTTTTGAGAAAGGGCAGTGAAGCCTGTTGGTCCCCCGGATCCATCCTTGTTCTCGTGAAGGAGTCCTACCCCCCCCCAAAAAAGCAAAAGATATTCCCTTCCAGCTTTACTTACAGGTGGAAAACTGAACTACAATAAAGCTTGCTGCTTCTACATGTACATTTATATCACGGACCAAGATTAAGAAAGTCTTTAAACATTTTGGAATGTTCTTTCTCAGGTTTCCAGGTCAAAGTTACCGTAATTATGCTAGTTTTAAGAAGGCAAAACTTTCTTTAAAAACAAATTTGTACCACAAGGGTAAAAATACACAAATTAATTTTACAAAAGAAAATGACATTTGGAATATTTACTTGTATTCTTTACACTTTTAATTTTTGTGCTTTTTCCTAAACCTAAAACTGTGACATGCCTCGTTATTAAGTACAATAAAACAGAATCAAATCCACATAATCATATTTGTAATGGGGGGGGGCAAGAAACTCTAACCTCTTTACCTGCACATTAAATGCTCACCTATGTACATGTAACTGAATAGCTGGGTAATGACAGGCAGCAATAATATTTATATTCATGACATTTTGAGTGGCATTTTGAATTCCAACATGAGACCAGCTGTGGGGTGAATTTCAACTACATATATGCACAGAAATCAACTGCATGACAACGTACACCCCACACTGACAGTTGTAAATGCTCAGGAATAATCCGGACATTTTCAACTCAAAAAGCTAACAGCAAAACTTCACAACAACCTGTTCACTGTGGTCATCTGTTCACTGTGGTCATTTCTGCAATGCTTGTAACACTAACCTGTCCACTGTGGTCATTTCTGATTAAAGGTAACCTGTTCACTGTGGTCATTTCTGGAATGCTAAAAGCAGCTGTGGTCATTTCTGTAAAGCTCACATTAAAAGCAACTGGTTCACTCATTTCTGAGTGCAAGTCGTGCTTGTTGAAGTAACCCAAGACTCCCATTTCTTTAGTTATTTCTGATTCATGCTCATTTTCATTCACATACAGGAAAGAGGAAGGAAATATACTTGCTATCAATTGGTGTAGAGAAAACACCAAACATTATTTCCAGGAAAAACCTACGCTATCATAAGCCAGCCTGAAAAACTTCTCTTGAATAGGCTTACTTTTCCGAGCAAAGATGCACTCTAACTTGCTGAACATTATTTGCTGCCTTACAACTACCTTATCCAAAAGTCCATATTAATATGTCCCACCATACATGTATGTAAATAATTTGCCTTGTAGTCATGTTAACTACAGGTATATAGACTGGAACTCACACTACAGCATTGTTTAAATACGAGTAAAAGGAAAATGCCACCCTCAAGTCGTACATTCACCTGACTGTGTACTTTAGGTGAACACATTTCTTGGCTTTTCCCGATCAAAGTCGGGCGTCAGAATTTCAAGGGCAAATGGAGGAACAGGATTTCTGGTTGTTGTTCCCTGAAATAATATTCAGAAAACCAAGGTAATGGGCTGACATGTTTCCAGATGCGAACTTTAAAAGATGAGCTCATGATTCTTTGAAAGTCAGAGGGGAAAGAAGTGATGTTACACATGGCACCTGCCGTAACAAATACTTGCATGTCAAAGGATTGCATTTTGCTGAGTAACCAAGTTCTGATGTGTCACCCATAGAAACTATTTCAATTGCGCACAAGCATGACAGGATTTCTTTTCATTTTCCCAGCAAAACATAACACCAAAGTTCCAGTACAGAAAATATATCAAGATGTAAATTTGCATTCATAGAGGTTCTCAAGTAAGTTATCTGTTAACTTCAAGAAAATAGGAAATAAATTTACAGGAAAATAGAAATGACTGATAGCACATGAAAAATCCCACAACTCATTCTGACTAGCTTTCATGTCATGATAAGCATTTAACAATGTCCGGTGGTACGTGAGAATCACACCTGACAGTGGGATATGAAGAGAGACAGTTCAGCTGAGGCCGTGATTAGGCAAGACTGCTAATATGCATGTTATGCTGCTAGCCATAAGCAGCCCAGCAGAGTGCCAAGCTGCATTGGAGAAGACAGAAGGAAAGGTCACACTTTGCTCCAGGCAACCTTCTCATCTCATCTCTTTCACTGCATTGCCTTCCAGCTTTTCATGCAGCGCTTATGTCTGTCCTTTGCTCACAACTAATGATAACGTTTCTGTATTAATATGATATCCAGGGCAGCTCAGAAAAATTCTTCCAGAAACTGCGAGGGTGGGTGCAGTCTTGTGTCTGTTTTGTCTTTACAAATTGATGATTGTATTAACCATACCTGAAAATGCAGTTAAGCCAAACAACATAATAAGTGCCTGGCTTGATAACACAACAATTAACAGATCAGATTCAATGATAACTGTGTTTTGCGTGACTAGAAATGATCTGTTACTTGGAGACCTAAACACACTTTCAACAACAGTCAACACAACCACAGAAATCACGGAACAAGTTGGTTGGTTGATGTCATAATGAAAAGTGGTTAGTTGTCAATTGTTACTTGATGTGCAACAGTTTCAATATTCAAATCTCCTTTGTCTATAACACACCATGCCTCTGTAATGAAATGAATATGCTTTTTTCTCTGCATATCTTTGGAAACATTATCAAGCATAGATTCTGAGAAATAAGCACCAAAGAACTTGTTCCCACAAGCAGCTTGATAAATAAATTCAGAGGCTAAGATATGAAGGAAAATATTATGAATATCTTAATCTTTGGGATCCAGGAGAGAAGATCAAACGAAAATAAATGCAACTACCTGACCAGTTACTAGCAAAATTGAAAGTCACCTCACTAATAAGAACAAAAAATACAATATTTGTGGACAGTAGCTTCAAGAATTCAGATTAGAAGACAAGTCTATATTTCCTGGGGGAAAGGGGGGGGGTTTCTAGGGTCAAATTGACAGCAAGCTACCACAAGAATGCAATCAAAATGGAAATGAATGAATTTCATTGCCCAAAGGAATACTACACTGCCTTCTAATTACTCCTGCTTGCTCCTTAAGCTGAACGGAGAGAGGCAACATTCTTTGTGCAAAAATAAGTAGACATCAGTGTAGGAAAAGTTGATGTAAAAAAAATGAAACATTGAGATTTAAGGAAATGTAACAGTTCCTGTTTCTAATAAAAATGGGAATTTACATCCAAAACTAAAATAAAATGTGAAGTGTGGCTATCTGATGGTCAGAATTTAAATGACTGCAAAACATGTGCAGCAATTTTTTAAGTATATTTCAAATGTCACTGAGAGACAGAACAATGCACTTTACAGGAAATAGAATGAAAAAAAACCAGCACAAAACTGTAGCAAGAAATACAAGAATATGGTAAGGTTATAATTCCAGCGTTTAACAGATGTCATCTAAAAACACATGCCTTGATTTAATTAAACTGATTTTTCATAATGACCATAGCAAAAGACACCTTTATCCAGACTGATGAAGCAAGTTATCCTGTGACTTTCGTCTGCTGTTCCAACATTCTACACAATTATAATTCTTACTTTCCTAAGAATATTAAATCAAGCTCTACACTTCTTTAATATTAGTGCGGGAATGGAAACCCAAAGTCCACAGGTGGGTGGTTCTAATGAATGCTTTCATAAATGGTAATTAGGAGTAATGTATTACCGATCCATCATTTGGGATGTTAACGAAATAATAGTCCATTATTAGATGAGTGACTGGTGGAAGGCATTTGTGACCCCTGACGCACTTTTAATACCAGTTCCATGAACATGTGCACCTGTCCGGAACATGTGCATTTTTACTTTTTCTCCCGAATATGCTTGGTTTTCCCTCTCACAGAATGTGTGTCAAATACTGCATACCACAAGTGCATGGGTAATTTATCCAAGAATTATCCTGTTGAACAGAATGTAGGGCTGGAAGCAAGTCTAAGGATAAATTGATAGGCCCCACAGCCATTACTTATGCACTAGGAGTGAATTTCCATGGGAAAATCTGCCTGAATCTTGCAGCAGGGCTCCTAGAAAAACTCTAAGTGCAGACTCCTGGGGAACGGTCAGGCATCAGTGGGTCTAACTGTGGCTTAATATAAGACTAAGATTACAAGTCATGATAGTCAGTACAACTGCATACAAAGAGTCAAGCTCTCAGAATCTAAGGGGTTTGGCATTAGACTATAAATGTCTGGAAGGCAAAGTCTCTGTACCTGGAGCATAAAATGAGTGTCACACAGCCTATGGTCATTATAAATGCATCAGAAATCATCCTGCCTTGCACAGATTTCATTACTTCATATCAGTCTGTGGAGGACAGCTGGCTAGTGTCTAAAACCAGGAGATCTCAATCACAATCCTGAGAATAATGCTGTAAGATCCAAAACAGGAAACATGTATCTCTTGCTATTGGAGAATTTTAATGGTAGAAAGTTAATTCAATAAATCTATTAACAAATTTGTTGGCCGTACTTCTGAGGCATACACAAACATACGTTCCTTTGACCAACAATGAGTGGATGCCATTTAATTCAAGACAAACAGTCAAGAGATTTGCTGAAATGTTTGAACTTCAAAGTTCAAACATAAAATTTACAAAATAATACTTCTTTCTGTATCCAACTGGCACTTAAAACAGAGCACAGTCCTGAGTCATAACTTGCCACAGTAATATCCTTGTACATAGATGGGATTCATCTCTTGAGGAACAGTCTGTCTCTTTCAAGTCGAAGATCTTAATAGCTAATTTCCTATTTCTAGGAACCTCTGAAGTTAGAACAATGAACTGTCATTTTGAAATTTTAATTTTGAAATAGGAATGTAAAAAGTATTTGAGGGGAAATGACATATCAGAGGAAAAGGGGTTTTTATGAAAAAAAAAATCAGGAAAACCATTTTTTCCACAGAGAAAAAGTAAGACATGCACTGAAAGTAAATTCAATCCCTTGGTACCTGACAGGATGTGGGAACCTAACGTCAATGAGTGCTAACCATGTCCCTATGATGGTGCTAAAAAAAGATGGAAGGTGGGCTATACCATTACTGTGAGAGGGGTGATCAACTATCAAGACAGCAGAATTGTAAAGGTTCAGACCTTGATTCTGCTATTGTATGATAATTCCTGGAAATTTACAACAATGCACCTTTCCCATCAGATTCATATACCTCCATCTAAGATCATACTTGATACTGAAGTATCAGAAAATATTCTTGCATGTCGCAATTTTGAGCTGCAATGAACACCCACGCTGGCAAAAATCTTGACTACCACTCACACACTTGGCAAGGGACCCAGCATGCACCTCAGAGCAAGAGTGTTGCAACCCTTACTTCAAGCAAAAGCAAACCTCCCTTTCCTTGGTATTTCCTAAATGTACAGAAGAAATCAGATGACATGAGAAGATTGGTCATTCAGACAGGTGTTTAGAACCAGAGCATGCGTATATTACACCTTCATCTACATTTTATAATACAAGGACATGAAACTTCCCAATCTTATTTGAGAAAAAAACAGGAAATGTAGAAAATGCCCCAAAACAAGAATTTCTACAAACATTTATTCTCCCTTGAAAAACCTGTATAGTGGTTTATTCCAGAATTTACCCAAAGGACATCTAAACTGACTACATTTGTCGCAGCTATAAAGTCTAGGCCAGACAAACTCTCTACAACACCATGCCCAGACTTTAAATCAAGAAATGAAGTGATGATAAGGGAGGCTGGTAGACCTCTCTGGGGGTCATGACAGGTCATGTAAGGTCACAAAGGGAGGACCCCCCCCACATATCTTAACAATGGCCATAGGGGACATACATTACTCACCTAAGCTTCTATGGTAGCTTCAGAGCTTTTTATGTAAACCCTAAATTGCAACCAAGGCATCTTTCTACATGTAGTCACAATTTTTATTGTTACAATGCTAAGACCAAGTGGCCAGGGCAATAGGGACAGGTTGCAAGAAAGGACAGATAACCACAGTGGACAGATGACTTACATGTATGAACAGGGCCAACAGCTCTATGCGACCTACCGGTACATGTAAGCGGTCAAAATGAACATGTTTTAAACAGAACAACATGTTGCATTAATTAAAAATACATGTACGTGTAGGTAAAGCTTACCATTGGTCACTCTCAACATTCAATATGTTAGACACCATTTCATAGAAAACACCAGATAAATATTGTATTACTAATATCCAGTAATTCAGAATCTTGTATAATCTATTTTAAGACACACACTTGTTGGGACCAGGTTAAAATAAAAAAAGATTAAAACAAAAACTAAGTTTCAGAAAATAAATGTACAAATCAGAAATCACTTGGTTTGATCACAATGAAAGTTGCATTTCATCAAAAATAAAACTGTATGTATTCATTCAAAATACATGTACTTCTCTCATCTCTTAACTTCTACCTTCAGGGAAAAATCCGTTGGGAAGATTAAATCAAATGTTCCAGTTTAGGCGCAAATTATTTCATGAAACTTTCTCTATCTGGTTGTGTTACTCCTCAAATGAAATATTTTTCAGACTTTTGAACTTACAAAACTCATTGTTATGTAACCCGAAAATACCAACTCACCACTCGTAACATTGCTATGGCAACCATTCCAATTAAATTAAAATAAGCAAGCAGGTCAGACCATACGTACAATGTAGTTTTAAGATATGACAGTGGATCAAAGATTGCTACAGTACAACCCTGAATCCTGTCATGTTGATCTTTGACACATGTGAAGAAACATTTAAAACACATCAGGTTTGAATGTCATTATCTTGATGATACAATGTAAATACATGAACCTAAATTACGACAACTGTCGAATGACTCCCACATGTACGCGTATGTCCACATTTGTAGCAGACATTTGGAAGAAAAACTGGGAGGGGCAGGTACATTTCAAAATCTAATAGTTGATCCATGAAAGGTGTCAATGCTGAACACAAATCAAGAATACAAAAAATCAAGGGTTTGTATTGAAGGGTGATAGCTTACCCTATTCAGTAATATTTGAAGTAAAGGTTCATGACAATAGTCAGTTCATTCTGCACAAATATTCAATATTTATAATTTATCCGTCTGCAGAAAAAAATACTGTAAACAATTCAAATACTCATTTTGCAATGGCAGTAATATGCACATCATCTCTGAAAGCGGTTACAATTGAATGACTGAAACCAGATTGTGTCAGTTTATGAGGTGTCCATTTGTTTTTGTTTTATGTTCACATAAAAGAAGTTCTATACCAAGTATAAACATTAATCCTACATGTACATTTAGAAGCATTTAAGAAACTTAACATGGCATAACTATTCACTAATTTCCATACACAATACTGGTTACATTCTGTCTTGGTTAATCACATTAAATTTGGTGCAAAATTAAGCCATTTCGCAGCATATTTTAGTGAGCAACAAACGTAAAAAATATAACTTTTAAAAAAAATCAACCTGACAACGGCTCACACAATAGCGGTTTTAAAATACTCATGAAATCCTTCACATCGAACACAAATATTATCATCTTTAATTGAAAATTACAGGGTACACTTAGGTATACAGTGGGCATTTGCATTTGTACAGCGTCATCTTTCGCTTCTACATGAATGAAAAAATAAACTAAAACGTTCATGCTTTATGTTGAAATCCAACAGCTTCACCAAAAAGTAAGAGACTGCCATAAGCTGAATGTACATGTACTAGTATGTGGTCCAGCCATCATTTCATCATATACAGACTATCCAAAAAAAACCTTATTTACATTCAACATCTTAACAATGTGTATCAGTCAAACTCTGGATAAATGTACTGGTAGATGATGTCACTGTGTGATCTAAGGTAGGGCGCCCTCTGTTGATTGGTTAAAAAGCCCACAGGCATGGAACACTGAAGCGCTACAAGTATGTAGATAATACCGAGCATTAGAAAACAGCATGACTACAGCATACAAAAATGACTACGTCACAAAAAATCTAAAGTGTGAGGCAGGGCAGTATGTACAAAAAATGATGCGGTATTTTGGGCCTTCTAATGCAGACACAGTGGCCAACACTGTTCTACATGTGAACAAGATTGACACCATCTACTTCTTTATGTTACAATACAAAAAGTAAAAGTATCTACAAACCTCCTTTCATTTACCTTATTTTGTATAATCTGACAACAATTCAGGGTTGTGTTTCCTTCAGAGAAAAATAAAAAACATCTCTAACATCTTAACCAGAGCTGTTCCTGGTCTCCTTTCTCAGCTTACTGATAAAGTTCTCAAGTGAGAAGCCAATGTAGCATTTCTTTCCAACATGCTAAGCAGCTTGTCTGTAAACCAACAACTTACACCTGTTAAGTGAGCAATCTTGTCTTCCATTGGAACTCCAACTTGGCACAGTGCAAAGTAACAACTGTACCACACAATGTAAGTAGTATGGAGCCCATATTCCACAGTTAGCATTCCAGCAACATAACAAGCTAGGCACCAGGTTCTACAGTCCTACTCACATCTGTATGAATATCACTCCAAATTTGTTGAGGTTACATGTGCCAGAGCGACCTCCAGTCTTTGGCATTTGTCCAAAGCCACAATCACGGAAGCTGTTTCCTTCCTGATTACGTCGGCGGCAATTTCTTGATCCACACTTCCTCAATTCTTCTGATGCTGTTTAAACTCTGCTGGTTACATGTATTTTTTTTTCTTTTCAATTCACCGGTTGGTGTTCATTATCAAAGAGTACCACCCAATTCTATTTCTGGACGAGTTTTTGTCATTTTAACACCAGTATCGGATATGTTTACTTAATGAGCAACATACATGTATATATACCAAATGCTTTGTTTGTGAATTGAAAACAAACGGAAGATAAACAAACGTCAGTTGTTTAACTTTTACTTCTATTTTCATTTTTCCTATGCTTACTCACCTTACACAGCCATTAAACAATTGCAACTGGCAACAAAACCACTCCATTACAAACCAACTTACGATTTCTGGCAGGGTCTTTTGGGAGGACACGGAACTTTTCTTAGGCATTACCAAATCGGTCTCCATAAGGGGCTTCTGAGATTTGAGGAGACAATCCAACATGCACCTTCTTGGACAAGAGTCGTCCTGACAAAACCAACTCCCTGAAGCTTTGTTAAGCTGAATTCACTCAACAGTCTCGTATGATACGATACAGGTTCACCTGTAGAAAGAGACACAAACAAGGGAACAAATCTATTTAGACAAAGAATTCTTTGAACGATAAATGAAGCAAGAAGGGTTGACTGACAGGAGATAAAGGCCATGACTTCTACTTTGTAAAATAAAAAGCCACTGACCACAAACAAAAAGCCAAACAGTCCTCCTCAGAAAAGAAAATTAATCTGAAAAAAAATGTGTGTAGTTAACGATGCAAAAATGTTAAGCTGAGCAATGCTAATGGCTTTACAGAACAATTAAAGAACTTCTACTTCAATTTTGAATATCAAATACATGTATGTCTGTGAGGTGGCGAAACTTCAGAGCTCATATCCGTCAGTAAATTTATTAATAGCCTCCAAGGAGGAAGATGAGGAGGAAATGTGAGCTGTCCATGGAAGGTTGACAGAAGGGTCATCAAGGGTGTGTTGAGTGGTAACCAGTTGTCTAAGGTCATAAAGGCCATATGAAGGAGTCACGCAATGGGACTGGCTGAATACCTGGTTGTCTCATTATCGGTGGGATACTGGTGTTTACAGGATAAAATAGACTGGCAATTGGTTTTACAGAGATGAGAACTCTGTCTTCTGATGATGTCGTAACGAGCTTGAACAAATACATGTATAGAATGCAGAATGGACATAAGATTTCAAGCAACATCAGAGCAGAATTTGAAATTTAAAATAAAAGTGGTTCAAGACCTTGGAGTCTTTTTCATTTGCTTAAGAAAGATCATGCTAGAAATTAAACAAATCCCTGAAACGCAGAAACACACTGCAACACACCTTGAAATAGAACACATGCACTCATTTTGAAAGTGTTCAATGTGCCTTCTTACCACACATTTTGTACATGTACTCTTGTATTGTGTGGTTATCACTCTATCCTCTCAGTAACTCAAAAAGCACAAGACAGTACATACTTTCCAGACATAAACCTTAAAACGAGCTTGGCATTTCATCTATTACAGCTAATCAGACTGACATCTTTTCTGCTTCACAATCTTTCCAGATTTCTATCCAAGCTTATTTCAACGAGAAGTTCTTTATCTGGAGCACTAGGCAAAGAAAACCATGAGGGGTAGACTCCATTTATGAACCCTCTTCAAACCACTGATGGAATGACAAAAACTGATATCTGACTTTCTACACAGTGACTAAAAGGATGACAACCAATGAACAAGACCTAGACAGAGTACCAGGGATCCTTGCATGCAACACGAGAACTAGCCAAGCCCACTGGGTATGGTAATGCAAGACAAAGCAAGATATCCTATACCATTGGACGTGAGATGAGCCTAAAAGACAGGAGAAAATCTCTCTTTTTTTCCTCTGCTGCAAGAGGCTTTCCTGAGCGTCAAAATCTTGAAAGGAACAAGGATATCAACACTATTCCTGGCGTTGGAAATGTGCAAAAGGAGGACTGTTTTGTGTTGGCTTTTCTTGTCCTCTTCAGACTGCCCTAGAGTCACTCTGGAGAAATACAATTTTCTTTCTCCTGTTTGTAAGCTGAGACACAGTAAGGCCAATTCTATCAGGAAGACTTGCAGTGTCTAATTCTCTTTTCTGATCGGGTAATTCAAGTCTCAAATGAGTTCAGTGCAATTTTACAGGACTATATTTTTAGGTGTAGGCTTGAATAAAGAAAATGGGAAAAAATGGACCATCATGAAAGAGTTGGCTTTCCAGGAAGTGACGCTAGGGGAGCAGGGAATTCAGCGGGGGCGTTTATTGGTCTGAGATGGATTGGATTACAGCGTCCCTGCTGATCAACCTCAATGGATTCAAGCACTGAACAAGACTATATCTACAGGTATATGGAGGCTCTGTGATATGAAAAGTAAAGAAATGAATAGCACACACCCAGGTCAGCCAAATGTATCTCATCAGCATCAAAGAAGTCGGTAAGTATCATGCTGATGACAACTCTCATGTTATGTCATGCATAAAAAAAGCTCACTACAACCTGCTCTTGGGCTCTATCAACCAAAAGCTTTCATGGGCATAAAATGTCAAAGATTTTCAAATAACATGAAATATAAAATACAAAAGAAGTTAAGTTCTTATTTTGTACAAGGGAAAAAGAATTCTTTCAGAATAAGAATTCTTGGACTTGATGAACTTTAAGAAAGGTCCTGAACCTTACAATCATGGGCAGTGATTTGTGGACTGTCCAGAGAAAATATACACAATACGTGCATTTGCCATTTCTATCCAATAAATCCTTTACACTACCCTTGTCAAACAAGGATCATCTCTATAAATAAATAAAGTCATTGCTCATGCCTATGGTAGTAAACCCTCCATGGCACAAGGAGTCCAGGAAAAGATTGCCAAAGCAGGGACTATTATCATGAACCCCATTTTGCACAGGAAAATTTTAGCAAGGCCAACTTCTCGGTTCACCGACAGTGAGGATGCCAAACTGTTATAAGAAGTAAGCTGTCTGTGACTGACTGGCAGTTGAGTTGCTGATCAGTACCAGTACCGGTAGCTTAAGAATACGTGGTGGCCAGCTAGAAAAAATACAGAAAAAAATGAAAAGCTCTCATCCTCATTTTGGAAAAAACCCAGACGATCACCTGTTTTTTTTTTTCTAGGCCTGACGATGAGTATTCTACTGAAGTTCTCAACGAAATCAAACTCAGTTCAGTTTAACTTTTATCCCCAGATATAACAACCATATTTTGTCTTTATGTAGTTTTAAATGTTTGTGGAATATGTATGAAAAATATGTGGAAAATAAAGTAAAGTGAAACCTGAAATAGAGTTTTCTTCATTAAGTCAACAAACCAAATATATTGTTCATTTCCCTTATGGTACCATTTGGCCAATCCTGTCTCTATGTACAATTTGCTAACCAGCAACTCCATTACATTCCACAGCTGTTGTCAGTAAAATTTCAACTTGAACCAGTTATAGCTAGTAATATTTGCATTCTAAGAGATAGCAAGAAATATCGAGAAACCCTTGGACCACACACCAAGAGTTATCATGGAGTGACACAGATCCTACTTAGTGACTTGGATATCTTCAGGGGCCATTGATAATCAGAATTGTAAGCTTGGATTAAAGTAATTGATCGTTTGTGTCCTTTTATGGTTGGGATATAGACAACTTGTGCTATCATATTAAAAATTCAAACTTTGTGAAATTATGCTGTTACAATATAATTATATATAATGTACAGTTTATGCATGATCCCAATTATGCACATAATCTGATAATGACTCAGGACAGTATGGAATTTCTGTCTAAATATTTCCACCAAATTATTGTCATTGTTGATTTGGACAGCAAACAACAGGAAAATTACGACCCAAAATATGGTCATGTTTGGCCAATTTCTGATGTCTTGGGCCACTTGACCATAAATCAGACAGAAGGATCAGTTCATGGTTGAGGCAATGTTGTTTACAAATGGTAAACATACATTACAAAATGTGAGTAAACCATTTGTAAAAACAATATGCACTCCACAGGGCATATCACAAGTGTCTAGATATTGCCATTAATTTGCACAAATGATTCTCGGCTATCACAAGAACTTCTCCCATCCATCAAAACAGGAATGACAAAGATCCCATCAACATTTTTTAGCTGGGATATTTTAACAAGCAGTGATGACCAAACTCCCATCTGCAATTGCCATTTTTTGATCTTCCTCTGAGTCTCAAAGCCACTGTGCCAGCCCTTTATACCACTGCCAAGCATGCAGTGAATGAAGTAGGCCTCTGGGTATAAGCCTACCTCTCTGCTTCCTCAAGTGCAATCACTCCCCAACCAGTGATGAGGAATTCTTGATGGGTCAAGGTCTAAAAGGGTGGAAACTGCACAACCATTACACAATGCTCCTGGGGGGAAGTAACCTGTCAGAAACACAGTCCAGCTCAGCTTGTGTCAGATCATTCGGAGAGAGAAAGACGAGAGGGCTTGAATGGCAGGCACTAGAACTGGGGTCTTGACATTAGTCCAAGCATATTTCCTAAATGGAAACCACCTCTAGATTTCTATGATTGGACCTACATGTCGTATGAACATTTGTCAATATGCAATGTTCACATTCCCAGCTTCAGTACTTTGGTAAGTTTAACAGTGAATAAGGCTGTTAATTACAGAAAACAGGGTTTTCAAACTGGCAACAAAATTAAAAGAAAAATAGCACCAACATACTCTCTTGAAATGTTTTCTTTCTTCACAATGTGAAGGAAATTGACAAAGTCAGAATAGGCCATGAACTTCAAGGGTTTTAAAAGTTTTGAAAATAAACTAGTCTTGCGTTTAATGTGTAATAAATCACATATTCATTACCAAATCATGTCTGTATTGCGTCTGCATTTTTGGCAATTTTGCCGAAAATTTTGAACGGTATCTTCGAGTTTTAAAAAAATTTCCACAATCTGACGGCTGGCAGCATTGTTGAGAAACAAAATTTGTATGACATAACACCTGAAAAAAAAAAACTAAAAGTGGTCTCTGTGGCACAACTGGTTCCACTCCAACATACATGAACATGGAGCTACTGTACATGTGCGTGAACCGTGTACCAGGGATCAATCTGTGTGCCGGGTCTACTGTGCTGCATTATCTCATTTCTGTCAAGAGTTTGTGCTCCTTTCTTCATGATTTACAATAATGCTGAAATGGTGCATCATTGGTGGATGTACTAGAAATGCAGCAAAAGAACCGGTATTGAAATTCTTCGAGTTTCTGAAGAATGAGAGCATTCTTGATGTTCATGCTGTCATCCGCAGTTATGTGTGCTCTGCATGCCTAAAGAAAACCCACTGTGGTATTTCCTCTCCATGGTAATACATTAAAAAATCAATATTCATTAGATGCTAATGAGACGTGATGACACGTCCATTTTTACAATACCGGACGGGACTCGCAGGAAAAATGGGTACAAAAACTTTGTTTTTTTAAGACGAAAATGTGTACTGCAAGGAGTATTTTGATAAGCCACTTTTATCAGACTTAGCTATTCTGAATTGGATTCATGAGAAAAGTTTAAGCATCGTTGGAGTTGGTCTGTAAATGACTGTTACAGTACATGAAGAAAAATGGAAATTTTGTACACTGTACATGCATACATATACATGTATATAGTATGGATGATGGAAAACACTTACTTACATGCAACACAGTCATAATGCTGTTAATTGGTCTGCACTGGCTTTCTTTGAAATACACGTTACAGCCATTACTATAACCTACAGTCTGATACAAGTACAGATGTAAGGCCATCCAGCAAATGCCTCTGTGTGTGACCATCAATCAATCACAGACTTCTTATCCATAGAGCTGTCTCAAACACAGTTGCTGAAGTGTCATGTGGGGTCAAGGTTAACCCAGACCCACTGTGGTCTCTCCTGTGGTTTCACATTGCTTGGTGAATGTAAACTAAGGTCATAGGAGGTTTTGCACAATCTCTGGTTTTTATGCAAAGAGTATAATTCCAGTCAGCACTAATAGTAACCAGGGAATTTTATCACAGCTATGGAAGAAAGTTTGCCAATGTACATGTAACTTACATTGTACACACTAAAACATAAAGGATGCCAAGGATACCACATTACATATGTAGATTCTTCCAGATGAATAATAATGAATCTCACGCATTGAAAAGAACCATGAAGGACCAAATGATCATTGAGCTGTTAATACAGTAGTAACAATTGTTGGTAAATGAAGTGGTACAGTAGGAATAAGTGAAGAATTGTCTTCAGCACATTTCATCCACATTTTTCATCTTAAAAAAAAGAATTTGTTAAGCAGTTTAATGAAACAGACTCCATTCACCATTGGCCTGTGGGCTGCCAAGTCAATCTCTCTCACAGGCATTCGGTGAACAGCGCCATGAACATGAGGTTGATAAAAATTGAAGTCAGGGTTCAAATTTAAGTAGGCGCCATCTGGGTGCAACTCAGCTTCACGCCTGCCAACAGGCAACTCCAATTTCCAAAGGGGTGGAAAAGCATAACCACACCCTTCCTTGAAACTAAGTATAGCCACTCCAGACAGCTAGATAAGAGGGTGAAGAACATGGCTGATACAAGAAAGTGCATGCATTGGACTTGCAAAACATGTTTTGAAGTAGGCCATGGCTCAGGAGGAAGTTGGCTATTTACTTGGGGAAGACGGCTTGGCTCAAGTTGGGAAGCCTTAAAGCATCTTATTTCCCGACGGAATCCAGAACTTGGATCTTTTTGACTGTTAACATGCTATAAATACACAGAGTCCTCTAAATACACGTAGACCTACACAGACCAGGACACCCCCCCCCAATTTTTCATCAATGTTGTTCATACACATGTGAATGTGGTAAAACTTTTGTCCACTGCTTGGAACCTCAACTCCTATGAGAACCAAGAAGTATGTCAAAAGATGACCTTTTTTGGTACAGGTGGACAGGACACTTTGATGCATTAACAGATCCTGGCATGATCAGGAAGAGAGAGAGATAATGAAATCCACCTGTGTTTGATGTGAACTTTGAACAGATAGTTGAAAGAAATACCAACACCTGCTTTTCATTTCATCACATCCCCTTAGCATAGGCATCTGCAACTACGTACACCTGCCTGATGATGTATCTTAACCCTTGGCAAGGGCCAAGGGTAGATAATAAGACATACTAGTACCTTTAACCAAGAACTTGAAAAAAAGGAGGTTTCCACTTCCAAAATGAAATGAGATCAAACAAACTGTCAAGACCAAATGCTCCGCAATATTACTAGTGTGATCCAAAGCCTGCCAACAGAGAACAGCCAAGAAAAAAAAAGGTAAACTTTTGATTTCTCGTTGGCAACAAAATTAAAAGCCATTAGAGACAAAGACAGAATTTGACCCTTAATAACAACCCTGAGAAAACTTTAAGATGATGCCCAAGCACTAAAGCAAACTAACTGCTATCTTCAAGCTCTTGGGAGAAATTCTTCACAGAGTCTGAGAAGTGTCCATCCTTGGGTAATGTGACACCGATGCAGGATAGATCGCCTGTCATAATTATCGACATCTAGTAAGCTTGTGAACTGTTTGATATTTTGATAAAACGATAAGCATAACACCTCATGCAAGGAATAGTGTGGGCTGTAAATGCCACACTGGCCTGTGGAGGTATCTTGCAACAAAGCTCTGGGGAGATTCCCCTCCCTTTTCTAAAAAAGAAACAAGAAAAAGTCATTGACTAATGGCATGGATAGACACACAGAGAGCATCAGAAACATCCATTGTGTTTGTGCATCGAGCTTGATAAGACTGTTGACAAGGATTTCAAAATGTGATGTCTTATCTAGGCAGGGCACAGGTGCCTGGATATTTTCTAAGGAGGCTCATTTTCTATGCTGAAGCAGTCTATCATCAACATGTACTGGTACATTTACATGTGCAATACCAACAAAGGTAGTGAAGAGTATCTTTTTACAGTGCCGTTCAAAGTAAACTGAATATATTCTAAATGAACTGCTTTTCAAAACAGATCTTTGATATAGGCCTTACTCTGTTAAAAAAAAATCACAGAAAATGACAGCCACATTTTAAACTCACAATACCTGAAGCCTACATCTTGGCAGAAAAAAAAATTACAGTGTAACACATTTGGGTAAGCTGGGCCCACACGACCAATTTCTAATTTTTTTATGGCCATATTCCCAGAAAGAATATGACCAAATGGTACATGCAGACCTGACCAATCCCAAGATGCCATACACCTTTGAGGAAGATCAAGTAAAGGTTGGGTGGTATATCCTTGGGGGCTTAACTTGCCACTTGAAAACTAGCACCTGCACCAAGATCTCTGACAAAGTAAAATTACTTCTCAGTTGGGCTTTCACAGGTTTGGAAAGTACGAGTACAAATGTGGCCATGAATTTATATGGTATGGTTCAGATTGAATCATTATTTACAATGAATTTTTTAACCTCGGTAAATTATGCTTGTAATCTTTGCTTCAACAGTAAAACTGTGTATTAAGCACAAGAAACAATACTGCCTATTGTGATCCATGTTTTTTTCATGTAATTATTTAAATACTGATGGATTAAAATTGACAGACAACGACGGCTTATCAACCCAATGAACAAGAGTCATTATTGCATGGTAGACCAACTTATACATGTAATAAACTGTTGCATAAAAGTATTCTTAACATGCCAAAAAACCTATAGAACATGTGTATCAACAATTATGTAACACAGAAAACATGCACATTGTGACCACTTTCTCTCAATTCCTCTAAATTTTACAATGAATCATAATACTGTACATGTACATATGGGGGGCCTACATGAATAGGCCTACTGGTACACGTACATGTATGTGAAAGCTAATTTCAATTTCAATTCTTTACATCAACAAAATAAACACATGAGCTTTATAGGCCTACCATTGGGTCACAGTTACTAACACTGATCCTTAGAAGAGATAAACATAACACTGATCCTATTGCGTACTGAATACATGATCACTTTCTAAACCACTGAACTTGAAATGGAAATTTCTTCAAAAGAGTGCATTTAAAGCAAGATATCCGGTGTCTCATCGTCCTGTTGTGTCTCCAGAAAGCTGAGTACATGCATGACTGCATGGCTTACCTCCATAGCCAACTAAATTCAATTTAGTATCAAAGGTAATCAGTAAAAAAAAACTGGACAACAGGTTCCTAAGTTGGTAATCTGTGACTATGGGTATTCATGAGTTTATGACAGACTAGACCAAAAGCAATGAATGAGCTATGAAACCGGTCAGGTTCACCTGTAATATGCACATCTCATGCTCAATGTTAAGCATCAATAGTTTATGGAAACAGGGTGTCTAATCCTATAGTTGTTAATTTTTATTTCGATTTGAAAGTTATTAACTGTATTCCCCTTGGGTGTATGTAAAATCTTATAGAAATCAGAGGAATTGGGACTATTAGCGCTATAAAAGTTATGACAACAATTCCAAAAAAATCTAGCATCTCAAAAATTTTTGTTTTTAAAAATGCTTTTATACAAAAAATAAAAAACAATCAGAGGAGGGGTTGACATTTTCCTCCAGTAATACACCTGTACCGGTACCTTTAATCTAAAACAAAATTTAAAAGAGCTATTGAACTCTCACAATGTCGGCACACCTTGAAGGCTGAAATCTCAGCAAAGAATGCCTAACCCAATTTAAGGATTCCGTGTAACCCAGTTAGGCATGCATACATCGTACGTGCACACGCACATGCTCTACCCTCAATTCATGTACATGTACTAGACTCCGGCACATTTTCACGTAACGGAATCCACGGTCCGTGTACACAGCTGTTTGAGAGAGCAATATGTGCATGGTTTGAGAGAAGACAATTCCTGCCTGGCAGGTCATCATAGGCCCAGTTCAAACTCCCAACCTTCCCAGCATCTGGTTAAAAGGACAGGTGAAGGTGGTACCCCCTAAGGCTGTGACACCAGACGAAGGAAAAGACTGAGAATGAAAGAGAGTGAAAGTGGAAGACAGTCAAGTCAAGAGGCTGTGAAGCCAAAGGATCACAAACACCAAACTAGTAGCATTTACATGGACATTTGAATAAAAAAATTTAATCCGTTGAATGAGTTGAATCTTTATCATAAGCCATTCTGAGATACATGCCCTGAAACCCCATTTTCATGATGGAAATCAATAAAGATTTTTTTTAATGATTACGGTTTTCAGGCTGTTGGAAGGACTGCTGCATTTAAATGAACAGGTGAAAAGAGTGTCGGAGACACTGAAAAGGGGACAGGTGATGTGTCCTTAAGCCTCGTTTTGTAAGAGCAAGAGCAGGAAGAAGTGTCTTGGCGACATGCAGTGAGGACTGAAGGCAAGTGGGATGCTATGTGATCGCCTCTTGCCTCCTTGAGAAGGTCAGGAAATGCATGGACACGGTCAAGGGTGTAGGATAGTAGGATCTAGAGCAAGTGGCTACCGGGAGTAACTCTACTGGCAAGGAATTCAGCTGGCTGAGGGCATTCCAGAATTAACCCACTGAGGAGTTAATTGATGTGCAGGATGGAGGACAGACAAGGAGACATATCTGGCTTCTGAAATGAAATCTTGGCATGGCGCCTGACAGAACTAGCTCAGGTATTGAGGTACCATAGTCCTGTCACTGGCAATGGAATTTATTACAGACAGGATTTTAGGCATGACAGGCCATAGTGATGTACGCAGGATTTGTAAGACTGTCTCTGCATTTACACTTAATTGAATTAAAGGTCACAATTGGTTCTCATACTCAAACCTCCAGTGTTCAGAAGATGTCCAGGCACCTTGTGAGCTTAACCAAAGAGCTATTAATAGCTCCATGGCTAAACAGAGGCAAAGGAAAGCTAATGATCTCCCCCAAAAGATACCCCCCCCGAAATGAACACTGTATAAGAATCAAGCTTTTGGAGGTAATGTTTTACGTAAATGTTACAATTGTAATGACGTACTACAAATGTGTATTTCATGTGCATATGTACACATTCGGTGATTAGAATCTCCATTTTAAAAGGTCTGTGACAACATTCAGGTTCTTTCAGAATTAGATGACAGAGAGACGGAATTCTGTTCTATGGCGAGACACATAATGAATGTCAAGGATAAATCAGTCCTGACAAGGAAGTGGAAAGATACATGTAGGCAGGAGGCCTCTCAGAACAGACCTGAGCCAATCAGGTTTCAACTACGCAGTCTACGCCTTCCAACTTTCAGTCTGATCATTATTCTCCTCTTGTCAGACAGCCACCTTAATGAGGGAGGAAGCAAAGGAAATTAAAAGATGGGATCGCAACACCGGGAGCGTGTGCCACACACATTGAAAACACGCAGTTTGCAGACCACACACATTTAAACCGAGTAGTTCACGATGGGGGGAAACATTTCCAGCAAGTAGTTGGCATCTTAAGGTAAACCATAGAGCTTGGGGTATACCAAACTGCTATACTGTATATCTGTTTACATGATTGATGAGGTCACATCACTTTGACCCATGAAATCTGTGTCTGTCTTTTTTTTGGTCAAGACGACTGATCTGCCAAGTCCATCTTTTTTCGTCTTTTTTTCCCCCAGTCAGCTGCTGACTCACGCCATGGCCTGTTGCAGGAGAAAACAGGAAATCAGCCCAGAAGCACAAATTGACTCCTTGCACTGGATTGGGAAGGGTGGTTGTTACTGATAACAAGAAAACGTTGATCCTTTGACAGACGGGGGTTATACACGAACAGGGAGGAGGGAGTAACTACAATGTAGGCACTTTTTTCCTTGACTTGACTGAGTTCAAAGTGAAGCTGTCTACTAGGAACTCAATGAATGAAATAGCACACTGCAGGGAAACAATTACTGAAAGGATCCACAAGTACATGTACATGGCATGTTCTTCATAAAATGGACCAAAATGCAACCTCAGCTGTCGTTTTTCAAAACTTGTAAAAGAGTGACTTTGATCATGTAAAATACAAATTAGCACCTTCAGATTAATAAGAATGATTATATGGGGATAATTAGGCATAATATGTACGTATGGTGGTTATTTGGTTGGCTACCAGCGCAAATCAAATGGACTTGAATTCATTTAAAGTTTTATGTCAAAGTGTTTACATCAGAGGACTTGATTTCAAAACTTCTCTCAACAAGATGGAGAATTAAGTATATTTTTTCACTGATGTATTTTAAAGTACCTAAGAAATAACTTTTAAAAAATATAAACCGTGAAAAAAAGAGCACAAAATTGGCGGATGATGAGAAAAGTTTGGCTCTCTTCATTCTCTTACCGTTTATAATCACTCTCACTATACCAACATATTTGCCAGGTCTTGTATATTTCGACCACCAAAAATTATCTTTAAGTTTGGCTGCATCAAAAATTTATAATGAGTACAATATGTTTGTTGCAAACGTTATATTTGACAGAATTTTGATCACGTTCGATAATTTTGATAGAAACTGCATAACGTTCGAGAATGTCGAAAATGCTGTCACATGTAGAGCTCAAAAATTCCATGCACGATTTTAATTTTGCTGGTTATTTTGGAGATAAAATTAAAATTAACAACTCTGAGTATTAGATTTTCATCATGAATCCTATTTTATGTCTCAAACGTTATTTTTTGCGAATGTTATTCACGTTATTGTTTGCTCGGATTTTAACAGGGAGTTCATGTCCCTCAAAATTGCTAACGATCCAAACTTTAATTTATTAACTCCAATTAAGTTGAAAGGTTAAAATGGTCATCATTGTTCCAGATATCAGCCATGACTTCCCTCATTACATCAAACATGGAAATTAATTCACTGCTGTTCACTTCAGGAAAAATGAACCCCTAAAGTTGAACATTATCTAATGGTCCATATTTTGAGGAACCTGCCACATGTTAATGAAATACTATGATTGATTATCAATGAATGTTTGTATTTAATACACAGACCTGATCCTATCACCTGTTCAATTTACAAAACAAGTTCTATTCATGAACACAGCTGGGACAATCATATGCCAGGTTACACATTTTCACAGGTTCTGTGAAGTTCGGTACATGTACCTTCCAGAATGGGTCATTTATTACATGTACTGACAAATTTTACATGTACATCAGATGTTAGAAATTTAATATGTCTTGAGCATTTTACTGTATGCAGCCACTTACAGCATGGAGTTAGAAGCTTCATGCTTACTCAACAGGCAACCACTCTGAAGCAAGACAATCAGGCATGGATGTGTCAATTCACTCATGGACTTCACTCCTGACATGCAGGTCAAAGGTCAAAACAAACTCCAAGCACACAGCCAATGAGAGTGGCCCATGCTAAGGTAGTAATGGAAAGTTTTTCCATGTGTGCATTGACATCTACATGTACAGTGTACATTGACATCTACGTACATGTACAATACCGTACACACATGTCCATTACTGTGTACATGTACGTGTACTGTACATGTACCGGTACACTATAAAGCGGTGCAGGTGCATTTAATATTACAACGTATGCCCAAACAAGAACTTTTCCACAGAAGTGCTCTAGACAGCACTGTATTAACAGCTTACAGGTCCTGAAAACTACAGGTGTACCGGTAGGCCTACATGTTTAACTCAGTATGTATGTAACCGTAGCCTGGTGAAGATACCAATAAATCACATTTTCTAGCACCTTCCAATGTAAATTTTCACATTTCAATGAGTAAGTGGTGCAAGCCTTTATTCCAAACTTTTGAATCTGAATCCATGATTTCTGGCTACGCGTACATGTACTGACTGGTATATGCTCATGTACCTGTACATGCATTATACCTCAAGATATGAACATGTTTTAAGGAATGTCTAACGGGCCTACATGTAATGTATGTCCATGTAGGCCTACATCTACAAGCAGGTCCACTTACACTCAAAAGTATATTTCAGGATGAAATCAGTGATCAAAGAAAAACTTGAAAAGAATTCACATGGGCTTTTGAAATAAAATTTGCTGCATGAAAAATTAAAACATGCTAATGTTCTCAGGGATGACATAAGAGTAGGCAATACCTTAGAGTCTGAATTAAAAAGGTCAGACAAGGTACATCCAGGACAGGATATGTATCCATATCATCTATCATGCAGCATGGCCAGGTTGTTTACCACCACAGAAGGCACCCCCCCATTTCTTGTTTGTCATTCCTCTACATTCAGTCCTTTAAGCCCTGTTCCAGTGAAAAGCCCTCCAGAGTACTAGCACTCCATTGACAGACTCAACCACACAAGGCGCCTTTTGTGTAACTCTGGTTGACTCAGTCCTGCCATGGTCCAACCAGTACCATGAATAGCAGAAACCCCATATCACCCCATTGTTCCCACTGAGGGGGGTATTGTACCCAGTCAATCATTGACTAGAGGGGTACTGTCTGGAAAGAGGGATACAAAAAAGGGTGTACAGTGTTCACCCTACTGTCTATGATGCCCATGTACATGTACATCGTGGCCCCCTAGGTAAGCACAAACACCCTTATAATAAAATTATCAGTGATGATATCATTCAAAAACCACTCCAGGAGAATATTCTCGATGTGTTTACAAAATGCTTTGGATGGGGATTTTCCCTGAAAACTTTACAAAGTCAATATCTAAAGATTCGAGGGCGAACAACATGTATTGTTAGGACACCTGTAAACTTCATTGGAATTTATGGCCAGATTGTTCCAGCCTCCACCTGTCTGTGTTGGATATAAATACCAATTATTTCTGCGTCTTTTGCTCTCAACAAAGTTACACAATGTACATGTACAATATTACAATGTGCAGGACTCAGTGTTTATGGAAGCTACATGTAGAACTTCAACAGTATTTCTGAAAATAAAATTAAATCTGGCAACAAAAGATAAAAGACATTCCAGGAATCAGGGAATAACTGTGGCAGCAAAAGAAAAGAGAGAACTACCCCTGGTGGAAAAACCACAAGGTCAGAATTTCAGTTATGTAGCTTTTAACACATCTTTTTGTTTGGGGGTGGTTGGAGTGAGAGCAGACCAGAAAGGGCAAGTACCTACAAGAGGTTGACTTCATCAGAAGTTTGATGATTGATGCAACCATGCATTTCTAAATTGTCTCCAAATACTGAAAGTTTGGACAGGATTTCCAATCAGTGCCTTTTCTATTTTACACTACCAGGGACTGATCCCCTTTGTGGCTGACATGTCAACACTGCAGAGTATCAAAATCCTTACTTCTCTTTCTCTCTTTATAAAGCAGGTTTGCCACAAAATGCTTGAGGTTTGGGTAACCACCATCAAGTATGTATACATGTAGAAACCCAAGTGTTCTTGATGACGAAAAACCAGCATCCCAAACAGAAACCTGAACTGGCCCTAACTGTTTGGGTTTCTTCTCGCAAACCCTTTTCACATTTATACGATGTAATAAGGAAAATCCACTCAGCACAATGCAACATAACTTGGAACAGTTTCAAATAATACAAAATGGCGCACAAAATGTAAAATGCGCAGAACTCGTTACAGTGCAAGTACAGTGTACATGTATGCTCTTGGCAACACCTGTGTAGTCACAAGCTGTCATCATGCCGTTTGACAAATGTTTCTAAACATCATTCACATCGCCTGAACTAGGATCACTTGATTTTGAAGTTGGATCATTTTGTTATCGAACAAGTTCATGCTTGAATAGAACTACATGTATTTTTCAAGCTTGTGACTTCCAATGTCACACAGATATGTAACATGTACTAGACAGCAGCAAGGACCAGTACCATAATCATCAATGAAACAGGTGGAAGTACTCCCACTGCTTCAGGTAATGTCCCAAAACTGTCAGCTTCTAAGCGAAAGTCAATCTGGTCTAAAACTACTATTTTTTCTCTCATAGCCTTGAAGTTTAAAACTAGAAAGATTCTTCATTTTAGATTGAGTCACACTAGGGGACCATCCAATACCATGATTGCATTATCTGAAATTGTTTTGCACTGTTGGTACATGTATCTGTTCCAGTAATTCCCATACTTGTTCATAATTCAGTACATAGGTAAGTCCTTCATTGACTGTGTGGTGATGATCACAATTGACAGGAAGTGGAAAGAGATTCAACTTTCGTTTCCATGAATAGAACCCCAAAATCTTTTGTCCTGTTGCTTTTCATGGTTGTATGCCCTTCTGGGTCAGTCCTACCGTGATCAGTTCACAATCCATCTACTACTGCAAGATAAATGTATGGTGAATTTCTGTTGTTGGCATGTTTCCAGTTTTTCATTTCCATGTTGAACAGTTATAAGTAAATTACCCACTAAAAATACCTATAACACCTAGCCCTGGGAAAACATTTTTCCCCCGAGGTCTGGTACATGCATGTTTGTGAACTAACAATAAAGACTGAATTATTCCTGTCAACAGCCTCTTGAAACCAACTCAACTTTCAAGCACTGATCTGAACATGTATCTTTGTGAAATACCGGTATACATGTACCAGTACATGAACTCGTTTTATCTTTTTGTTAGTTAGTTTGAGTTAAAGCTGATAGCAATCCTCCTCCTTCCCCCACAAATGTATGAAAGACGTCATCTCTACACAATACCTTCCATCCCTTACCCCCCCAAAAAATTCAAGTACAAAATGTAAGATTGCTACTGGTGCCTAACCACTTTTGCGTTATTAACACACCCTAGTGTCATCTCATTATCTCACAGTGTAACATCAGCACATCTGATATGCACCAAATCAAGTCAATGCCTCGTCCATCAATTTACCCATCCCCGCCCCCTGCCTGTGAGAAAAAAAAGACGTTACTAAAAATTCAGGTTGACGTCTGTCCACAATTTCATAAAAAGAGGTCTCTGACATGATGTTTTTGTTGAGTCTTTCGCACTATTAGGCAATGCTCAAGTACATAAGAAAACACTTCCATTAACGAACATGCATCCATCCTTATGGCCTTGAGGACAGGCTGTCGTTGACTTGCCATTTATTCCCTGCTAATTTCACAATAGAGACCTGCAAAGACCAGGAGATTCATTCTCACTCCAATATGTGAAGTGAACAAAAATATATTATATATTGTATCCACATACCGGTAGCACTTGGACTTGACAACTAAGCAACGACTGTTACTAAGGGAATTCTTGAAGCTATCTGACGCAGTTTTTGACCCGAACTCCCCTTTTGGGCTTATCCCTCAATATGACAATTATGTGTAAGTAAGACCATTTTGTTGATAGAGGGAGTGAACCCTGGTATTTTCTAGTCCCTACTAGAAAAGTTGGGGAAGAAAATCAGCCTTAGGCTTTCAAATCAAGATGAGGGATATGAAATTAACAGAAGGAAAAATTGACCGATCACGCCTGCTAAATCACGTGACCTACCAGTATAGTGGGTATTAACTGCAAGGTGCGTTTTGAGTGCTGTTTACAAACAACACAGCCAAGTAATGGTATAGTATGCAGCACGTCTGTAGTCTGAGTACGGTACTGGTACCTATCGCCGGCTTTTTTTTTTTTGATAAATGATAATACATGTATAAAACACTTTGCTTCTGAGTGGATGCCATGTTTGTTGATATCTTATACCAAGCAT
This sequence comes from Acanthaster planci, assembly GCF_001949145.1. The sequence continues at coordinate 4,074,708 of NW_019091369.1, read as the reverse complement.
AGGTCATGTGATTTAGTGGGTGCAATCGGTCTATTCCAAGGCTTGGCAGGAATGTAGAGGTACAATGCAGGTGTATGCGTATCATATGCTACATAAGCTGACCAGCAAACTGCTTTGACCTGTATAATGTACATGTTACATGTGAATGCACTATACATGTTTAGTACTGGTATTAGACTATGACTGACATGTACAAGAAGAATGAATGCATGCAATATCAAAGTGAAGATGACATCCCTGGCAAAGTGAGTACCCTTCAAAATAAGGCTCTGTAACCTTCAGCAAGTTAAGGGCTTGCAAAAAAAAAACTCCTCTTCTGCCCAACCTTGTTAAAAAAAAAGTGAAGATTACATTCCTGGCAAAGTGAGTACTGCACAGAGCAAGACTCTGTAACCTTCAGCAAGTTCAGGGTTTGCAAAAAAAATCTCCCCTTCTGCCCAACCTTGATGAAAAATAAATTCATAAAAGACAAATCAACTTACTTTGCAGACTGTCGTCAAGGACGCAGTATTGTAAACTAGAAAAAAAAACAGACTACGTGTATGTTGTTCTGCACGTGTTTGGAACAAGGAGTTGCGACAGGTATAGATCTAATGAAGATGATGTTAGCAACCCACGTCATACGGCTTTCAACAAGCACAGACGCATGGCCATGGCCAACTACGGCAGACAACCCCACCAGCTGACGTCATAATTTACACACGCTCGGACGAGTTCAGGGTAGATCGCCGATAATTACATTCCATTAAATAGAGTTTCCTGTATGCATATGTGAGTGTGAGGTACAGGGAGGGCTATGGCTACAACATGTACAGCATACGACATTCACATCTCTAACAATTTTGTCTTACAATCAAAAGCTGGTACCATACATTGTACATGTAGATTCCATGTCTCAATACACCATTGTCTGTGGCTACTGACACAATGAAGGAGGAATTGAAAAGGTTACAGAACATGAGATGCTATATTGTTGGAGAAATGACAAGTGGCACTTTCTGCCTTGAGGCCTGGGTTCTAATGGAAGACGTACATGTAGATGTACATGTAATTCCTTTTGTCATGTGTCAGTATTCTTACTGAGCAATTCCAATAGCCTAGGGCATAAAACATGTTTACACACCTTGATGTAAAAGGATGCACATATCTCTAAGAACCAAGTGTAGCAGTAAAACTGATACCACCAAAGGAAAGAACATTCAAAGGTTTGAGCCCAACATGTTAGCAACTTTTAAACTACATGTATTAACAATACTACATGTACAATAAGATAACAATGAATGTAGTGCAATGTTTCCTCTCATAAGATTTGTTCAATTCAACATGTACATGTACCTCTCCCATCGCAGCAAAAATGTCCGGCACCAAATACTGAGTGCAATATTTTCAAAGTACGTATAACCTTCTTAGGATATGTTTTTTGAGCTGAAAAAGGTCTCCATTCCATTTTCTAAATTCTGACATGTCCGACTTCCAAGAAAAATAACATGAAAGGTCATTCATGCAGTACTCACATACACTGTGCGCCTGGTTTTCCTATCAAAAAAACACAATTTCCCAATAAAAGCAATTTTGACAATACGATCTGATCACAAAGCATGCTGTACATTCACGTTAATGAAGGCGGTTTTCCTTTGGTCATTGCAAGCACCCAATCAATCAAATGCGACTTCATTTAAGCAGGCAGACGGCGGCAGTAATTAATGATGTGGAAAGAGAACTGCAGGCTGGGCAAGGGTGCATGAATCAGCAAGTGTCTATTGACTACTCAGAGGCCTATCTCTATCCCTGGCTCTGAACAGGTACCAGTATGGACAATTTCAAGTAGCAGGTTTTTAGCCAAGAAAATGAACCAGTCTGGTTCTGACTTGACCAAAAAAAAAAACTTAGGCCTTTATTCACACGTATGTGTACATACGTGGAACTGAAAATTTACAAAGTAACGAGCTCAAGATAAGCCAGGAAGCTGCACGTACTGTACCCTCTACATGTAAGCAAACTACATGTACATGTGTAGCAGTGAGGAAAACAAGTTTAACAATGACATCCTTGTATAGAAATCACAACTGTCAATGACACTATGGCATTTCCCTGCAACAGAAACACATGAACACAAACACTGTAGCAGTTATCTGCTTACATTAGTAATCTCTGTACAAAAGAAACACAGAAAATTAAGCAAACACAAACAGTTCTTTAAGTTTAAGGTCAACTGCAGATGACATTTGACAGACGTCATGTTTTCACACAAATCCAACACAAAAATGAGGAAGAAAGAAAGGAGGAGAAAAAAATGTTGTTCCTGGCTATGTTTCCATCAGATAACTAGGAAAAACCAGGGAACGCTGTTTACGAAGAGAGTTGAGAGCTGTTTTTCACAAACTCCCACAGGGGTAAGGGGATAAAGTCAAAAGTTCATGCCTTTTGTGGCAAAAATACTACAAAAACACATCAACAAAGCCAGGCAGGTGGGCTAACATGGATCTGAATTTCTTCTTTTTAAGGGAGAACATACAATATACTGTACTGTACAGTAGTTTTCTTCATAAAAATTTGAAACTTTATCAGCATGACCCATTCTCCAAGTTACACTTGTCCCTTTGTGGCTAGTATTTGGGTTCAATATCTAGAAGAAGTACACACGTGTGCAAGTAATGAGTGAAGATTTGTAGGGTGTTAGTAGTTGGTTAAGTCTAATTATTGAGCACTTTCTGTAGCAGAGACGGTTATAGTCCTAATGGCTTATTTCAAGAACACTAACTCCCAAGGCACTTTTGCTTAGACATTTTCTCATGTGTGGTACAAGAAAATGTTTCATCAAGCCCTAGGTATTAAAAGCAAAAGGGGCTGGGTTTGGGTTGTACAGTTCTGAAACCACTGAAAATTTGAAACATGTAGAAAAAAAGTTATTTTGCCAGTTCATTGCAGTTATTATTAATAAAAAGTACAAGTAATGTTTCTTTTTACATATATATTAAAAATAAAGCTGGAAGTCTATCTTCAAGAGATTCAAATCATTTGCACCTTCACATACTGGTCCATTTTCCAAACATGAATTCAACCATTTTCCCAAATTTTGTTACTTTGCTGATGAGCAAGATGTACATGTACTCATGCATGTACTTTATATCAGACTGTGGACACTACAAAATTCAGACTTCACTTGAAGTTTTCTGTTTGCAATGGTAGAGATTTCCTGTGATGGTACAGCAACAGAATCTCATCCCTTTGGGACTGCCAGGACTCTCCATATCTGTTTTATATTCATGGACTGATTATACCACAAATCCCGTTCTCTCCCGGAATCCAATACAACAGTGAAATCTAAGACTGATTTTGGTCTGTAGCTAGCTGTAGGATTTTACTGAACATATTTGAATAATGCAGAGTCTGGGTTATCAAGTCAGATCTTCTGAGGGGAAGAAACAGAATGGGCACCACCCGTATACATTTTACATGCAATTGCATCAGATTTCAGCAGATTGGTTTCCGTCATTTCTTATTTCTTTCAATATGGATACAATTAAAAAAATGCACAAACTATTGTGAATATTGATGATGAAATTTGATACTTTTTTCCAAACAAGCTTGGAGGGTCAATGACTCTCAGAGAACAGATCAGAGACTTAGACTACATCTGAATCTGTTGTCTGGAGCTAGGTCTAGGTCTTCATTAAATGTACATTGGAAACACATGTACGTGGAGACACGCAGACAATAGACTTAACCATACAGAAGCTCTGGAC
>NW_019091369.1:4003054-4070464 GCF_001949145.1 Acanthaster planci | reverse complement strand
ATTTTGGATACGGCCATAGTACAAGTTGCCATTAAACGAGCACAAGATGAGGATTAAAGGCAAAACACTAGCACTTCAGAATCAACATGCTGTTTTTTTAATGGATTGCAAAATACTGTAGATTCAAACTATGCTCTCAACATTCAGGATACATTTACTTCACATTTGATGGTTTAAAGTGAAAGTTTCAACAAATTTGGATATGACTCAGAGGTTCATTTCATTGCAAAAAGGTATACTAACCTGCTTCCTATTAATGCACCCAACTTGGTGTTGATGTCACAGTCTGGTTGATGAGTCCGTCAAAGTTAAAATCTAGGTTGCCATCATCCATCAGCTCGTTATGAATTATGGAATCAATGTCACAGTCCATTTCACGAATCATATCAACGTTCAGATTTTGGAGGTCACTGGGAACCCTGTCACTAGATGTACTCAAAGGAATGGTTTGAACAGGTTGGTTCATCGATGACTGGCTGTATTGGACATTCATGGCATTGTGGGTGGGACTAGACATTTGGTTATTCTGGGAGGCCGTGATGGCGGGATTCAGTTGTAGCATGGACAGAGGATTGCTGGGGCTAGTCTGTGGACTGAAGCCTTGTAGGGCCCGGCCTTGTGACATGTTGGTTTGGACGCGACATGTGGGCTGCAGATTGGTCGGACGCTGATGCATCATACTGCCAGGGGTACCTGGCTGAAGAGTGGAATGGGATAGCATGGGATCACGCTTGGAGAGGATGGCGCCGTTTGTGGTCATGCTACCATCTTGATGGGACATCACAGAGAAGGCTGACTGCTGTGGCTGAGGTACATTGATACTGAATGGCTGCGACATGTCAGTGACACTCATCGATGGAGAACAACGCTGCTGTGGAATTGGACTCATTGAATTTTGGGCATATGGGCTGTAGGCTGGGCTTTGTACATTACTGTGGACAGGGGATACATCAGATCCACTGTAGCTAGGTGCTGGTGAGTACATACTGCTGTTCTGGAAAAGGTTCCCACGGCTTGTGTGCTTCGGGGAGGGTCTCATAGGAGTTGGGACTCGAAGCTGCTCTACTGGACTGTTAAGATCTGAGCTGACTGATCCATTCAAGGAGGTATTCAGACTCATGGCTTTGGCGAGGGATGCCAGTTGGTCAGTATGCAAGTGATCAGGGCTTTCGTAGGGTTGTGTCTGGTGGTGGCCCAGATCGTATGGCCCTGGTGACATTGGCGGGACTTCATTATCATGCATGTCGCTGATCTGATTGATGGGAGACAGACGACCACAGCTGCTGGCATTAGAGCTAGCCCTGGAGCGGAACTCTGAGCTCAGGGTAAGTGCCAGCGTCTCAGGCTCACCTTCAAACTTAGGAGTAGGGCTGGTACTCCACTTGGACCTCCCGGCATCATCCATGACCTTCTTCTTAGCTCGGCCACGCTTCTTTTCCCACTTAGGGTTGTTGGTGTCCATACTTGAAGCTCGTCGGCGGGAGGACTTGCCAGGCTTGGCATCAGGGTTGATCATCCACCAGGAGCTTTTACCAGTGCCTTCATTCTGCACTCGCACAAAGCGACTGTGCAACGACAGATTATGTCTGATGGAATTCTACAAGAAATAAGACAGAGAAAAAGAAAAAATATTTATCATCAAACATTATAAACACTCAAATTATTGCTATAATGCAGGCTCCACTCCAAATCAGCTATTATTGAGTCACCAACCAAACAGCTGAAGAATACCAAATCTAACTTCTTAATTACCAGCCCCAGACTTAACCAGGTGGTTCTATTTTGGAGATTGAAAATTTATGCATAGTGAAATTTCCCATTTTACCACTTTGATGTTTTGAGAGAATGAAAGTCAGTTGATGACAAGAACTAAGTAATCATAAGGCAGTTTTTCACTCAGATGCCTGCAGATGTATGATTCAACAAGCAATCATGTTTGGTTTACGTTTTACAGCATAGCCTAAAAGGATAAAAAAAATCTGTACTTTTTCAAAGGTTAATTCAATGATTAGATGAGACTTGTGTCACGAAAACATCTTGATGGGGATGCCACAAGTTTTCTTATATTGCAACAGCTTAAACAGAAATTCCAAACCAGCAGCAGTACGGTACTTTCATGTACAGCACATGAATTCCAAACCAGCAGCAGTACGGTACTTTCATGTACAGCATATATATGGTAGAGGACAGTATTTACACCCCGATTGTTTCTTTTGTGCAACACACCAGAAAAATAATTAAAGTTACTAAATATGACTATGAATAAAATTCCTTCAACTGGCAAGGGCAAAACCAGATATTTCATTCAATAGTTGTAGTCCTACAAAAACCTAATATATCGAGCCATGCTGACCACTTTAGGAAACACACTTCTCATCTGGAGGACAATATACATGTAGCTTCTCTTAAAATATATTAATATCATATTAACAATCATTGACATCAATCATGTAAAATGAGTAGTGGCAGTACTCCTGATAGTCTGTCAGTTCTTCTCAGAGCTGCCTTGACAGGGGAAGTTGGACTTAGTGTCCCATAACCACAGGTTATCTCATTATTGAAACCTCAGATTACGGACAATGAAAAAAAAAATCACTGGTTTCAAGACTGGTCAGTGACCTTCCAATATCCAGCTCACAGTTGGAATAAATACCACTCTCAGTAGGCATTCTTGAGCCAACAGTTGTAACCAGTAAGTGAAAATGGTAGGGAAAATATTAACCCCAAAACAAGTCTACATATGGGGGGGGGGGAAATTAGCAGCGGTGGCCAGTACAGTCAAATGCATCGCTGTGAGCTATCTCGGAAAAGCTGCCGGAACTAATGACAAGCAGTAGATAATTAGGTTTAGGAGGCGGCCTAGGGTTGCCCATGTACGACAGTGTGGTAATTAAATGATAGGGTAATGCAGACGATATTCCCAGATGCAACCAAGTATGGAGGCGGAGAGTTAAGTCTATCCAAGAGGGATATCATCCATGCATTGGTGCAATCAAACCCAAGTGTGATTGGCTTCACATACCACCAACAAAATGTAAACCAAGTCATCTTCATGTATGTAAGGTACTACCTCTGTTCTACCATTTCACAACACTCTCTTCTTAAATGATTTTACAGATATTGTCTCTTGTAGGCAAGATTGTTTCTAAGAACCTTGGCTTTTCTGTTCCGATTTGCTGATCACACAACTAGCCTAGTATTTTGGAACTGCTCTTTGTGATAACACTACTTAGTGATAACACTACTTAGTGATAACACTACTTAGTGTTATCTCAGTAGTGTGATCTTGTACATGTACCATTTTTCTTTTAACCTAGAAAAAGATTTGAGACAAAAGTACTAATGGATAATGGTTCAAATTGCAACAAAACTGTCTCTTAAACCTAGAAGATTTTTTTTATCCTAACCCTCCTCAATCCTCCAAAATCCTTTGGGCAGTTTTGGAGGATTGAGGGTGAAAGGCAAAAGTGCATGGCTGATTTTGAAGGATGCCATGAGTGAAGGTCGTGGGTAAGACCTAGTGTTGTTCTTGCTCAGTCATGCATGAATTTAGCCAATATTTATTTTGAAACAAATGCACTGCTCAAGAATGCCGTTCACACTGTCTCAACATAATGAGAGGAATTGCGGGAAGATTTTGAAGGATTAAGGCAGTAGACACATCTCCAAGTAACATTTTCAAGAAAATTTTGAGAATTTTGGAGGATTGAGGCTGAATGCAATTTTTCATGTTGAAAATCAGAGGAATTTGGAGGATTGAGGATGGTTGGAGGATTGAGGATGGTTCCTAGTGAAAAGGCCTCGGGCGTTGGAAGGAGAGGTTAGGAAAGTTGCAACAAATGATAACAGAGGACTTTCAGCTACCCATTTTGCCAGCCAAACCAGGAAGAGATTTTTGGATAACAAACACGATTTACATGTATGTGCCTGTATGTCCCTGAAGGCTGACCCAAAGTGAAGTCAGTAGTAGACAGCCAGGGAGCTAATTACAGAACAACTAGTGTCATTGATTCAGTGACTGTTATATTCAAAGGGCTCATACATGTACCTGCACATGTACACCAGCCCTTACTGATAACACAAAGTTCATTATCTCTAACACTAAATCCTAACCACACATTGTAATAAGACATGACTGGCACCTAGGAGCATCATCAGGCTTTGCATTTTACAAGGGATGGCAACACTTGCCTGTCCCTGAGGATGGGTATGTACATTATATGGGCATGCATGGTGTGTAGATATGTACATTTACTGGTATACCATTAAAGTTAACACCTGTATTACACTATAATTTGTCAACATACTGGTATACATGTATGTCTGGTCTTAAGCTTCATTTCCAATGACTGTACAGTGGTTTTATATATTAGCATATTCCAATTTTCTAAAATGTGATTAATTTATTACAGGACAGGTGGGCCAATCCTGTGGGGTGTATTTAAAGTAGAGTGTTAAATTTGAGACACAAAATTTATACATCTGCATTTGACATTGTACATAAATGAATGGTTGTAATGGGCACAGAGTCAGGAACTACTGATGACTACTGGATCCAGTGCTGGACATCAGCTCTAGACCACCAGGACCATGGTGGCTGACCAACAGACTCCACTGAACAAGACTCGACTGACCATGACAACTTGCATTGGAATGCTACCTGCTATCCAGTCTTTGACATTCAGAGTATGCACATGTTCTACATGTGTGAAATGGCCCATTGTCACATGTTGGGGTGTGAAAACGAAGGGGTATGAAAACGAATGGGAGCAAGATGTGGAGCTTAGAAGGCTTCAACGGAAACACAAAGATAAAGAGGGGTCAATAAAGAGGTCAGTTTGAACTTGGAGGCAGAACGTACCCAGGTTTCTGTTAACAGGTCTCATGCAGAATAGTCAAGAGGATTTAAGGAGTCTCGAAATATCACAACATCTGCACAAGTTTGGACTTGCCCTAAGACTTGCGTGTTAAAATAGTTCTCCACACAACCTCCTGAATGGTCAATGTTTCCCCTAGGCCATGAGTTACTCAAAAGCAACAGAACGCAGCAGAGCCAAGCAAGACACCGTCAGATTGGCATTCACTTTGTGGGTCTTATGAAAACTACAGAAATGAAGTAAAATACAGACACAAGTGTTACTGTGGGTTTGCAATGCACAACACTGCTACATACTCATAAAATGTATGCTATCTTGTGCATGAACGGAATTAGTTTGAAACCGACCTTATTTTCATTTGCAACGATAACAAACATCATCACATGGTATCCATGTACAATTAACATGTCATGCATGCTGCACAGCAGTACAGAGTGTTTGTGTACATGTACTGTACTAGTATGTCTCATACATGCATTGCACGTACCGGTAAGAACAATCATATGGCTCAATGTGTACACACAATGTACAATACATGAACATGTTTGGTACAGGTACATGAACGTGCACTGGTAGGCCCTCTATGTACATGTACATTGTACATGTACAGTTATGGGTACTAGGTGAACAAATCCTCAAATGCCATTACATGTAAATTTCACAGCTGACCTCAGGTGACCCTGACATCTGGCACACTGCCAAAGGAAATACCTGCTGCCTACTGATGGTGCTATCACACTGCATTGTGGGATGAAGCCCCGGGTTACCTATCAGAGCAGTCACTGTTGGGTAGGCAGGCTGGACAAAGTTCACCTGCTCCATATCACTGACATGGAATTTGCAATGGATTACCGCTCTGACATGATTAGCATCTAGCAGATTAAACTGCTTCTCAGGGCCAAAATTTTCATGTAATGCAGGTCTACCAAATCACAGTGAGGTGTTTCAGCATCACAGAAAAAGTTGCGGTGAAATTGTAGACTTCTCAGTTTGCTTAAATCTGATGCATAATCTCAATATTTGGTTTCACAGATGAACAGGACACAACCAAGTCATATCAAAGTTATCCATTCTTCTTGGATGTGAGTCAAACAAAATACCTGTATACATGTACATGCCTAGTGAAAATCTATACAATTTTGTCTAAAAGCTTTATCCACGTTTCATCAATTCAGGGATGAGATTGACCAATGATAAATATAGCTGTAATTAAACAGCTGAAAAAAGGCATAAAGAAGCTGAACTGTGAAAATCTACAATACTTTTGTACACAGCCAGTGAGGAAAAAAAGCTGAAATTCAAAACCAAAAAAAGCTGAAATCAGCTGAGAAATCTCACCCCTGTCATCATGCAACGAAAATGACCCCATAGAAATCCCGGCTGACTTGTAGAACATTTGGATCCGAGATATTTTAAAATCCAACTCTGTATTTATCAGTAAAATGACACCTTGAATTCTAAAAAAAAAGTTTCAAGATTGACCATAGGGTTTACTAACAAGTTTTATTCACCACAAAGCAGTGCGTGGTCCCAACACAGCCTGAAAGTAAATTGATATACTAGCAAATATTTTCCAAAGCCCCTTTTCCAAGTTGGATTTCTTAAGAAGTAACAGAACAAAAAAATAATTCAAATTCTTAAATCTTTGCACGTTATTTTTCCTATCCAAAGGGTTCTGGAAGCACACTATCAGGGGTCCACTTTCAGGCTTGTCTCAAGAAAAGCAACTATCATGTACAATAGCAATGACTTGTTTGTCTGCGTGGTTTTATTTTTAGTACGAATCAAGTGAAAATATCCATCAAATTGGCTCACGATTTAGCCTCACGGTATCACCTGTAGTACCTGGGGGCAGACAATAAACATTTGTACAATTTCATTTTCACATTTACATGTCTTATACCTGGACATATATTGGTGCTGTAAGTGATATTCTTGCACAGGTTGTAAATAGGGCCTATCCATCCCCAAAAATATATTTCTGTGTTTAATCAGGCAGAACCAAGCGTCATTCACGGCATTCCCCTGACGAATTGTCACTCACAACCGCTGGTCTGACGTCACATCATCTCCAGACCCTGTCGAACATGAGTTGAATAAACTGGCATCATCACTCCCTACTTCAACGCAAAGACGTGATGCAAGCCAGTGACATGAAGAGCTACCCCTTCATAATCACATTTGCCAACACTCCAGCACGACATCCTTCAGGCTCTAGTCCTATTCATAGCTCTCTCTGCCTCTCTCCTTTTTATCTTAGCCAAAGGACGGATGCAACAACAGTGTATCAGTAGGGCTTACCCCTAGCTGCCAGGCTACTTGACCAATCTTACCTGGCCTGTCTTCCGGAGAAACTGAAACGTGTGAGCTAAGTTCAGAAAGGGCAACTCATAGTACAGCCTGACATTTTAAACTACCACATGTCAACTAAGCAAAATAGGGGAAAACATGCACAACTAAAATTACTGGAGGGAATAACGTGCCGGACCACACAAAAATATCTGCATGACTGGCGTTCATGTACCCATGTGTGCATGTAACGAGATAAAGACTGGCAGTTTGGACTTTTTTGGAAAGTTTTTTGTAATTTCACTCTTTCCGTTTTGAATTTTAATGTTATTCTAAAATTAAGGTTTACAAAACAAACACCACGTATTTCTTAAAAAGTTCCACTACTGCCAATACAGTGCACATCCACATACCAGCAACTATGGTAGGTATACATGTACATGTAGGAAGGGGCTCACATTCATGAATATAAATTTCTGCTGTCACCACTGTTCACACCGGTAGTCACATCTACATGTACATAAATGTAAGCATAAATGTGATTCACATCCATGTACATGTAACATTAAAAAATTCCCTGTTCAGCTCCCCTATTTGGCATCCAGGTCAACCATGAGGAAAAGGTAATATTAAGGTTTCCATCTTAAATGAGTTAAATCTCTGCTTGGCACAGTTCACCAATGTTTCCTCTTGTATTCTCTGGGGTTTTTAAACTGAACCAGAAGCAAACATTTCCTTGTATTTAACTGACATATAAAAATGTACACATACATGTAAATGTAATGTTTTTTCTGGATATTTATGTACAAATGTACATGTACTCCCTACACATGTACTGTACATATGCAGAAATATATTTTCTTCAGTGAATGGAAGAATTTCAATCCTTCATGACTTCTAGATTTTGAGGAGGTATATGTTTCAAATGGTTTATAAACTAAGGCTTTCTATTGATTGGATGCCAACATTGATACTCAATAAATATACACACAGGGTACTCTTTTGTATCCACTTCTGATTCTGATGAAACTGGATACCTTATTTTATGCACTGCATGATAGACCAACATGCACTGGAATTGGAAGCTGCATTCATTATTAATCCTCCTACGCAAGGTGAACCGTGACTAAACTCACCTACACACACCAAAGTGAATGTACTGTAAGAAAAGTTAGGCAACCAGACTCCACGAATGGTGCTCATATAATGAATGTTCAACATGAGGTCATGCAATTTCCTACATACATGTTCATGTACATGGCTCTACGGTTCAAATGTGTACCTGATTACTTTCACTGCCTGCAATTCAAATAAGCACATGCGTAAGCACTGCCAACTTTTTCTAATTATAGATACCGGTACCAGTTAGCCTTCTTTGTACTTGTCCATCAAGAAAGGAAAAGCCTACCTATTAAAATATATTGAGCGCGACTTTAAATCTATCAGCGCATGTACTGGCTGTACCGATGTACTAGTATGTTACATGTACATGTACTTGAATGTTGACAACAGTACCATTACATTGTACAAGGAGGTAATTAAATTTTAAGAGAGGAGGAAAGCTTATGTCACCGTTTAATAGTGTCTGTAAAATTGAATGATGTCATGGTTATATTGTTTACTTGCTACACTATCAAAAGTAGGGTAATATGTTTTTATCTTGTAAAACATCAATGTTGGTTAATCCTTTTCAATCCTAAATATCTTATTCTTAATTTATGAGAATACATGAGTTGCCTGCCTTAGGAAAAAGAAGCATGGTCGATAAATTCCCTAAACATCAATTACTTAACCACACGCAACACAGTGCACTGATCACACACCAGGTTGTCCTCAGCAGAAAAGCACACAATACCTGTACATTTTGGACAATGATTTTACGGTTCTGCTTTGTTCTTACCAGTTTATTTAAATCTTTGTCATGGTACGTACCACTCTAGGTCCAAAGTTGAATGCCAAGCACTTGTTTGCAAAATCAAATTATAGATATTTTTGTAACAGGGAATTATATTCTGTATGAAAGCTCTGCATGTATCCATAAATTGCAAATGTTTAAAAAACTTTTAGGCTATACATGTAAAAGAAATCATTTGGCAAAGCTTTGTAAATTTGATATGCAAAAGTAAATGTTTCATCAATTTTCATTGGCTTGCCGAACAAGTTCGTAACACATCTGGATGAATTAATCTGGAGAATGCTCAGAAATTAAGCACTGAAATGAAACCACATGGGAGAGTGGGTTAAGAAGAACTAACTTCCTTATGTAGTTCCTTTACATTTCTCAGATACATGTAGAAATTATATTACATTAAATGATTCCTGAGAAATTTCACACTGCCTTTCAGCATTTAAATCAATGACAACTACAAATCATTCGTTTGTACACACCTCCAAGAACTTAAAGTTTTAGTACATACATAACATGTAAATCTTCAATCTGATTATGTTTAACTTACAGTTAATACAAACCACTGATACATAAAATATAGGAGCTGAGTTCCAAAGCCATAAATTTTTTATTTTCTTCTGAAAAATTTACGTGGGTGATTCTGAGGGAAGAGGACTGCTTCAGGCACCTTCTATTTTTGGAAAGACTTACAGTAAATCTTAAAGCAAGACTTGGATACTGATTGATGTTTGTTAATGATGTACATGTAAGAAAAAAGGAAATCTTTCCTAGTCATTTGGGAGAGTGCCAGCCTTTGTGGAGCTAGCTTAAAATATATGTTGAATCAAAAATGACAAATCAGGTTTAGGGATCACTGGAATTGAGTCTAATGGACACTGTCCATGAGCTGGACACAATCTCCAATTGCTATTCTCTACTCGTACTTGCACCCAAAAAAAGAAGCTTTCCCAGTCTACGCCAGGATATGGAACCTGAGGCTTCATGTACATGTACCGTATGTACATAAATATAGACTGAAATGCAACTTATTATTACATAAATTGCAAACTCTGAAAAATGGGGGGGCAAACCTGTACATGTACATTTTACATCTGATGACAGAGCAGTATTAGGATTGTTTTGTGCTACAGTCTGCTATCACAAAAAGTGCTGACTATTATTCTGTGAAGGAACATTATCCATTTAATCACTTATTTCAAGTGGGTGATTATGTACAAGTGGGCTTCACAAGTTAATTGAAAAATTGATTGACCATGTAAATCACTTTCACAGTAAGATAAAAGGTTATCTAAAGATGTATGTTGAAGTACTAATGGTCTGTAACAGTTTATTTGAGCAACATGTACACTGAATGATTAATTCATCATCTTGACATGTGTCCATTTGTTGACTGAGCAGTTTAAATTTTCTTCTTAAAGAACTGTATCTCTGACAATCAACATTCTGCCTCAGCATTGTGAAACAATACTGTAAGTCCTACAGGATCACATTGCAAAGATGCACATTTTCTGAGTGTCATATGGTCTGATACTGCGACAGATGGCTGTCAATTTTGGCTGTTGCGTGCAAACATGAAGGCTAAATACAATTTAAAAGAGTAAACAGTGGGAAATATGATTCTCAAAACTGTGTTAATCTACATGTATTCAGTTTCTAATGAGTTATAAGAACAACTTCAAGTCAGAATCTATAATGTGCACATCTCAGGAAGGAGAACTTATAAATCCTTTCCGCACCTTTCACAGGACTGGCAACTGAGATTCATTCCGAGAATCTTCAGCCATGAGTAAAAACAGCCCAGGTAAACTGTGACCAAAATGAAAGTTAGAACCAGGGGCTATTCACAGTCATCATGTGTGATGTGAAGTCATGAAAGCCATCATGCCAACCTGACCTCCTGACCTCTAAACATGTACAATCCAAGCACAACTATATTTAAGCCCACTCACTGAGTCTCTACCATTACCAAATGACTATCAGCGATCAAAAGGCCTGGCCCAGCGTTGCACACAGGATAGTGGGATTTCTGACTAATGTGTTGAACCCTTTCGGGAAGTGAATTTAAATGGTCTAATGGATCAGTTTTTCCGTGACATCATGAAGAAGACTTGTTCCTGTGGTGTCACTTCCCATTTGCTATAACGGGATCCGGCGCGATAAGCATCCAGTGCAAAAGCAGTATAGACGGAAAAGACATTGGTTTGCTGTAGTTCAAGGAATGATAACAATCTGGAGACAACAGATTTAACCAACCGGAAAATACCAGAAAAGTACAGTCTTGAAAAAAGTCTTGAACAACACAGTAGCCAGACTTCAAAACTTCAAATTATAAAATAAACTTCTGAACTAACACAGCATTAGCACATAGGGGTATGCTCCAACACTAGAAAGATGGTGGGTAGCCCTGTCGCATGGACATGTATGACTAATGAATTCAAACTGACTGTCACAGAGAATATGTTGAAAGTCGCAGACACCATGTCTGTTTTCTCACAAGTAAAACTTCAGACAAGATGTATGGCAGGTGCAAATGAAAAAATGAGATATCATTTATAGCTTTTAGTACCCCCTGAAACTATGGGGCTTGTCACTGTGCATCTTGGAGAGGCAAACCAGGAGCTCCATATAGAAAGAGTTTCATATGCAAGACGCCACTTGACACCCCATGCATAAACCCTTTGAAACTGGTTTGAAAAATTCCAAGTGTTTTCTAAGTTATCGACTCAGTATTCTTTCTCCAAAATTGAACTTTTCTTTATATATTTTTGCTTACTGATGGCTAATAGGTCACTGAAGAGAATAATTACTGGCACCAGATGGAACTCTTTCCCTCCACAGCTCTGGTAGGGGTAAAAACTTAGCACAGATTTAATGTAATTTTTATGGAACACTTTGCAAGGCTATGATGGCAAAATGAAAAATACGGGACTTAAAAAAAATGTTTCTGTTGGTCAACTTTTGAGGCAGGCCTAATTGAATTTCACAGAAAATCTCAAATGAAATTAGTAATACACCCAAACACCTGGTGCTTTGGGCATGTAGGGATACAACGTTATTCAACCATGAAAGGTAGAAACTGAGAAGTTTTACATCTTTAGGCCTATTTAAATTATATTCAAGTCTCCCCCCATATAAGTTTATTCAGGAGATGCCACAATTCATTGCAGAAGTCAATGGAAAGTAATTAATCCATAAACCGTATGCCACTTGACAGTGAGCGGCTTAATGTATTGTAAAAAACTTACTTTCCATCCTGCTGAACTGTTGCTATCGCCCTTGTCTTTGAAGAAGGGAACATTCTTCACCATCCAGTCATAAATTTGTGATAGAGTCAGCCTCTGTTCTGGAGCACTCTGGATTGCTTTGGTGATCAAGTCTGCGTAAGACAAGTTTCCCCATGCATTTCTCCTCGAACAGTTCTTTCTGTTGGTAGCGACGGCTGCCAAATCCTGCTTGATGTCAGGGCTTTCGACCTGTTGCACGGGCAGCGCCGTGTCCTGGATCTCCTCGGCTACAGCAGCGGGCGTGCCTTCCCCGGACGACGGCTGCTGTTGCTGGGACGGCTTCTTCAGAAAGTCCGGTCTCCGGAGCGGCCAAGTACAGGAACGTGGACGGGATTGTGGCTCGTCGAAATCGGGATCAATCTCAGCCATGATTATAATTTCCAGGCTTTACAGCATTCAGTGGAGGTCTGCCAATGGTGTGGAGAGTGGATCATCAAATGACAGAAAGCAGAACTAGCGGAAGGGGGTCGGACAACTTTGCGGTACCGTGTTCAGTTTCAGCTGGCCACCATTTTTATGCACGATATATCACTTAATGGCATAGCGCTAGCGCCACACGGTACGTATACTGCCATGCCATGAATTGAACCGCATACACAGTGCACTATGCGTAGCACGCACGCGCGTGCATGTCACACAGATATTTACATACAATCGTGACGTCAGTGACAGCGCAACCAAAACCCCACGCTGATTGGACTAGAGATAATCTATTTAACTAGCCAGTTGATATTTTCATTATGTATGCAGGATGCACATTGTCAAAAACCCGAAGCTCCCTTGATATTGAATAAAATGTACACACTTGTACTGCATGATTTTGGTATAAAATTTCACCAAGGAAGTAAACTAAAATGTTTAAATGTAAACATATTTTAGTATACGAACTTGTAACTGGAGATAAAGGGGGTTTTATAACCAAATTGTTAAAACTTGCTAGGAACAAAGTAAACCGAAAAATGAAAAAACTCAGTGAATACGCGTAATATCTTTTTGACCACATAAACTCCTGGTATTTTTCAAAGTAAGGTATTGACGATAACACAATCTTAATACGCTCGACGAAATTGTTGGGAAAAAAACTTAAATCATGTTTTATTTTATGAGCTCATGGAGTTCCAAAGCTGAATTGGAAGGTATAAGTACTGTTTATTGGGTACTTAAAGTAACTGATGAGAGCCGATTTTTTATAAAATCAAGAATAATGACAGAAGTTGCAAAAAGCCCCCCCCCGACAAGATCCAATCCTGAAAATCCTCTGAAATCAAAATCACGCCCTTTTCACGATTTCTCTTTGTTGAGTAACACAGATAGATTTGAAGTTTTTTCATCAAGAAAGTTGAGGCCGCGCCGACAACCATAATTATTATTATTGTTATTTATTCGGCCATTCAGAACAGGTACTGGTAGGACAATATTCAACAACCTAAAAATCACTGGACTAAACAAAAGGACATTACAAATAACGAGAACAACCCACTCCAAGCTGGCATGACAAAAGTATACTTCAACACCATGACCCAAAAGCCTGTCAATTCAAGCCACTCATGATTCCTGGGCCATTTTTGTTAAAATTTTCCTTAACTTCCACAGGAGAGGACAGGGAATTTGGGAAATGCCAAGAGTATTCGACGCATGAATAGAGGCTTTACGTGGTAGCCATCTTGTGGAGTAGGTTCTTTTGTTCCACAGAGAAACCTCGTATTTGTGCATACCCTTTGGAGCAAAACCACTACCCTACAAGATGACAGACAAACCCTCTATAGAAGGACAAGTCTCCAATTTGAAATTAACTAATAATAGGTGGGATAATCTCACCTAGATGCAAACCTACGTAACCGTCGTTTTGTATTTCTGCAAGTCAAGTACGGGTACATGCGCTTGACACGCCGAAGATCTGAACAAAGTTACCACAATCAGTGAGCAGTGAATTTGGGCGCACTTGAAACTCAAACAAGAATAGTACAAGAAACCTATGATCAGGGTACCATTCTCTTCACGATGGACTTGGAAACAGAAATCTTACATTTGATTTTGAATAAAACTTTGAATAAAAGTTGTTGATAGACGGACGATAAATGACTCTCAACGCCTTCGTCCATGTAGTCAACGTACCGTTCTCTCTCTCCCACGTCCCCCGTTTTGAACTACGGGGGCATGCGAAAGCTTTATTATAATTTCCATCCCGACGGGTCCGCATAAACCACGAGCTGAATTCTTATCAGGAGCTTTGCGTGACCACTGAAAAAAAACGTATGACCAATTTTGAAAAGTTGAGGCACTACACGCACACATAATTAATTTGATGCCTACCTCTACACCATTCAGTGAATGCCACACTACAGATTTCAGTCAGAACACCGACAATGTCAAACCGCAGACAAGTGAACATAAGCATGACGGGCTTTTGTCTCTTGAACTTGCGAAATGACCAGAACATTTTCTACCGCCCATGGGCATTCAGTGAATATTAAGCGACACCTCTACAATATTTGTGACAGAAATTAGGGGCAGTTGCTTTTTCAAACACCTTCAGATTAACCTGAGGAGGCATTTGTGGACAAAACGGAGGCACCATAAGGTCATGGTGCCGAGAATATGAGTTCATCCCTTCAAAGTAGGAATAAAAGCATATCACAAATTTACGGTTTCGACCGTGACATCTCATCCCCAGATATGGTAAAAACTGTACGAACGATTCTTAAACATCAAAGTACCGGAGAGAACATTAACAGCGACAACAATGTCATATAAAAAAAAGGATGAAACCACAACCAAGACGCCTTCTTTCCTTTGAACTTTTTTATTTTCAACTGAACTTTAAACAGGTTGTTGGAGCAGTACATGGTTTAAACTGTGTACATGTATTGGTTAAAAGTTATTACAATAGCAGAGAATCATCATCATTTTACAAGGTGGTCAATCAAAATGCAAATAACTGGTAACAGTCCTCTCATTAAGGACTTTTGATTTGAAATGCAATACATATTTATGACTCTATTCAGAAAGGTCAAAGATCAAATGTCACTGTAAAGTCCTGGCACTGGGTCAAGTTGTATACTCTTGTCTCCTGAGGGTGTGGCTTACTGCATTAGCTGAAGTAAGCAGTTGAAGAAGAGCATAGTTGATGTCATCTTCTTGGCTTCAATAAAAGAAAAGAAACATTCATGGTAAGTTGTTTTCTTTTTTGGAATCCCCCATTAAAAAAAGGTTTCAATTTTTGAATGACACTGAGGTATACCAAGGACTTTTTTAGTAAAACTATGTCAAATTAAAACATTTGTTTCCCCTGTTTTTGAGTTCCTCTGTTAATATTGAATAAGTTGATTTCTCTCACTTCCTGCGTTTATCAATTAAAAATGTGTAGTACATTTGATTCTGGGTTGAGTAAGGTTGTCATGGGTTTTATTGTTACCTGCTGTTTGGTTGATACAGTTGACAAGTGCCGTCATCCTGTATGCGAAAGCTGGAGCCTGAAGACTCCTCACTGGTGATGAATGACATAAAATAAAACAAGAGATACACTAATATTTTTAAAGGATTCTTCCTACAAGATAGCAACGTAATTCCTTGTATTGGTTGTGTTATTGGTTCTGGGAGTGAGTTGTTGGATGTTGTTAGCCTTCATGGTGTTTTTGGTGAGTTTTTCCAATGTAAACTCAATATGATGTGATTTACACAGTCAAGCCAACCTATGACTAAATAACCTTACTGTTGTATCAGACTTTCCAGCACATTTAGCATTTAGTCAAATAATTGGCAAGGACACAGTTTCCTCTATCTACAGGGTCTACTTAAAGTTTAACTATTCAAGTCTCATCCATGAATGGGGTCCCATCCATGAATGGGACTAGAATACAAGGCTCTTCTTTTCTAGAATGGACCAGAGTGTGTAAGGTCTTGACAGCATATAACTCAACCAATGCTCTAAGACCACTTCAACAAACCACAAATAGAATCCACTTGGAATAAAAAGAGATATTCAATGCACAAGAATAAAGACAAGCTGGCTTATTTATGGAAACAAGTTCTTAACAAACCCTGAGTGTACAGTCATTCATACAGTATCTCTGTATCAGTTACATTTCATGTCTCAATACCACAGCCCATCTCACATGACATTTTATTTCTTCATAACGATTTAATACACTCCAACACTTTGATCTTATCAGCAAATAAATACGTGCCACCCATAAGTACATACGTGAGTCATTACTGAAATATTTCAGCTACGGAGAACTACCTGCTATCGAGAAGATAAACACATAATGCAGTGATAACGCATTGCAAGGTGAAAGAAATATGTAGATATCACTTCCAATTAATTAAAGAGAAATATATCGCCTCGAGCAGAAGCATCACCTCATCGGTTAAAAAGAGCCATGTTGGTCGGGACGGGGAGTGTTCATTTTGCTGGTAGCGACAAGACGGTAATGCGTGTATTTCATAGTTGTTTGTGAACCAGCAAAGAGCAGTTCTGACCAAAGGAACATCCATTGCTAGGAAAATTACACCCTCTCTCGGTCCAGCTCAGGCCTCACTGCTCTAATCATATCTGTGGCAAGTTAAGGTTTTACAATTCACTTTTTTCCTAATTTTCACACTTCAGAATAAATTTGTTTCAAAGAAATCTCTACCACAGAGCAATTGGTGAATGAACATATTAAAAAATAAGGAAAAAGTTTGAGATATTTTGGTGTAAAGAAATTAGGAGGAATAGTTGAGGAAATACCTAGGTCCATTGGAGAGGGATACAAGAGAAATCTACAAAATGGAAGTATTTCCTTATTTATATTCTTTACTTACATGTGGCACTGTGCAGAGGAGTTTGTTTGAGACCATTCATAGTTAGTTCTCCCAATCACAGTATGATCACAAACGGAGTTCTGAAATGAAACACAAATTTTCCCTTCGGGTGAATGTGAAATGGAACTTATCAGCTACTAAATGTTTACCATCTGTTAAGATTCAATTCATTATACCATTTTGAATCCTCACTGATGTGAAAGCTGAAATATAACCTGGCTCTAATCATACCTGTGTTGTAATTGGATCAATGCCATGCAATAGTACTTGTCGATACTGCTGGTGGTGGTCAGATATGAAATTATGAAGGTTGATTCTAAATGCTTCAATCTCTGCCTCTACAGACTGCCTCAGACTATAGTCTGAAGAGAGGAAAAGAAATAAGACTTATTGAAATGAGAATAAAACAGCTAGGAATGCCAAAACAACACTGAGTTTCTTTTTATGGCTGCTAACTGAAAGCCAAAACTTAGGCATGTAAAATTCCTGATATTTAATAAATTAATTAATTAAAAATTTAATTAACATTAAACAAAACATGCAAACACAAGAACTGAAAAGAAATAAATTTAAGACTGAAGAGCGGATTTTCCTGAAAAATGTTACTATTTGAGTGAATTCAAACTTAACCACCTAGCCCTCCTGAATCCACTGGAATCCACCAGATGATGTGAAGATCATACGTTGGATTCCAAAAGACTCTATTATTTAATACCCACAGAATGTTAAAGTAAACAGAATGTACCCACAGGTACAATTTTGGAAGACATACAAAGCATCCTTGTGAAGATGTTTTGAGCTAAGATGAATACCAAGAAACAACCAGACGCACCAATTCCAAGGAGTGCATCCTCCTCTTCTGTATGTTGTGGATTTAGGTCTCTCTGTGTATCTGCTGGTGAATTCATCAACAAATCATTCCACTGACACTCCTCCTGAATGCCAGTCAAGGGGGAGTGACCCTGATGAAGTTCTCTCTCCTGGCAAGAGGTGCTGTCTCTGTCTACTTCAAGTCTTTCGGATGATCTGTATGTCTGGTACAGGCAAGTGTCCTAATGGTGGAAGGGTTGACTTGTTAAACCTAAATGGGCAGATATGCCTAAAGGCCACATCTTCTCATCTTAGAGCATCAAATCCGTAAATTTGGCTTAAAAAAAACGCTTTATTCCCTTGTCTTTTAGAGCAGTTCCTGAAAGATTGATATCACTTTCTCATTGACCCATCTCCCCAAAAATTGTGTTATATTTGTAATTCTGAATGATACAAAAAATAACCAAAAAACAAAACTGACAGTGCCTCATTTTTAGGTACACCTTTGTAGTTTGAAAGTTTATCCTTACACTGAATCTTACTTTGCAAGTTGTATGACCACAGATGTCCCTTGAACAAGAATCCAAGCTGGTCTGGTACCTGTCCTTGTTGTATATTTCCAAATTGGACCGTATATCGGATTTCACACTAGGTACAAGTTTGCTGGAAATTCCCGCCTGCTGTAGGCCTTCATCATCTCTCTGGTGGATGCTGTCCATCATGGCTGGAATGTCACCCTCCATGGAGGTAGAATTGGAGGGCACCCTTTTGAAGGTGCTATTGATCAGGTAGTGCTGGAGTGTCTTACACTCAAATGGAGTGTTGTTTAGTGATCCTGATGCGAACATACTGAGTAGTGATGACAAGCACATGAAGAATATTGTATATGTAAATTCCATTACTGGAAAAACTCAACATGGTAAGGATACCCTTTCCTAAATCCTTCAAGTCAACGATTGGGGACTGTTAGGGTTAATCTCTTTTGAAAAAACTAGTATAAAATTATTTTGACAAATCAGCAAACAAAGTTCCTTGTGTAGGGCCTATTTGATTAGCTAAATGGCTAAGTGACCAGTCCAACAATGGAGGAATGGTCCAACAAGTGTCAAGCAAATTTTCAGGCTTCATGGCTTTTGCCGGCGTTAGTGCCTACCACTGCCAGTACCAGCTCCTTGACACTATACCTACGACATTGGTTGGGTTAGTCCATTTCGGCAATATTTGAAAATCCTGGCGGCGTACTACAGAACTCTTTCCACTCAAATTTATTTACCTGTCCTGCTGAGCCTCGATGATCAAATTTGCCAAGCTTCAGGATTCAAGAAACATCCATTCGACGCGCTCTTTCACTTCTGCAAAACAGCGCCCTCAAACTGCCGAAAGTCAATAAGGTGGCGCTCTTCCGATTCCTCGGGGTGCATTCCACCATATGGTTGTATTTCTGCGCGCGAGCTTAGTATTTTGTGATCCCACGGGATATTTACAATAAGACAGGCTATAATCAGAAGGCATCACAGAAATATTTCTATCAATCACGAATTTAGGACTGAAAGTTTCCAGTTTGGGGTATTTCTTTCACTAAAAGCCTCAAATTGCAGACCTATTTTGAAATTAGGCGGGCGGCTACATTAAGAAATGAGCGCGTAGTTTTACTGCTATTTTGGGGGTATATTCGTTCAAATTCAAATAAAAAAATATTTTTGTGGCTAACCCTCATGAAATTGAAACGAAAAGTGATCTTCCGGCCACAATCTTGAATTTCCAGTGAAAAAAACGGAGGCCTACCTCTTCACAAGAATCAACAGGCGGCGCTATTTCGGTCCGATTTTGCACTGTTTTCTATGGGCTCGTATTTCGTGCAGTGCAACCCTCAACAGAGTTGAAGTGGGTGCACCGCATCAAACAAATTATCATAGACAGCAGTAGTAAATCCCCATTCTTCACAAATATTTTAAAAAATACTCACTACCCACAAAGATATTCAGGCTGCACAGAAAAACGATGTTTGACACGTCTTCTTTCACTTTCCTTTCAATTTTTAGAGGGCTGACCAACGAATTTTTGAGAAATTCTGACCCAAAGCAGACCACCCCTAAAATGAAGGAAATTCCACTGCCCAGAAAAGTAGCCATTTTGAAAATGCATCCTGTGCAAAATGGCTCAAAAAGTGCCACTTTCGGACCCGATTGCATCCAAATTGCTCAGAATTGGAAGCCCTGAGTCCGGGCCAGAGGTTAAATGCCATATCTCTTCGATTCCCCAGTTCCATGGCTCTCAGGACCCTCCAATATAGAATGTTTTGGGTGTATAATCTTTATACGTGGGAGCACCTTTAGAGGCCAAGGTGATATGGAAGATTCGTAGGTCAAGTACAACTTACGTCTGTGAAGGATGAATTTATGATATCAAAGGCCAGCTTAAAAGTTAAGTTTCTGACAGGCATGTAGCCAGGGTTTTGTTTCTTTCAGCAAAATAGAATTTCCAACCCGTTTATTCAGCTTTTAAGACACACAAAAAGTCGATACAGGAATGTGTGTTGTTATTAAGTACATTATATTTAATACATAAAAATTTATACTCAACATCAATGGCACTAGACTAGGCTGTACATAAAAAATCCAAGGTTTAAAGAAAATGTCTATTCAATAGGTGTATTCTTATATTTTAACCCAAAGCCTTTGACACCATTAATTATCATATTCTTGAAAATCTAATTATTACGGCAAACGTGAGGTTGTTCATAGGCCTAGCTGATTTGAAAGTAAGTTGAATAATCAATAAATGTACTAGGAAATATACGCCGTTACGGTCGCATCGCTACCAACAAAATGAACACTGCCGACCGACATGGCTCTTTTCAACCGATAAGGGGGTGTTTCTGCTCAGGGCAGATAGTAGTCCATCTGCCCTGAGTCTATCCAATTAGACGCCATATTTGCTCTGGTTCTTATCACATCATGGGGAGGGGAGTTTTGTACGATCTTAAACTTATTAGTCTGTAAGAACAAAGGTTAGATATAATATAATATATTTAGTTTATATGACTATAATATTAGAACATTATCTAACTTAACTTTCCATGTACCCTGTACATAGAACGTCTACCGTTATCGTTATCAACTCATTGAAATTATCTCCGGTCGTTTAACCATGAAGAGGAAATGAGGAAACAAAACTCCCTTTCAATATCGCATGTGGTTAGTTTGTATCCGAGCTTCTCTCTCGTGAGCCGCATGTAGGGCGTCCTCTCTAGTTACTTCGCATAGCTCTTGATAATTAGCTCTGTAATTCGTGTTGTTTTCAGTGGGTTCTTCTGTCAAAAGGCGTGTTAAAGTGAAAAAAAACCCATTATGAATGAATGCTACAGTCTTTGAAGTCCTGCGTTTTGTCGGTTCTTCCTGACTGTGACCACGGCAAATAATAGGAAAGCTGTGAGAAATAAGGTACCGGCTGCCAAGAAAGGCACCAAGTAGGCCCCTGTAGCATCATAGATTTTACCTGGAATTCGAACAGAGTAATATCAACACAGTATTACAAGTTAAAGAATGTCTGAGGAAAATCAACATCCTGTCAGGCAAAAAATATCAGTTGATTGTCCGTTTTTTTCTAGAATGAGGGAACCTTTTCTATTTTATCCAGAATGACTATTAGCATTTAAATTCAAAATGGCCGCAACTTTTCAATTCAAAGTGCCTGCAAGCTTTTTACTAGCTATCCTACAAGTAAAAAGAATCAAAATATTCATGTGTACAATGTTCCCCGTATTTTATTAAAGCGCCTAGCTAATACGCATGAATAATGTAGCGTTCTCTGGAATGGGAAAAAATTAAAAGAAAAGATGCGGCTTTTTAAATAACAATAACTAAACAATAAACAAATGCCGAAAAGTTTGCATTAATGTTTTTCAACAAAATAAGCATTACTTCATTTTAAAGTGAGTTTGACTATGGTGTAAGGAGAAAGAGACTTACCAGCGACAATCGAACCAATTCCACCGAGGTAGAACGTAGCCCACATCAAACTCAATGCTGTGGGAACTTGTGGTGTACTGACAACTGTCTTTACGTTGGCCATCAAAAGTGGAACACTAACTCCGAGAAACGTGCCTAGAGCCACGGAGTAACACACCAGGAAGACATAACTGTCTGACACTGGATTTAGAAATGTTGTCAGGGTAGTACACAGGAGGACAGTGAGCTGCAGAATGAAAGAATCAACGTAAGCTCGGCCTACAAACCAACCATGAAGTGAACGGGTCAATGCAGATGAAATCCCAAACGCTAGAACAAGCATGGCTCCTTGCGTATTCGACCAACCAGCTTCCCTAGCTCGGGCCGGAAGATGAGTTATATTCATCACTAGACCAACACATTGCAGACAACTCGTCATCAAAATCATCACAGCCTGAAGATTGGTAAAGATCTCAAGAAACCTCCAGCATTTCTGTCTGGTCCCTCCGTCTTGCTCTTGCAATGCATTCTCTGACATGTTATCCTCCTTTTCACTCTCCACGACATCACGCAACGGATGGGATTCTACGCTCCCCGCCCGGGATGGTGATTGGACTTTGTCGATGTCAAAGTCGGTCTTGAAGGGTCTGAAAAGGGCACAAGCAGCCACTGCATTGAACTGAAAGGCTCCAGTAATGAACATGGCACCCCTCCAACCATAAGCAGAAATTAGTAGGCGAATTAATGGAGGAAATACCATCTGACCCGTATTTAAGCCAAGGATTGTGATACCATTCGCCAAAAAATAGCGCTTCTTGAAGTACTGTGAAATAATGATAGCTCCCGGTGACACTACCGCCACAGCGCCAATGCCTGTGTAAACGGGAAACAGAAGAAAGTATTAATAGAGATCGGATACAAAGATCAGGCTAAAAAGCAGTCTGACTTTTAAGAACTCTTTGGTCGCCTTTTTGTTTGGGGGCGGGGCACTTGTGGAAAAGAACACTATGAAACGTTGCGTTGTGCCGAAGTCAAAAATAATAACATACATCGAATAAAGGTTGACGAAACTAGATTCACCCCCCATCAACTACATGTGGTTAGGACTACAGGTGCTACGTGGCATCCTATAAAGGATGGTTTTCAGTTAATTTATTGTGCACCACAGGAAGTAAAATATTTACACACACAACTTGCCTCTTACTGCGTCATTTCTCGCAACAATTTTTGCAAACATACGGACATGAATCAAACGTGAAGCTCACCAATAAAACCAAAGCCACGTTGCTGAACAATTATTATATTTTAAATCGATAATTTCTGAAACATTTGGATTGTAATAAACATATAATCCAGTGTGCGTGACGACATCGGCCATATTGATTTAATGGATAATTTCACGGTTCTAAACATTTACACAAGAAAATGGCCGGTAAGCTATGACTATAATATTACTGATGTACAATACAGATTGGAGTAATAGTCCATTGTTTAAGCGGTTCCAAAGTGACTCGGCCTATTATCAAGTCTTGTGTCAGCCTTCCGTCTGTGTAACACAACTGAGCCCCATCTGAGATAAAGGAACTTACCGGCTACAGCATTGCAAACATACATTTGCCCGATATCGGTTGTCAACGATCCCAGTGTTGTTGCAAGTGCAATAACTACGGCTCCAATCATTGACACCTGACGCACACCAATCTTAGTAGCTAGTGCACCAACCAACCAACCTGTGCATACAATGAACCGTCAGTAGTTCATCTGGACAGAATTTGCTCACTGGAATTTAGGGCCTAATAATATATCGGTTTGAGACGTTGGTCTTGTCATGCGCCGGGAAAAAAAACAAAATAATTACCCCAAGGATACTCACTTATCGGGCAAGCACTCAGCCACGGTAGACTTATCAGCCAGCTAGCAGCAGTAGCATTGACATCAAAGTAATCCTTCCATTCGTTATAGAATACACCCAGGGTGGTCAAATAGCCATTAGTCAGCATTACGCCGACATGTGCACCTACCAGCACAGCCCAGGACCAACCCCGGTCGACCATCATCGCATCGAGGCTACCCACGCCGTTATTCAGGAGTATTCAAGCAAGATGGCTGAGTGCAGCAATGTCACCCACAGAGGAGTGACTGTGCCGGTCACACCACACAAATTTAATGTGGGTCACATGCTAAAGTCTAGGAATGCAAGGGTTAATACTTTGACTTGCACGTATTACAATACATGTACTGTTAGAGTGAAACTGCTGCCTAGAGCAAAAAAAATTATATAACAGGCACAAGAGCTCTGACCTTGGCGCTAGCAACTTGTCAGTCACGAGTAGGCCTACCGTGAAAGCTCCGTCAACAAGCGCGTGGATTTATTACTGACCTGGTTATAGTTGCTGACCCGTAAATAAGCTGTATAGGCAACAGTGATAAATATCCCCACTTTAACGAATCAAAAATATACAAATATCTCAGGTGTTCAAGACACATTCCAAATGAAAGCTCACTTCCTCATTTTCCTTTCAATTTTCAGTGGATTAACCGATAATTTATGAAAATACTTCTCTCCAGAGAAAATCATCACTCAAAAACAGTGGCCCGTCGCCAGTTTGGAAATCGATGCCTGCACTCCATAGCAGAATCCGCCCTGAGCTGAAGTGCAACCCCAGTCGGCAAAAGAAAGACAGGTGTTTACAAGCGGGTTCTTGCACGCGTTCTGCGTGTACGCGCGCAAAGACCATACATGCGGGAATAAGGCCGTTTTCCAATACTCAACTTCGTCTCCGTCTCAGGCTTCGTGTAGGAAACCAATCCCCGATTGTGGGCCGGAAGCGTTTAATTAAAGTTGAAGTACTGTAATGTTTGGCTCTTTTGCATCTTACTTCATCTTTTGAGGCACTATCGGACTTACTATGGCGCTTACGACCTCAAAGTTAGGAAGTAAAAACAGTTGAAGCCTGAGACGGAGCCCGCGTTGAGTATTGGAAAACGGCCTAAATTAGTTTCCCGTAATCAGCGTGCTCCGCGGCAAACGCGCATATACTCGCGCTCATGGCGCGCCGCGCATTTGCGGCGAGTACCAACTTGAAAACCAAGTAAAACAAAACAAAACAAAACAAAAACGCCCTCCTTTGTTCTGCTCGGAGCCGATAGAGCGCGCGATTTGGAGGGCTACGCTTCGTCTGATACTGTCAGAAATACAAGCAAGCGGTCCTCCAAGAGTCCACCCTCCTTCTTTATGTGCCACGAAATGGACACTGGCAGCCTACAAATCGCGATTCGGTCCATACAGGCAAGTTTGGACCTATTTACAGGTGGCTCCAAATAGTTGCCCAAAGCTGTAATCCCTATGATATTGTTATGTTTTGACAGCAGAGAGACTGCGATAAATCGCTGTACCATCAAGCGAATCCGGTTCGTAAGTGACTTGGTCACAAAGGCGGATGCGCTAAAATTTGCAGGCTCTCATTGGACAATCGCTGAAGTTGCGCGTTGACTTCCAGGTTCCATGTAAACGGCGATCAATGCATGTAACTTTACGTGAGTGCACGAGTGGAGTGGGCGTGGTTTAAACTGAAGTGACGTCACACTTACGAACCGGATAGAGATTTCATCTGTAGTATGAGCCGCCTTTCATATCGCATGTTACAATTTCCAATTGCCACATGCAATAAACAACCCTCAGAGTGTCTGTGAATAATTCTGTTTCTTTTCTATCCTTTCTCTAAGACTTCTAAATCCTGTACATGCTCTTATGAATGGGCCACAGCCTCGGTTGACTGATCAAACAATAAAGACACCTTGCACACACATACCTTAGGGAGCATCTTCCCCATACCCGCATTCAAACACACCAATAGAAAGTCCTTGAGTGTCCACTCTGACAAGGAATATAATTTGTACATGTATATGCATGATATGGATGGCCTACTCTGGTCTTGATAATCCTCCACACCTTGCTTGATCAGGGGCGCGCTTAGACATGAACTTACAGCCCATATAGGCCTTGTAAGAGATTTATGACAGTCTATCTAGCCAATCAGGCTTTGTATATGAAACTTCACTATCTCGAAGTTGGGACCGTCTGAAATGTTACTCATTGACAAAAGTGGTTTCATAAACTGAACGACTAATTTGTCGTTTATTTCCCCAGATTTCACCTTAAAAATCTCCAATAAAGCAATGATTTGAGTTTGTCGGATATGCATACGCATTGAACCCAAAACGTGCGACAGACGATGTGATATGAGTGACAGAATTCTTCTTCGGGGCAGAGCTGAAATCAAAGTGAGAATCAGAGTGCTGACGTTTCTGTTGAATGAAATTACAAACAAGGCCAAGGGAATTCAAAGTCAACGCAATGAAAGAAACTTTGTCTACGTAACAAAATTATTCGTTCTCAGTTAAAACTGAATTTTTTTTATGCCGGAAAGTAATTGCTAGGCCTAAATGTAAAACTTTAAGTCAAGTTGTTAAGTCAACTTTTTAAGCTGATTAAGTGTCTGTTTTAAAAACGGCAGTAAGTTAGTTTGGTCTCTCATTTGAAGCTGCGCTAACTTTGTGCTCACAGAAAAGATTGTCACACTTCGCTATGCTGCATGTCGGTTTTCAATAAAATTTACTCAATATATGAATGAATTCTATTTAGTGCCGATTTTTCTGAGAGTGTGTGAAATTAAAATCATTTTATTGATGATTTTTGTCAGTGTTGGCTCATCGAAACCAGACGGAAAAACACACGGACATCATATTAACTAACAAAACCTATTGCATATCCTGGTGGAATTCACACAAAAACAGGTTAAATTATCGCTTTCGAGTGGGTTGGTTGATAAGAAAATGGTCAGTTATTTCTGGAAATGATATTTTTGCATTTTCTGTTTATTTTTGGCTCGTTTTCGGGAGCCTGGAGGCCGAAGCCCGGCTGAGTCATCATCCCATGAGAAAGAGGTTATGTTGACCAGAAATGCACAGCATACAGCATCACATTACCCTCCTGAAGCACCGACATTGTTCGGCCGCGCATTTTGTGCACAAACAATGCGCGATGTCCTATCCAGTCTATAAGGCCGAGTTCGGGCGGCTTGTTGTCATACGTTCACGAACAGCTCGATTTGTTGTTCGTGGGTCGGCCGCTCAAACGCCGGGAAAAAACAACAGGTTACCGATGGCAGTTAGTGACAAGCAACATGCAAGCGTCCATGTAGGCTACGTTATTCGCGAGTTAATGTTTGGATGGGCTGAATTCTTTTCTATATAACAAGAACATTCATTTCTGTGTTACGGAAAATAATCCATGTTAATTTTGCAAAACGTCAAATTGTCTATGGCTTTGGAAGCCATCTCTCTACTTTTGGCAGCTGTTCAAAAATCAAAATCTCACGAGTTTTTCCGTGTGTTCCTGTAAAACCCTGACGAGGAGGTGGTGTGTGATCCTGTTCCGAGAACAGTGTTCTTGAGTCGTGTTCCCTCCGTTCGAGCGCGAGAACAAGAACCCCGTGTGAATGAAGAACAGGCCGCCCGAACTCGACCTAAAATGGAGATCAACAGTTGCAAAATAGTCGCCCATCATAATCAGAACGAAATAGCGCCGCCTGTTGACTCCCGAGAAGAGGTTGGTCTCCGTTTTTTCACTGGAAATTCAAGATTATGACCAGAAGTTCACTTTTCGTTTCAATTTTAGGGGGGTTAGCTACGCGATTTTCTATATTCGTCTTTCCCCAAACAGTTGTAAAACTATATGCGCTCAGCCCCGAATGTAGTCGCCGCCTCTATCCAAAATAGGCCCGCGGGTTGGGGCTTTTTGTAAAAGAAACACCCTTAACTATCAGTCCCAAATTCGGGATTTGTAGAAATATTTCAATGATTCCTCCTGAGTATGGCACGTCTTATTGTAAAAACCCCCTGAGATCACAGATTATTAATGAGCTGGGTCGCAGAAATCCAACGATTAGGTGGAATGCACCCCTAATGTAATACCAAAAGGACTGTCAATTTCATTTAAAACCCGCCCTACTTTGTTCCGCTCGGAGAGGATTGTGACACAGGTTTTTGAAAAAAACAAAAATTATAAGCCGGCTCTATGAAGAGACTTGTCAAGTGAGACCCGTTAATCAATGAGGTAAGTAGCAACCGATTGTCCCTAAATTCGTATTTTGTATATGACAAATAATATATTTCTCAATGTTTCTGTTTTCACTCTCGCGACCAAAAGAGAGTGAAGTTAAATTACAACAAAAGAAAGTTAAATTACAACAGTTAACAAAACGTCAAAACTAAGTTCTTTAATAAAAATAACCAACATGTGACAATATAGTTACAATTCATCAATACAAAGGTACCGTAATTACTAGTGAAACGGACTGGCAACATTCCAAAATTTCCTACCAAAAACCACAGATTTCAATAGGTATTATAAAATTATACATTCGGTTTATTACAAGGTTTTGATAATGCTACTTTCTCCGTTTTCTCACAGAGTTCTGAGTTTTCCTAGCCAGCTACTGTCTGCGGATGCTGACAACGCTTGTTTCCTCGTGTCTTTAGTATCGTCATAGTGACTAACAACATGAAGGAAACCAAAAATATGGCGCCACCAGTCAAGAAAGGTGCTACGTAGTTTCCTGTGGCGTCGTAGATCTTCCCTACGTTTTTTGGCAGAAAGGAAAGAAAAATGTTGAAGAAATTTCCAAAGTCGCAAAAGTACAGATGAGTCATTCTTCACATGGTAATTACTCGGGAGATATTGTAGTAAGCATGTGAAAAATAAACCTGAACGGTTGGGGGCGCTTGGGCAGCGATACTGACTCTAGTGTCTACGCACACGAAAACACGTGAACTTCGTGCATACTTGAACGAATGATTACGAGCTTCATTGCGGATATCACGTAATCTCTACGTTTTAGATTAGATAGGGCACATTCTAAAATGAAAAGTACTTTTTGGAGGTTGCTTTTAAGACATCAGTTGACAAGAATAATACACACCCCTCAATTACAAGCCATTATTGCAAAGGTAACATGCTCACACACAGGTAGAACATGCGGCAAGATGCACATCGCGTGATTTCTAAGCGAGCATAGCTCCTCACTTAGGCTCTTAAGTATTCAATGTTTACACCTCATAAATATTCATGAATCACTGGCCGATTCCACCTCGCGTCTGGGAAGTAGAAATGATACAGGACCAGGTAACGTCATAGCGGTGAGTATCCACGTCGCTGCCGTGCGGTAGTTTTTTCTGGTAGCATAAAAAATCCTTCTGGAACCCGCCGCCTAAATATGTAGTCTGTGTCATGTAATCTTAACGGAACCAGTCTGGAGTTGTATCCTAATTACAAGACCCCAAAACGTATGTCAGCACCAGACTATTGAAGCCCTTGGTGTAGGTCAGTTTGACTACTTCCCTCTGCTTCGCGTTGGGAGGTAGTCAAGCTGACATACACCTCAGGACCAGTAATTCCCACTTCTTCCCCTGAAACCATGCTGTATTTGTATAATACTTTCACGGATAAGGTTGAGGGCCTACCTGCAATGACAGTGCCGACTCCGTTGAAAAAGAGGCCTGTAGCCCAAATCAGACTTAAAGCTGACGGAAGCTCTGAAACATCCACCAATTGTCTCATGTTGACCAGAAACAGAGGTGCTGTTATACCAAGAAACGCACCTAGCAGTAATGCGTTCACCACCAGGAAAGCAAAGCTATCTGATACGGGGTTAAGGAATGTAGCCACGGCGGCACCAAACTGTGTGGCCAGCTGAAGCTTGAACGACCCAATGTAGCCTCTGTCTACAAACCAACCATACGTTAGTCTTGTGAACGCAGAAGCAACAGCATAGACTAATAAAATCATTGCACTCCGATCGTCTGACCAGCCTGCCTCCTTGGTTCGTGCCGGCAGGTGAGAGATGTTGATCATGGCGGACATTGCAAAAAAGGTAAGGGTAAGAAGGTTCAGCATTGCTAGAACATTGGTGAAGACTTTAAGAAATCCAGCGCACCTACGCCACCTGTTCAGACGAGATTCATCGGGACAAGAGTTCTCCATCTCTATCTCATCATCTGTGCTCTCTCTCCTGCGGCGAAGCATTGAAATACTGTTCCCTAATGTTTCCTGATGTGGTTGGTTTATGTCCATGTTGGCTTTGAGGGGTCGAAAGAGGGCGCACGCAGCAACCCCGTTCATTTGAAGGGCTCCAATCAAAAACATAGCACCCCTCCATCCGTAGAGTGTAATCAGAAAACGTATTATTACAGGGAAGATCATCTGACCAATGCTTATCCCAACAATGGCCACTCCAGTGGCCAGTGAATAACGTCTTTTAAAGTAGTGGGAGAGAACAATGCTTCCTAGAGATAGTACCACCGCTGAACCAACACCTGTAAGTGAAGACACTGCACTGTTCATAATCTTCAACAGAGACTAGATATCACATAAAATGTTTACTAAATTGTAATGTTCTTTCCTCCACAAAACACTCGACAATTAAATCAACTAAGCTGTAGTGTTCAAATAAACCTCCAGGCAAATCAAACTTACCATTCATGGCTGTGCACACAAACAACTGCCGAACACCAGTGGTAAATGAACCTACAAAAGTTGCAATGCCGCAGACAGCTGCTCCAGTCATGGCGAGCACGCGTATGCCTACCAACGATGACAGGATACCAACGAAAAAACCTGCGAATCGATTTGAAAAAAAAAACGTATACAGGAATGTTCCTGAACTATTTCGTGGGCGTGTGGCATAGTGGTAAGGGTTTGTCGCTTGTAATAGGGTCGGGAGTTCAAATATAGCTGGTGGCAGCACGTTAGGATCTTGGGTAAAGTCACTTTACCCTCTATGTGCCTCTTCCTCCACCCAGGAATAAATGGGTACCTACCTTTGAGGGCAGATCTATGGGGCAGATATGACTATGTTTAGCTGTTTGCACTTCGATTATTATGGTAGCAACGGGCTAGTATACCTCCTCAGGGAGCTGAGATGGTCTCAGGAATGTTCGATTGTTGTGAGTCCAATGTGCAGGGATAATAATACAAGCAAATTGAGGTTTCTGTCAGTTATTAAAGAACAGGCTTTATTTTTATTATTTAGAAGTTTGTTCATGAATTACATGCATTACTTGAACTAGATGTATTATACACCTCAGTCTATATCATAATATAGTTTCGAAAAAACTCTAATTGTGCACCAACAAGACTGGGCATAATGGGCCGAATGAATAAAAAGTAGCATTTGCTTTTACTACCATTTTGAAGCATTTACTCGTGTTTGTATGAATAATAATGAAGCGAAAGTTTTTACCTTAGTGCAATTGCTAAAACTAAAAGTATTTACTTTTTACTCTTTAAGCTTGTTCTTGATAATAAGCAGTTGCTTTATCTGCAAGAATAAAAATGAGTAAGTTCTACAGAATTGGAGTACTTACTTACCTTTTTTCAAGGGCAAGCTTGAAAACAAGGAGCGTTTACTAATGTTCAAAATGCCAGCGTTCATGAATGTCATTCGAAAGGAAAAGCTGTATGACTTTTGGAGGGAATCTCAAGACACAAGATGCAGGCAGTTGTACCGATTTGAGAGTGGCAGAGCAATATTCCTCAAGGTTTTTGCCATCAAAATTACTGCCATCGTGCTTATCTGCCATGCTGACGTCTCAAGATAAAGCACCGTGGTGCACTGTGTGCGTCGGTACGTGAAGACAACGGAAGCCCCACTGTGCAAAACCATTGGGCTCTTCAGTCAGCCACAAGCATAAAGCATCTGCTAATATAAATTAGCGGATGCTGAATAGTAAGAGAAACATTTTATTCCTACAAATCCAAGCATTTGCTTATTCTTAATGGTTTGACTTTTGCTTTTGCTGTTCGTTTGACCTTCAAAGCATTCGCCAGTTTTTATTCTTAAACGAGCTAATATGATTAAAGTAGATCGTGCCTATACACTGGTATAAAACTGTCCTTTTACTGATTTTTTTCTCAGCATGGCCTCTCAAAAGGAGAGGACTTCATTATTTTCTATTCTTTCATAAAACTAGTATGAACAGAATATCACACCTTGCTTCTTCTTTGATTTGGTAAACTTACTCATAGGGCTAGCCACCAAAAGAGGTAAGCTTATCAACCAACTGGTTGTTGTCGCATCAGTTTGGAAGTATTCTTTCCATTCGATGTAGAGGATTCCAAAGGAGGTTAAGAAACCGAAGCTCAACATGTGACTGACATGAACACCAACCAGCACGAACCAAGCCCTGCCTCGATCTACAGGTAAATCCTTCCTTATACCTCCATCTGACGGTGGCAACGTGACAGATGTCATATTGCTGATGATGAAGTTCTCTGCACTGCTTCAGATCAAATTTATGTTGACTACAATCGACTGTGAGAGAAAAGAGAGGAGACAATAATAAATTCCAACAAAATTCCAAATCCACAGGCATATAGACCAATGTCCATTCCAACAGCAAATTAATGAATGAGTTCCGATTAACAGATGACCCACATCTGCCCACATCTGTAGAGACACGTTTTAGAGGTGGGAGGAAAACTCCACGAATCAAGTAGGGACTTAAAAACAATCCATGTGTGGACCAAGCCGGGAATCGCACCGGAGCCGCAAAAGTGAAAGGCGAGGAAAAGGACTCCTACGCCAACCTGACTCTCCAGAAAAATCGGTAAATTCGCTAAAAAAAACAAAAGAAAAAGAAAAATGATAAAATATGACAACTGTCCGCATTTGGACTTTCCACACGGGAAATTTCACCAAGACGTGTTGGAAAATGAACCAAGCTGATCGCTAGATAACGGCACTTTGGCAAGAGAATTTGTATTTTACTGTCGTCTCATTAGAATTAGGCTTTACGCACCAAACTGCAGAATGCGATACATTTTTAACTGCATGGTCTGACACAAATTGCACTATTAATCAAGCTTATCTTGTAACTATAGAAGCATCATAGCATGACTTCCATTTATGTATGCTAATCTCTTCTCATTTGTCTACCATATTTTTCACATTAAATTTGATATACATGAACGTGAATAAAAAAATAAAAATTCATGAAAAGTGCCAGATTTAATTCTTCTTGGAGCTAGGCCTACATGTTTGAAATATTTTTAAAGAAACTTGGAGACGCATTCCAAGGATTCCATCATTTAAAAATAATATAAAACTTTATTCAGTGAGTGTCATCCTGTTCATCCAGCCACTCCACATGTAGCGTAGTTAAGATTTAAGTTACCGTCTCTTAACTGTATTGTCTGTTGTTTTTTCCCGTCTGATAGTCCCGTTTTGTCCTGTTTTGTTCAAGCATGTCTACACAACACCTAGTCTTTCTGATAATGCCTGCATGATTGCCATGCAGATTCTCCTTTTTGTTTGCTTTATTTTTTGGCATCTTTACTCCTTGAATTTATTTTGTTGTCATAATTTTCTACATGTATTGTCGGGATGCGTCAGAAGACGACATACTGCTGACTCAACGATGAAGATACAGGAGCATCAGCAGCTGCAGAATCTCAGACGTTAATGAATTCCATTTTACCCTTTGAAACATTTTAAAGAAGCACATTTTAAAGAAGCACGATATTTTCCCGGCGATGGAGGATACCTTTTACTGACCACACCAAGAATGAGAATCTAAGAAACAGTTCTTTGTAGCAGCAAAGCAATATTATTGCCTATGCTGAAAGAGTTCCCTAAAGAACACACATTTAGGGTTTCTTTTTACTACTTTTTAATCTGTTACACTGCAACTCGGATAATGATGGTCCCATGGGAATGGAGGATGGTCTGATAGGTAATTTTT
Organism: Acanthaster planci; assembly: GCF_001949145.1. Next base: position 4,036,737 of record NW_019091369.1, on the reverse strand, counting down.
CATCCATCCGAATACTGGATTCTACGTTCACTGGGCGTGAATTAGTGAAAGAGGTATTTATACATTACTGCAATGGGGTTTTGTTACCTGTCATAAGTGCAGCAAGGATTGAGCAGGTTTCACTATGTCAGTAGTTGGAATAAAATTCGAATTAAATAGACCAGCAATAATAATAATAAAATCTGGTACACTGAGTTCTTTAAATTCACGTAAACATAACAATTTGAATTCTCCATACTAAAAACACTGTTGCTATACCTCGTGATTCGGGGCAAGCTTTTGCTTAGTTACATAAGAGACACTTGGCACCAATACATGTACACTGTTCTCAATGGATAAGAAGGGCACAAAGGGACCAGTCCATTCCAGAGATGGTGGTGGCTGAGCAAAAGCTTACCCCGAATCGCGAGGTATAGCAACAGCGTCTTTAGTCTGAGGAAATAAAATTGTTAGGTTTCTGTGCAATCAAATAACTCAGTGTACCAGGTTTCATTCAAATTGAACTCCCATCGCAAATGGCTCATTCACTTCTATGCCACCATATCATGACCACTGCTCTGTTGTTATGCAAACGACGGCCATGACCAGTAACAGTGAGCAATCTACTTTTAGTTTGTCAGCACGACTGGTCAATTTTACCACTACATATTTTGGGTACAAGGTTACAACTGATTAATGGTTGTTACCTATATCGTCAATTGATTGAACTTGGCAGGTAGTACTGAAAGTGCATGAGAATGTGATGGTACAATAACTGACAACAAAAATCCACAAATTTGACTAGTCACACAAACTGTGTACAAGCACAACCTAATGCGACTGCCCATTACTTATTGTGGCTTATAGCTCCATTTAGTGGCTATACATGTACGTGCTATATGTCCCGTTTGACCTCCATGTGTACGTGTATATGTGTACAGTACATGTACAGTACATGTACTGTACATGTACAGTATATATCGCCAGAACAAAGCTTGTGCACACTTTCGTGCTGACAATTGGTTATCACACACACACGACATTTAGATGACTAAATACCAACCAAGAGTAAAGTACCGAGCAGATGGATGAATTTACGCTTTGCGACTTTCACCGAACTGACCCTGCATATCGGAGATAATTTTTATGTCGTAAATCTTGTCTTTGAATGTCTATGACTTACCGCTTCAAAGTCAGATAAAAGCGACACTACTTTCAGATCTTTCCATCACGTCTGTCAGTGGTCTGTCGGTCCATGGTCGGTCTTCGCACTTTCAAAACTGAACTCATTACGGGCAGCTCTGTCTAGGGCTTGCAATGAAAGCTGCTCCTCCTCACTGACGACCAGTGCTGCTCGCAACCAGAGCAGCTTTAGATATTGGAAACAGAATGACTGTTCACGTGTAGGCCTACACTAGTTGAGGGTGCAGCCGTCGTGCTGCAACTGTTCCAGTGCACTGGCGCATGTACAGTACATGTACATATACATGTACATGCACAGTACGTCTACATGCACATACTTCGTCCATGGGCGCCTACACCTGCCAGTTTACTTAGTCTCCTCTGCAACAATAGCGACTCTCACGTGTGGAGCTCGCTGCACATATACTGTACATACGGCCGGCCGGCTGTGCTCGCACGATCAAACGTGCTCTCAACCAAAGATGATATAGCGCCGCCTAGATACGATCTTTGCTCGCAACCCCACGACCTGTGAATCGCGCTCTCACGCGATGACAAGCTGCCAGTATTGGATGACAACACTTTTTTGCCCATATCGGTCCCGGTACATGTAATGTACTGTACATGTTCATGAAATGATAACACTTGTTCTCGAATGTTTCATTTTCAATTCACAATGCAGGAGTCACTTGTTGCCAGGTTTTTTCTGCCATGAATAAGACCACGTCAACAACTTGATGTCTGTCTTAACATACAGTAATTTGCTTTTTTCGACATCGGTTAGTTGGTATGCCCTTGAGGTCGACACCAACCAGTCAGTCGTGCGAAAGTGGCGCGGTAATAACAGGGGTGCATTGTGGATCATCTTGAAATGGCTACGCATAAAAATTATAACAACAGTTACATGTTCAAGTACAGTTATGCCTGCGTTCAGTGGCGTAACCACAGGGGGGCCTGGGGGCACGTGTCCCCCCCCAAAAAATACCCGGTCCCTTGCCCCCGGTGCCCCCTGAAAAAAAAACCGGATGAATGGATATTAATCAAGGCTAACAAAAACTTGCCCCAAAAACCACACCACTAAAAGTTGGTGTCCTCCCCCATAAGAAGCTGGTGCCCCCTTTGTGCCCTCCCCAGTAAAATTCTAACTACGCCACTGACTGCGTTGTCAGGAATACCGTGCAAAATTAAGCTGGGACGGCATGGTATGGGAAGGGGGTTATTGGTTACTTAATTATGCTAGACCAGAAATTGTTGGAGTCAATGTTTAGATTCCCCCTATGATCTGGTGAAATTGTAATCTGGTGTCGCATAAAATAACATTGTTACGGTAATCGATGTTTTTGTCATTTAGGCGTGAAATATAAATGGATATTACAGCTGGGTACTTTAGCTCCACACTGCTTATGTCTTCTTGTGGTTGCACGCTACGCATGTCAAACGCCAGTGATTATGCAATACAATTCAACTTGATTTTCGTATTCGGCACGGCATAAGCACGACGTTTGAAACTAATTTGGCTCGGCAAATTGATTTCGGCACGGCAGAGGATTTTTCGCCAGACAGGGTCTGCCGAGCTTACATCATTAAGTGCGCAGAAGCACGGTGTGGTTTCAAGCGTCGTGCTACTGCCGAGTCGAATACAATACGCCTGTTCACAACATGTAGTAGAGTTGAGAAATAATCACCGACAAACAAACGCTTCAACAAATATGGCAACTAAAATGGACATTTCTCAAAACGCACGGGGCAGATTGCTAGACGGAGCTCGAGGGAGATTGCTAGACGGAGCTCGGGGGAGATTGCTAGACGGAGCTCGGGGCAGATTGCTAGACGGAGCTCGAGGGAGATGGGGTTTTTCAGTTACACCATTTCTCTTTCAAATTCCTGCTTGATATAAGATAAGATAAACTCAAAGGTGACCTTTGAAACTAAAACTGCACTCCAAATGCCGGAATAAGACGCCCAAATGATATCGAACTGTTTACCTGGGTGATGGGCCTATTTCATCGAGATGTCACTGCAAGATTGCCAGGAACTATAACATTGGGCCTTGAGAATAAAAAGGTCTCCATTCTTTTTCGAGAAATAAAATGCTAATAGTTCTCGCCGAGTCTAAATCCGTTTTCTTTGTGACTCTGGCTGAAAGATCGCAATATCACGTTTTGTGTTGTGCTGGTCCATCATGTTTCATTTATTTGAGTTCGACTGGGCTCAAAGTTTGAATTAAATTCGACGTTTGAATCCACTGCTGTGCTAACGTCGTGCTCAATTCAATTTTATTCGACACAGCATAAGCACGACGTTTGAAACGGGCCTTATTAGTGTAAAGATGAGTTCGAACGGTCACATCGCGTTGGGACACCATTACCTGTGATTGTGGCGGGTCAACACGCTGCGATCGTCGGCGCCAAACGTGTCTGGAGATGCTGAGAGGCAAAATCCTTGCTGAAAAATTTCGAGAGCCGGGTCAAGAATGCTATGTAAAAATATCTCCCATGCACCCATTAATCTCCCACTGATGGGTTCACAGTAGAATTTTCCACTGTGAATTCCTGGTTGAGGTAGGCCCTGAATTTTAATGGCGTTTAAATTAGTCATCTCAACATTCATGTCAACAGGTCGCATTGATCAGTGTCACTAGAAGCAAAGATAAACGTGGGTGTAGCGAACAACAAAAATTAGGTATTAGCATACTACTGGCTTCGATTACAGATTATTAATCGTAAACAAGGACAAGGTATTGTGCAGAAAATAGCTGTATAGGCCTATACAGCAGGTTCACCTTCGCGTTCTGCGTCTAGACAAGGCTATTTCACACCACTTGTAAGAAATATTTTTAAAAGTCTAATTGCCAAAGACTGCTATTGAAATTGAATTCTTTGCACAAAAAAGAAACTGAAAGCAGATTAATAGCTATTTATGGTGCTCTTCGAAGAAATGGCTACGCTTAGAAGTTGAGCCTGTTTCCCAAATGCGCAATTTCTGTCAGATTTTATGGCCAGGTTATTTGATATGATCTGTGAAGGTTCCTGGCTTTTTTTTCTCTTTTCGACGGGGGTCAAGACAGCTTTCTGGAATTATGATTGTAAAAACAGAAGCCATCGAAGGTAAAACAAGAAAACCTGAGAGGGTAACTTGTGTCAAGAACAAACTTAGTTCGAACTTCGTTCAAAGCGAGCATTCCTCCACGTTGCCAACAATGTATCACAGTTAAAGGGGTAAAGTTATAACTTCAATATCCAGAAAGATTCGAGCAGAATCCATTGGCCTGCAGGGCAGGCAAAGTTAATGGATTTGTACAGATTAAAACAAGTCCAGTGCGGCAGAATGCAGCCTAGCCCAGCTGTCGAAACGATGACAGTGAATACACGATTCAGTGTATTCGGTTTAATAGCGAGGCAGAAGCCTCCTCTAAATGTCATTCCTTTGGCATGAAGTTAAACAGGTCAGTGATAATGAGGGAAATAATCAACACATATCGTTCTCTCAAGGTTCTCAGAAGTCACAATTAAATATTCCGTGAGCTCAAATAAGAAGAACAGAAGAACTTATAGCTATTTAGCAAAATTAGAGGAATGTCCAATGGACAAGCTACGGGTGATACACTGGGATCGTGTCTACACCTGCTTACGGTAAGTTTATTCAGCCAAAGCAGTGTTCTGATTTCCAATCTTCCCAGAAAGGTTTAAGTTGAGTAGTTTCCTGTGGATTTTGTCTGCATTCTGCGGTTACAGGTGATCCTCCCTCACCCAATGTACTTTTGGAAGGCTGGACTTAATCAATTTAACGATGTAGTCTGCGTAGGAGCACCATTACTGTAATGTGATGGTGAGTATATCCGACAACTAACTTCACAATCAGTTAATCAGATACCCCAAAGCCACCTCCTCTTGGTATTAAAAAGTACCCTCTTTTATTCTTTTTTGGAAGTTTGGAGAGCGGGTGCTTTGCAGAATAGGCAGTTTACATATTAAATCCATCAAGGTCTGTACACGCCACTCCCATAATTATTTGTAATCCCACGGACTACTTTCAATAGCGTAGGAAAACATTTTTCCAAACGCAATCTGAAGTCAAAGACCTCAGAGGAATCCTACGACTTCGAGAAGTTGTTGACTGGACACTTTTAGCGAACAATTTACGAGCCGAGGAAACTTTCACTGGCTGTAAAATCTTGACATTGTTGAAGGAACTGGCTCCACACCATCGAAAATTCTGTTTTCTATTTGTATATGTATAGTGGATTCAGGCACGGTATACCTAAGTTATTGTGACCATGGATGTTTCAAACTGGGGCATAGGAGCAGTTTTTTGCGGGAAGAGGCACCTGCCAATGCCATGCAGTAAACCTATACCCCCGTGGCTACGTCGTGGCTTTAGATATTCCTACCGATATTGGAAACCTATAAATCTACCTTTTGACGTCGTCATCGCTCTTGGTCTTAGCATTGCCTCAACCCCGATACCCTTGGGTGGATGTTCACCATCCGTAATCGTTTACTGAGCCACTGCGATTTACAATGATGTTTTCGATTTAACCATGGACATCCTGTGATCCAAGTGCAGGATCTGACAACAAGAAGATTCCTAATTGGAAGGTTTTGGAACTAGATTAAGCGGTGACGTTGCAACAGATATCTGACAAAACAATTTCTGGTTCGTTAAAAATTGTTCTTTAATATCCTTTTTTCACTGAAAACCGAGCATTAGAACTGCACCATCCCTTGTACATGTGCCATAAATAATTCCAAACTGACTCAGGTGGAAGGACGTGACACCATCAATATTTAACCCTACAAATATTTTGCTTTCTATGCTAAAGTATGTAATTTTTCAGAGCAAGCTGAATACTCCGTCAGTATTGCCTGAATAAACAGTCCTATTACTCGGCAGGTCAACCTCAGGTTAACTCGACCCAGAAAAGACTCCAGAATCCAAACGGTTGACCCTGGCTCAGGATAAAATTTCATTTTTCTTGCCTCTCTTTTTTGTTCTAAAGTAGAACCCCACGAATCGGAGCAGCAAGGGGCAGACAGATTTTAACTCGATTGAGGCAAAAGATTTACAATGTCAAATTTTTGAAATAGTGTATGTGGTGGTATCATTCAACCGAACAACGAGATCTCCAAGCTGTTTCTCCTAGCGACAAGTTACCTCCCCCACAGTGCAGATGGGGTAATTTTGTACCCAGCACAGCAGGCCAGCTGCATTCACGATGAAGACTTAACAGATTACATTTATTGAGTCATATCACCTTTCTATTTTGCCGTTCAAAGGGCGGACGGGTGGGGCATACAACATGTGACCTCTCTATGTTGCTGTAATCTGTTCTAGAGTTATGTTTCTACTTCTATACCAGATTTTACCAGATTTTGGAAAATCTTTGAAGATGAGTCCGTGACTAAGCAGTAAGGACGCTTTTGGGTCAATCATCGAGACTGTGCACATTCTAGATCTTACACTGAAACAATGATCGCACATGCTAGGAATTCTTATTACTTGGGATATGCAGTGTAAAGTTAATAGCCTGAACCCAAAATCATGGTTTTGAAACTGGGCTGCAGGATTTTTTTCCAATACTGTCCGTACAGTGTTCTCATCGTAGGCGTGTAACCAGAGCGAAACCGTCAAACTTAATTTACCTCAGCGTGGTTCTGATACGCCCCACGCTGCTCTTTCAACCTATTCGGCTGAAGGATGCGACAGCACTTAGCGAGGATGGAATTTGGAACTTAGAGGCACCTTACCGGAATCTTTTAGCCCCGTATATGGCATTGGTAAAGTCTTAGTTCGATGTGTTGATCGTGAACCTTCGCGCAGTTTGTGCATGCTGAATACTATTGACAGAACAGTACAGACAGACATTGCCAGTACAACATGTAACGCATTCGTTTCAACAAAGGAAGGACGTTCCAATTGGCAAGCAACTACATACTAATGATGACTTTTTACCAAAGAACTCAGCTCCAGATTGTGCCAACGAGAAAAACTAACCCAACACGGTTGAAGTTAATGGTAGATGTGTACAGTTCACATACTTAGGGTGTGCTTACATGTGCCGAATATCCCTGGAGGAGTTTGCTGTGCATGTTGTTCCTGTGTTTTGACCCTGTTCTGACCCCATTTATCATCATTATCGCATGTGGGAGTTTCTGGGTACAAGACAAGGCCCCTGGAATAGGCCTACTTTACACCATTTTAATAACGTGTTATTCGTCGTCATAATACACAATACTCAGGAATGTACAACACAATAAAAATTTAGACTCAGTTGAGTAGCAAAGATTTTTTATAGTCTCTTTCTGTGCCTACACTGCGCTTTCAAATGTAAACACTACGACCCGTACTACTGAAAAGCAATTAGTTTCGATAAACTATGTGTCGTCTGCATGGGCGGATATTTCAGCCGGCTTCGCATTTTTAGTTTGGATAAACAGCGTCCACAGCCCCGTGAACAGTGCATGGAAAGTCCCACACGGTGTTCGATACAACATAAACAGCGAGTGAGTTAATTTGCCCCTAGCAATCATTGGTTTCGCTAGCTGGGATTTGGTGATGGTTTTTACTGACGAAATCCGAGTCTTCTGGGTGTTTTCTACTTTTCTTCCGAATTCAAGTCAACCCCGACGCGGCCAAGGCGAAGCGGATATTAGCTAGCTTTTGTTGCCCGAGGGTCACTTGGAAACTGATGATCGTGCTTATACGCTTTGACCTGACGGAGAACAGTGCCTGTCACGCATTTCGAAGAGAACAACCAACACCCAGAAATTATGAAACCAAACCGACTTCCATTGAATAAATTTGTCGACTCGCAACTCAAATAGTAACGATGACAACTGATGACCATCAACACTTTATTGCTATATGATTTTTATGTTAAAATAAAATAAAGCTTAATAAGAATTATCGACATGCACAACGTTACTTGTAATTGTGTTACTTATATAATTGTATATAATTATGAGTCCGTAAATTTGGAAATAACTTTCGTAAATCATTAATACCGTAATTTCATTTCACCTAATCAGGTATCCAGGTTATAAAACTAAGATCTTTGCTAGCATTATGGACATCACCGGTGTAATACACATTCTTTTAATTAACTTAAAATGTAACAGTGAAAATAATGACTCCATAATTAAGAAATACTTAAAAAAATATGTTTAAGACGTCGTTTGATTTGCATGATTTCTGGTCACTTCTCAGTGTTGATGTCCCTTACGGCTCCCTGTCGCCAATCTCAGCAGTCCACATGTTATTATCAAAACCGAGACATTCCTACAATGTTGAGCACTGTGTGGATGAACCCTCACAAAAACCGCAAAGTTCACATTCCAGAATTTCAAACTTAAAACAATATTTTGACAGGGTGTGTTATGATGCAATAGACACGCCTCACTGCGTGTGTCCGAGGCAAAACATTCAAGAAATTCCGAAACCAAAAGCTCACATTGGCGTTCAGTTACATGACCGCTGTGTATCAACATTCTCCTCATGCCTCTTACTTCCTGATTAAGTCATAATTCAGATGGGTTCTTCGCTTTCCTCCCAAGTGACTCCTGTTTAGTTTTCCAGAACAGGTTGGATGTTGATCGGAAAATGTCATCACAAGGGCATTTGTCTCTAATCCCTCTGACGACTGGATGGAAGTTTCTTGCGGTCATTTCCGATATTTCGGGCCTGCTTTGTGTCAAATTCAAGCCGTTGAATTCTGAAGTAAAATTGGGGTCCTCGGGGCATTTATAAGTCAAAGCAATTTTTAGGGCGAATGGAGAGTGACAGAGAGAATATAAAAAAGTTCAAAAAGGTTGAGGGCGTGTCAACAGGGGACATGCTGGGGTACCATTCATCAAGACGTCAAGTTTATGACAAGAATGTCCATAGCTTCAGCAATATTAATGTCCCATTGACCTATTTGCCAAAATGTGGCAGCTACAACTGCCTCAATTCTTTGTGTTTTCATTTCAACCATGACATTAAAAGTTTGTACAAGTATTTTATTTCCATTTTGATGTTCATAAACAAACATTTCGTTAATTTTTTTTTTAAAATAAAATCTACACTGAGATAAAAACAATATCATATGAAAACTGTGCAAACATAATATACAGTCGACTTCATTTCAGGCTGCCACGTGATGACAGGGGACATTCAACGATTTTGATTTTGATTTTTATTAAAGTCAAACCATGTCTAAACGAAGAGAAAATATTGTCTTCAAGCAACTCTAAAAAGCTCTGCATAACCTTGAACGATTCAGTAGCTGTGCGGCTTGTCAAGCCAGGGCCAGGTTTTACGGGTGTTGTAAATAACAGTCCCCTGTCGAACATCACAAGCGGTCCAGCAGGTGGGCAGCTCTGTTGGTGTATTTTATAAAATGCTTTTCAATGTGGCCCGGTGGACAGTTGAAACCCTTTCGGGCAGCTAAGGAAAGTTGGCAAAAATCCATACTCAGACTTTATAACCCTTTACGGTCCACACCTTAAAAGACTGCATTTGTTATAGGTTAAAATCCTTCTCAGGAAACAGCTAAGTAGATTATTGTTGAAAATCATGGGCAATAATTTGGATTCTTTTAATTATGCTTCCTTGGCACTGCAAATATTGGTTAAAGAAGAAAGGTAAGACGGTTGTAGCTTGGGAGGGGTAACTGCACTTTCAAATATTAATTGCACAAGCCAGAATTTAGCTGTTCACAAATTACATAAATACAATCCTTTGAGCATGCTGGCAAAGCTAGTAACTTAAGGCAGTATGAAATTTGGTCTTCAACAAAATAGGCTGCCTATGAAATCAGCAAACAACAGACTTTATTGTACGTGTATACACGCTAGGTTGCATAGCGTATGAGTGTCAATTCAGGCTCAATTTGTGAACAATATCCCGAAGAATAACTATGAATGGATCTAACGAAAACAGTTCTAGAAATTGAACTAGAAAGACATGCTTTACCAAGTAGTAGCCTACATGTACATGTGCATGTACATGTATGCACAAGCCAACAAGTGAACCACCATAAACGTGCGCTGAAAACTATACTCCCCAAACAAGATCTGTTTAAAAAAATTCGGTGACGAAAAGTGAGCAATTTCCTCCCAAAGGAGTGTTCTTCATTCGTGCTAGGCATGATGAGGCATCGCCAAGTAGATGTTTACTGAGAGGAACTTGAGATTTTACAGGAAATGCAAGCATCAAACGGATGGACTATAAATTGGTTCCTTTTTCGATTTTTCGAACCTTCCAGCAAAAGGTTGGAACCAAGACAAGAATAAAACTGTCCCACAACAAGAACTTGAAGCAGTTTTTTATGAGGTGTGTCCTCTTTTGTATTCAGTGATTCTCATTTTGTCTTTAGCCAGCTATACGTTTTTTAAATCTTGGTTCATTCATAGGATTTTTTGAACTCGTCCCGTACCTCAATGATTTAATAAACCGGCCTCCAGTTTTCCCAAAGCCTACCACTTCTTCAAATATCATATTTCAAGAAGGTAGGATAGAACAAATTAAAACAAGAATTTTACTTATTTTATCAATCTTGAATGACATTTACATAGAACGGAAACGTTACAAAGCATTCCAAGATAACCAGTCTTTTTACACGGTGATGTCAATTGGAGCTACTCAGTCATCGCCCTCAAGCTTTTGTATTTACTCCCAAACATTCGTAAGGGTAAGAACTCAGACATTGGCATTTCTTTACACTGTAAACAAGTTAACATGATACAGAGATAGGCCTATGTATATTTCATCTATGTAATAATAGCAACTGAGTATCATCCTTTGCACTCGCCGTAATCTCCAGTCAGCCAGAAACATATTTGAGCAAACTTCAGCGGTGTGATACGCATGGCAACGTTCTGTTCCTCCCTTATACCCAAGGCGTTAATAAACGACGTCAACCCTCCAAAAAGGCCAACTACTCTCCTTGACCAGCTGCCGGCCTCAGGGTCCCATATCTTAATGTACACCCCTGCTCCAATACTAGGCGGTTCCGCATCACACTGCTGGTAAAAAAGCTCCTGGGTGCCACCTGTCACGGTGCAGAATCGATAGAACAACTTGGGTTGATTGGCGATATCGAAGGACGAAAAGTGAACCATAGTGCCGACCGGAACATTGCCCGTGTCACCCATGCCGACTTCGAGATGTTCTCTGTCCGGGCTTCTCTTGAGAACAATAACGGCATAGTCCTTATCCAGGGGTTGCAAACTATTTCTCTTGTTGGTCCAGTCATACGGGAGGTAGACTTTATCGGCTCGGATCCAGATGAAGGAACGTTCGTACGCCTCACTTGGATCCTCCCCTGGTGTCGCCTCTCGTCTGAATCCAGCTTTGATATCTTTGACTTTGACGATATATCGTTTCCCGTTGTGCAGACAATGCGCAGCTGTCAGCACGTGCTGGGACGAGACCAGCACCCCGGTACACCCAGTGGATAACTTGACGGCAGCTGAGAATGGATATTCAGTCAGGTACTTGGCAACGTTCACCTCAAACCTCGTATCGAAGTCAAACACCGCACGTTTCCTGCGAACTTTGGCGTCTACCGCTTCTGCCTTCCCCGTATGTCTCTTCACACCGCGCATCCATCCATTAATGTACTCCACCATTTGCTCTGGGACTTGTAGTCTCGTCAACGTTCTGGTGCCGTTGGGGTAGACAGTTTCAAACGCCAGGGTGTCCTCAGCTTCTTTGATGGTGTAATTTCTGTACTCATCCGGTTCCTCGCACTCTTCTCCGCAGTATAAAATGATCCTGTCACTTTCTCCACCATCGTCGTCTTCCACGTCTGCTTTCCATTCCTCCTTTTCTTCCTCCAAGACGGTGCTCTCGACCCTCAATGGTGAGGTACCCTGAGCAGTGGGTAGTTGGAATCTGTGCCATTTTTCTACAGCCAAATGCAACGAAGGCTTCCCATGGCAGCATGAGACCAACGCCGATGCCAAAATAGTTATAAATAAAACATTTATGTACACCATCATGCCGCTGTTGTAGTTCAAGTTCTCGCAAATCATGTACTGCGGCTCATAATTTGTTCATGCGACAATTCTATGCAGAAAATATCTAAACCAACCTCAGTAGGTGCCTTCAATCCTCCCATTCAGCGCTGGAGCTGATTCATAATTTCAGCAGACCGGATTTGATTCAGTCTCGGGCGCGGCAGCAATCGTCGGCTTATCTCCAAACAGTCTTTCAACGGAGTGATGTCTACATCACTGGCCCAGCAGAAAGTCGCATGTGATACCGATGAAGTTCCAGGGATCCGTGTCGTGCATGCAGTGCACTATATCTGTCTGGTGCCTTTTATGCCAGCAACCGACAACTTTATACCGAATAATTCGTCGTCGAGCACCAGAATGTGTCTGTTTTCCCAGCTGATCCGGAGTAGACTGGCTGACAGATTGCTGCAGAACGGCTTGCCACCAGTGACTCCGCCCACTTGATTCATAAAAATAAGTTACTGTAAGTTCCGATTGGCCACTAAGTGCCGTGACGTACAGTGCGTGCAAATTGCGCACGCGGGCAACTCGAGCTGGGGCTGAGGAAAATGATTGACCACCAGATTTCTGGGAGTTGCCAGCGAGCATTCCATCTGCTCATGAAAGAAGTGGGACAAATCACAGCTGCACAGAGTCAAAAAACTACAGCAACGGACAATCCACACCCGTAATAGGGAGGATTCACAATAGATTTCGCGTATTTTGATTGGCCAACGCGTTGCAAACTCTTGGAGGCGCACTATGTGAATCACCCGTATTACACGTACAAAAGAGTAACTAATACAAATACAAACAATTATGTATTTTGAGGAGTTTATGACAGTCGCCAGAGGAAATAATCATTATGATCATTAGGGGCTTGGGGCGGAGAATTATGGTCATGGCGTACCAAACTTTCTAAACTTTCCGCTAACTTTACATGTGGGCATATTTACTGACGAAAGATTGACGATCAATGGTGGTCTTGCCACTCACGTCAGAAAATTCCATCACACACCTCGTGGGAAGGTCGCAGGATGCCCCCCAAAATTGGGATCAATGCGGCATTTGGCTGTAGGCGTGCGAGAAAGGCAAAGGATAATAATTACAGCTGCATTTTAGCACGTCCTGAACTGTCAAAATGTTTCAACCCCCAACCTGTGGGTGGGTGGGTGGATGTACTGTGATAACAGGGCGCCCCCAAACAGAGAGCATGAACCGTGTCTGAAGATTCCCCTGACGTAAGTAAAAGTTTTGTTTGTTAGTTTTTCTTTTTCTTTTGCCGGAAAGCCTTCTATTTCAACACATTATTTTATTGACAGTTTTACCTGTTTTGACCCGGACACTTACACGCCGAATGCAAAATAACAGATATAAAAGCGTTCGCGTATGCGCCCACATCTGTTCGTCCGACGCCTTACACGCACGCACTTTAACTTCCATAATCATCATGAACCAGGAATCCGCTGAAGTTTAGTAAGTCAGTTTTAGTTTGTTTTGCTTCGACATTACTATCATGGCAAACTTGTTTCTTTCAGCCCGGATCTGGGGAGCATCGATTTTAAGAAATCCGGCTTTTTGCAAGGTACGAATATTCAATATTATTGTATAGCCTACGTTGGTCTAATGCAACCCCAAGCGGCACGATGTCAGACAATTAATGATTGATGTAAGTTACGAAGTGAAACATTATTTGCTGATTTGCACCAGAGAGTTTACCATAGATAACTCAAAACAACCTGCCATTCAAATGTAATCCTGAAGACATACTGAAAATTCTTTTTTCATTTAAAAGTGCCAGATAGTTTCACATTTATTTGTAGGGGATTTAGGATTCTTTTAGAAGGGCAAAAAAATAATCAGACTATTGTTTGGGGGAAAAATACTTTTTGCCCTCCCCACCTAAAACCTGGATAGGCCCTATGCCTCCGTTCATTAACCTTGATAGTCCACCTGCCTCAAACAGGTGAAAAATTTATGAATGTAAAGCTTAATGTAGGAAAATAGCAAAATTCTTCAATATTGCTGCTTTTTCTTTAGATGCATGTACTAACATGGTTAATAATAACATTAGCCTTTATCTCAGTCTTTTTAGATAGCCTACTAACGTGTCTAATGTTATTAGCTTTATTTCAACACCAGAAAGAAGAACGTCCTTGAGCGCCGCCTGCCAAACTGGCAGAACATGGGGAAAAAATACTTCCTTCGGTTTATTTTCAGAATGTGTCTCTTTTGAAGTACCGCGACCTCTGCAGAATGACAGTGCGCCCTCAACTTCGCAAAGTCGAACAGTCAAGTTTGAGTTCTTTAATACTAGCGCAGTGGCAGGCGGCATTGCGATCGCCCGCTTTCAACAAGGTACTTTTGTTGACGAAACTAATGAAATCTTGATTTTGAAAATGATAAAGAAAAGTCACTCTTATTGTTGGTTATGATCTATATATTTTGATGCAACCCATCTCTTCACCCCCACACCCAAAAAGGGCACAGGCCGTCTCTAGCTCTACGCAGCGACCTTGGTGACAAGGCCAAAATAATATAGGGCCAACTCCGAGCAAATAATCAAAGTACAAGTTATTTATAGAATGCAAACCAATCCAGCAACCTGTTTGCACGTTAAAACAGATGCTACTTCCCAAATAACGTACTACCCAGTCGCTGCTGCTGACACGTCAAATCGAACCAGCTTTTCGAAAGGCGATAAGGATTTTGAAACCCAGACTCAAAGTCACATCATGTCAATATAAACCGAACTGGAACCACTCTACCAGATTGTTCCGTGTCGCCCCGGCCCGTATTTGAGTTGGAACTCTATTTTGGTACCAAAGAGTAGCCCTACTCGCCCGTGCTCGAGCCTATCTGTAATGTCATCGGTACTAAACAGGACAAATGGAGATAACAGAGCCCACAATAGACGGCAGAAATTCGGGTCACTTCAGACTGATTCCATGGATCTTGAAGAGAGCTGCCGGGACCAACTGGTCCATTCTAGGCCAAGGCGATGGGGTCCCGATACTCTGAAAGACAACCGATCTAACAAGGTTTTTTTCTCATTGATGTGCCCATGCATCTTTTTCGTGATAAATTGTAGTTTCGTGGCCTCTTTTTTAAAACTCTGTGTTGAAATGAGATGCTGAAATACGAATTTAACTTTTGAGAAACATGCGATATGTAAAAATGTAACGTTTGAATCCAAAGTAAAAAGGCTAAATCATTTACTTCAAAGTTTAATAGGCTTAGGCCCCAACAAATCATTCATGGTTCCGTGCCTGTGCTTTCATTCTTGTATTTCTTTCTCGTGAGCTTTGAAGTCATAATTTACAACCAGTTTTCTTGATTATGTAACCTTTCTCAGGGTACAGCATTCTCGTTACATGAGCGCCAGGCTCTAGGTATTCATGGCCTTCTACCGCCTGTTGTTAGCACCCCAGAGATACAAGAACAACGAGCATTACGAAACATCAGGGGTCAGTTTAGTGACCTTGATCGCTTTATCCAGCTCATGGATTTACAAGTAGGTCACAGTTGCTCTAACTATGGACCAGTCATAGCAATGCCATGGTTTCAAAAGTAGCCAGGCCTAAAGTTACTTTTGTTGGAAGGAAATAAATCTCATCAATTCCTAAAATGGAAACATTGTTAATAAATACAATGTGACTAAAGGTTTATTCAAAAAAATTAATACAGTCAGATAAATGGTATCGGAAAAAAACATTACCAAGTAATGATCAGATTTTATGTGCAAAACGCTGTTAAAAACATACTAGGTACAAAATGTACCTCCAAAAAAATTCAGGTTGCAAATCATTGTTGCGAATCCTTTGAAAGACATTATTTTCTAAAATAAATAAGTACACGTACGTACTTCATAAAAGTTTGAAAAGAGGATCTGGTCATATCAGATAACTCAGAATTATCAGATAACTCAGTATTTTTACCTTTCACTTAGGATCGTAATGAGAAGTTGTTCTACCGTGTACTCTGCAACAATCTTGAGGAAATGATGCCCATCGTCTATACACCCACTGTCGGTCTGGCTTGCCAACGTTATGGGCTCATCTATCGCCGACCACGAGGACTCTTCATCACAATACATGACAGAGGACATGTGGCAGATATTCTAGCTGCATGGCCAGAACAGAATGTCAAGGTGAATTTTTGTTATTTTGCATCGTTACAGTTTTTATAACTGTCTGAAATATTTCTCTAATGCCTCCAATTCATTGCAATATTATTATTTTTGTAGGCTGTTGTGGTTACTGACGGGGAGCGAATTCTTGGCTTAGGGGACCTAGGCAGCTATGGTATGGGTATTCCTGTTGGCAAGCTAGCTCTCTATACAGCCATTGCTGGAGTCCAACCATCACAGTGTTTACCTATCATGCTAGATGTAGGAACAAATAACCAGGTATGGAGGATTAGACAGACAATCTGACAAGCAGTTTTGTAAAAAAGTGATGTGTGTAAAGCTGAAAGTACATTAGTCTTCAAAACTGAAAATTTTGTTTTGTTATCGGATAGACCTTGCTGGATGATCCACTGTACATTGGATTGCGTGAGCAGAGAGATCGTTCTTCTGCCTATGATGAATTGATTGATGAGTTCATGGAGGCTGTGACTAACAGGTACCAATAATCTATTCGGATTGTTGATAGTTGACTGAGGAGAGACAAGTTTGGTGAATGGTTGGAAAAAAATGCTCTGGATAGTCATTCCTTGAAAGAAAGTTGTCGAAATTAAAATTGATTCTTTTTTTCAATTTTTTCTCCAGATATGGCCAGAATTGCTTGATCCAGTTTGAGGACTTTGGCAACAAGAATGCATTCCGACTTCTGACCAAATACCGTCATCGATACTGCACATTTAATGATGACATCCAAGGGACCGCTTCAGTCGCTGTAGCTGGTATCCTGGCCAGCCTGAGAATTACAGGCAAGAAACTACAGGAGAATATATTCCTATTTCAGGGAGCCGGTGAGGTGAGTTTAGGGGGAATCACGCTCAAGTAGGAATTTAGACCAATATACATAGACATCTTATTTCCCAACAAACTCTTCAAAAGGAAAACAAAATGTTTAGAACAGATTATGACAAATACACAACAACTAAAGCCAGCAGCAAAAATCTGTAATTCAGAATAGCTAAGCCACTCTTTGATTTGGCAGGCGTCTATTGGCATTGCCAACCTCCTCATTGCTGCCATGGAGGCAAAAGGTTTGGCAGAAGACGAGGCAAGAAAACGCATCTGGCTGTTGGATTCAAGGGGACTCATCTGTAAGGTAAAAGTTTGTTGCACATCGATGTTGCTCTGGAAATCCTGGGTCAGTCACAGATTTTTGTTGTCTAAAATATCCCCAAATATTTTGACACTGTCCCGAGATAGAGAATCATTAGAATACAATCATTATTATTTCAGGATCGTCCAGCAGGAGGCATCGATAGCCACAAAGAGCCGTTTGCCCACCCCCACGAGCCCATGAAAGACCTGGAGAAGATAGTGCAGTCCATCAAGCCATCAGCTCTGATCGGTAGGAATAAGTATAGAGAGAGGAGTCAGCAGATGTAAGGAGAAGTAATCTGTGACCTGTACACATAGACCGGAGCACGTGTAGAGTCAGTTATCCCTACATATTGGTACCGTACAACCCCACTAGAGCAAATAAGACATGGTCCACACAAAATATTCAGTATAGCGGTGTCTGGTATAGTGAGATTTTGAAATGGGAGCAAGTGTAGAGTCATTCCTGTTTTAGTTGTGGGTTCAAATCTCATCTAGGCAATACATGATTTCTTGTTTTTCCCTGGAATTCTTTATCTGTCTTTTTTGGCTGTCCAAGTTCTTCAGAGAGATTCTTGGTTTTCATAACCAGGGCAATAATTTTGATGGTAATAATTTCAATCTGTGACAAAGTTTAGATAAAGTGGGTCATTGTCTGAAGCTGGGCTATCTCTCCTATTCAGGTGCAGCAGCTGTGGGAGGAGTCTTCACAGAGAAGATCTTACAAGACATGGCATCATTCAATGACCGCCCAATCATCTTTGCCCTCAGTAATCCCACAAGCAAGGCAGAATGCACTGCCGAACAGGCCTACACCTATACCAACGTTAGAACCATCATTGCACCATTTCAGGCAGACCTTTTCAAAATCTTCCACTCTGTTAAACAAGTAGATTTTCCATTACATGTAACATTTGGGAAAAGACAGCTTTTATGTTCCAAGAGGTGTTAGATGAATGGAAGATGATTGGAATAGCTTCAGGGTTGAACAAAATATAAGTAAAGAAACACCACACCATCTTGAGAATGTTTTAAAGGGGTGTGACAAATGACAAAGGACGTCAAGCTGCCATGGTTTAAGAGCACCTCAATGTATCTTTTCAGGGTAAGTGTGTATTTGCAAGTGGCAGCCCCTTCCCTTCACACAAACTCCCAGATGGGTGTGTTCTATATCCTGGTCAGGGCAACAATTCCTACATCTTCCCAGGCGTGGCTTTGGGTGTGGTCCTGTTTGGGGTGAGGCACATTACTGATGAGATGTTCTTGGAGGCAGCCAAGGTATTGAATATTTTCAGCTTTTTTTTAAGGGGAGTTGACATTGGGTGTGGTCCAAATCGGGCGTAGCACATCTGAAAGAAGAAATGCTCCACTGAGGTGGCAGGCTAGAAAGATACTTCCTTTTACCTGAATGCATCTTTATGAATTGATGCGACAAACCTGCTGTCTTTCTCCCAACCCCACAGTGTCTGGCCTCCCTTGTGACGGATGACCACCTCAAAGAGGGGCGTGTCTACCCTCCCTTGCAACAAGTTCGGGAGGTCTCCCTCAAGTTGGCTGTACGCATAGCTGAGTACGCATATGAGACAAATGCAGCATCACGTTATCCCCGCCCAGATGACTTGGAGACGTTTGTCAGCAGCCGGATGTATGACTTCACTTATGAGTCCTTTGAGCCACAATTCTATGAATGGCCTAAGAGGAAGTAGGAGGTCAGGTTGGTGAAGAGAGGTCAGGTTGGTGTTGGTTTACTGTAATTGCATTTCACCCCTGTGACCTTGGTTTAAAATCCACAAAGGTCAGGGGTCATATGAAGATAGAGATTGTTTACTTCATAGTTAGTCTTAACAGATAATTGAAAAGAAAAATCACTTATATTGATATATACGGTAATAGAGATATATGCCAATTATATTATGAACAGTAAAAGTATTATTTTGATGTGCAAGGCTGCTCTATATTTGTCAACAGTATCTCTAACCAAAAGTATAAGAACAAATTTAAGATAGCAATTTACTTTTGAATGCAAAATATTAAAAATTTGCCTGGAAAGGAATCTAAACTGGGATTTTTCCAAATGGGCTGTAATTGATACCCAATTTAATACACTACATGAACATTAGAGTTATATATTTTTCAATTTAAAGATAGTAACATAAATGGTTTAAAGACAAAGAACCAAGGATTTGAGAAACACAAGTAGACGATTTGCCGTTATTTTATTGGCTGTTATCTGTAATCTAAAATGTCATTGTCTAAAGCCTTTTGACTGGAGAAATTGTGTGTTATCATGTACACATTATACATTCCTTTATTTTAAAAAATCAAGGGAATGATTTCATCGCTGAAGATTGTGCTTCCTAGATTTGAACGCTGAACCCGCACAATTATTTCTTAAGCTTGAAACAGTTTTTGGATGTGATTGGTACTATCAAGACACCTACGAAACACTCATAGTATTGTGACAAAATCTACATATGCAATTCATCAAAATTGTGAGACGCATCAACTTAAAGTTAAATAAAAGGGGACGACTTGAAGTATTTGATTGTTGGTACTATGTGTGGATGTTTCAGTACTTGTCAGATGTACTTTTTCTCCATGACACTTTAAAATAGAATTTGGTACCTTTTTCCCTTCTGCGTTGCGAGTTTGTTCACAGGGCAGATCTTAATAACGTGTAACAGCCAAAGTCTGAGGAAAAAAGTGTGTATTGAACTTTTCACGCAGTGCCAAGTGCGGTGCTTGTCTTGGCTTTTTTTGGGGGGGGGGTTGTTGCCAAAGTTTGTAAATATTTGATGACAATGGTGATTGACAGTAGGAACTCGTCCGAGCTGAAGGCAATAGCTTTCACAGGTAACCGCATCCAGAAGTCAAGAAAGAAGGAAACCATTTCCAAAAATTTTGTATTGAAATTTGAATGCACATTTTTGATGTTTACCTTTCCTTTGACGGAAATTGATGCGTGCGTGGTATGTACTGCACGATGTAGCGCAGAATGCCGTGGATCGGAACAATGCATTACTAACGGCTGAAACCCACCAATGTGATGGTCTCTTGATCAATTACAATGATCAAATTGCTATGTAATTATCGATGATTGATATTTATGGCTTTATTTTGACGTGTAAGGGCGCCTTTCCACATGCGCGCCAAGCGTTGCGTATCGTCGAAATCGCTCCCAGGGTGCACTCATGGACTCGGTTTTTTTGTGTCCGTGAAATTGAAACGCAAGAGTGCTTCGTGTACGCAACTCGCCCAAAAACGTTCACACGAAAAAGTGCCTTAAAACCTCTGTATAAATGCTATAACAGCACTGCATGAATTAACTCAAAATATGAACGAAAGAAAAGAGTCAAACAGGAAGCTAAGTACCAAGCAGGATACTAAAATGATCGTACAACTCATCAATCTAATGGTGAGAAATTGGGTAGAAGGAGGTCAATTGGTTTCAAAATTGATTGTTTTAGAAGCCCAGAACAAAATAAATAGAACCAAATGCGGAAAGCATTTGGTAATTGAATTTCATGCACGGTAGGTTTTAATTCAAATGAAATGTGAATTATGAAATCAAATTAAAAAAGGGGGATTTTTAGATGTTTGTTTTTACCTCTTAACCTTTCAATTTAATAAAAAACGGTACATGTACGTAATTCTTTTACGTCTCTTTCCAGAACTTAATTGTTCATAAGAGCGTTAATATTCGTCAATCTCCTCCCCTTCTGCCTCTCCATCAGCCGAGTCAACACCAACCTCCTCGTAATCCTTCTCCAAGGCTGCCAGATCCTCACGAGCCTCAGAGAACTCGCCCTCCTCCATACCCTCTCCCACGTACCAGTGGACGAAGGCACGCTTGGCGTACATCAGATCGAACTTGTGATCCAGACGAGCCCAGGCCTCGGCGATGGCCGTGGTGTTGCTCAGCATGCAGACGGCACGCTGCACCTTGGCCAGATCACCGCCAGGTACGACGGTGGGTGGCTGGTAGTTGATGCCCACCTTGAAGCCAGTTGGACACCAATCAACAAACTGGATGGTACGCTTCGTCTTGATGGTTGCAATGGCAGCGTTGACATCTTTAGGGACGACATCACCACGGTAGAGCATGCAGCAGGCCATGTACTTGCCGTGACGAGGATCGCACTTCACCATCTGGTTGGCCGGCTCAAAGCAGGAATTAGTGATCTCTGCAACGGTCAGCTGCTCATGGTAGGCCTTCTCTGCAGAGATTGTCGGCGTATAGGTGGCCAAGGGGAAGTGGATACGTGGGTAGGGAACCAAGTTGGTCTGGAACTCAGTCAGGTCGACATTGAGAGCTCCATCAAAGCGAAGAGACGCAGTAATGGAGGACACAATCTGACCAATCAGACGGTTGAGGTTGGTGTAAGTCGGACGCTCGATGTCTAGGTTGCGACGACAAATGTCATAGATGGCCTCGTTGTCGACCATGAAGGCGCAGTCGGAGTGCTCTAGCGTTGTGTGGGTGGTCAGGATGGAGTTGTAGGGCTCCACGACCGCTGTGGAGATCTGAGGAGCCGGGTAGATGGCGAACTCCAACTTGGACTTCTTTCCATAGTCGACGGAGAGACGCTCCATCAACAGGGATGTGAAGCCAGAGCCAGTGCCTCCACCAAAGCTGTGGAAGATGAGGAAACCCTGGAGACCTGTGCACAAATCAGCCTGAAAATATAGAGTAAAACTTTCTTGTAAGACTCCTCATAGCTAAGTTAGGATAAGCAAATTCGCTGTCAAGAACTTTTCATTCGAACATGTTTGACATGAGGCTCGTTAATTACCAATTTTCTTATTCTATCCAGCACAAGATCGATGAGTTCTTTGCCCACGGTGTAATGACCTCTGGCATAGTTGTTGGCGGCGTCCTCCTTGCCCGTAATCAGCTGTTCAGGACTGAATAGTTGGCGGTACGTGCCGGTACGAACCTCATCTATGGGTTTGGAGAGAAGAGACAAATGTATTTATCAGGGAGCAAGGATTGTTTGGGGTTGTCCTTTCCTTAGTTATCTACTATTAAGAATGTTGCTAATTAGATGTTATTTGAATAAACGTGTGAAGAAACGATCGTGCTATTGTCAAGAGAAATATCAACTAATTTGATAAAAGTTGAATTTTTAAAAATTAAAATCAGTCGCCATGCTGTCATCTCAGTGTTCTGCTTCTGTTTTCTTACTAATTTATCAGGACATTTTACAAGTAGCCGTCAACAGTTACACAGTTGTTAACAATAAGCCTTCACGAGCCGAGTGGAATCAGTGTTTGCCAAGCAATTACACGGACGCGGAAGATGATCCAATATTTGCAAGTGGATCAACTTGATAAATAGCTGCAGGAGTGAATGTGTGCAGGTGGATTAAGGGCTTATCCACGCCTACTCTTCCCTCATTTCAACTTTGTTATCAAGCATCTTCAGTTTGACTGTTGGTTGTGGAGACGGAATAGTGGAAACAGTTTTTCACCTGTACTCATGCCATCAAGAGTCCGTGATGAGGTGAGGGCAAAAACATCGTTTCAGAGTGACACCTTCAAACGGATAGTGGCTGTACTTTGGCATAAATATCTCAAAGCAGACTTGCCTATTACCGTTGGTTCTAAGTCAACAAAGACAGCTCGAGGGACGTGCTTGCCGGCTCCTGTCTCGCTGAAGAAAGTATTGAAGGAGTCGTCACCACCTCCGATGGTCTTGTCACTGGGCATTTGACCATCAGGTTGGATGCCGTGCTCCAGGCAGTACAGCTCCCAGCAGGCATTGCCCATCTGGACTCCAGCTTGACCGATGTGGAGGGACAGACACTCACGCTGAAAAGGGATTTAAATTGGTGCCTCGGAAAGTTGAGGGAAGAAGAACGTCCAAAGAAACAAATAGAAGTCTAAAGCGTTGACTGCCCTGCCTCAACTCCCCCGTTTCATTATGGTGAAAGTAATAGAAAATTTGCTTACCATTTTGACGATTCACTGTAATAATTAACAGACTTCAGTATATAGAACCGGTTGTACGACGTTGGATTTGGATTTCTGTTCAAAATAACAATAAAAATGACTCTGGAAACGGACAGCAAGAGTCTCACAGTCCAACATCAACTGCCGGACGAGATTCAAACACTGATCCATCAACATCAACTTATGAGCTTTTATACCAACCCCAAGGCGGTAGCTAAGGACATGAGACAGTTTTGTCACTTTGCTCACGATTGTATCGTTACATCACAAACATTTGCTCAAGTCTTAGTGTCTTCTGTATCGCGAGCTCCGAAGATGGAAGAAGCCAAGGTGTTTTGTCACGGGTTTGCTTGGCATATTGGCAAGTAAATGGAGTTGTGTTTTCTTGTGGCTCAAGAGATTAATTTCTCTAAGTGAGCTAACTGACGTGGCCTTTTCTCTCTGCATTTTTCAAATTTTAGAATCATGTTCCCATTGAAGATGTTTTGAGAGGTAATTGATTAGAACGATGCCGTAGCTAGGGACGCTGCTTGGCAACAATGCTTGGTGATGACGTATGCAAAATAAACTATCTTGGAGTGTTAATCTTTTTCGTATTGTCTGCAAAATAATGTTTCCTCGGTTGCTAACTATGAAGATATTACCGTAAAAAAATTCTCTAACATAAAAGAGCTTTATCAAGTTAGCCATCAATTGCAAACTGAATCGATTTTTGCTTGATCTGCAAGGATAGTAATTTGATTGGACAAAATAAATGATCATCCTTGACAAAAAATCAGCAAGCACCGCAGTACCAGCTGTGACGTTATCGACATGCTTTCTTTCTGCATACGTATAAAATTCTGGTTCCTTTATAACAATCACTGTTACCATTATAATCATACCCCACTGCAGCGCAGCTTGAAGGGGACTAGTGACGAGTCTAGTAGTCTAGATGAGTCATCTTACAATCATCATGATGTTACAGAATGACATCTTCATGAGTTCTGT
Source organism: Acanthaster planci (assembly GCF_001949145.1). Next base: position 4,012,377 of record NW_019091369.1, on the reverse strand, counting down.
AACAGCTGAAAATTAGTGGACACGCTGTCTCTTACTCTTAAAGATGGCACTACTAGGAGATGTCTTTTAGGAAACTCCTTGAACAGAGCGAATTTTAGAACAAAATGTTACAAAATGTTCTATGACGAGTTTGTAAAGTTTACAGGATTTTCACTTCCATTAGGACTGAAAGTAGGGTTCAACTTTCTTCATTTAAAAATGGAATTGTCAATCTTGTGTATAATAGATGAGTTGGTCAACCTGGTCAGCAAGAATACAATATATGAAACACGATCAGAATTGGATAAAGAGGATCACGCACGCCACGTACACATGTACTCATTATAATAAGCACAAACTTATAAATACAAAATTCCCTTGTTGGCAGACTGTTTTCGTAGGATACGTGAAATAATGAAACTACATTCAACAGCCGGGCGGTATTTATTCACCAAGCCAGCAACACTTTGCCCCATAATTTCTAAATAGGAATATGTTCTTATTATGCTTCATTTGAAATGTCCCGATTTTCCACGCAAGAGTTCTCTCCGAGCGAATCCATTATTCCGAATCTCGAATTACGATCCTTATAAAGGTTTAAAGACAGATGCAACGTTCTTCGTCAGCAACCGTCATGACAGCGGCTGTTTCATTATATCAAATACTTCCAAAACAGGTGGTTTTCAATCCAGAAATGTGAAGAAGCAACACGGTTCTGGTTATTTGATATCGATTCAAAACAAAAATTACAAACAAATGAAATGGTAACATCTATTTTTGACTCGAAGTTTCAAATCTTATGTCCGTTTTTAATTTGGTTATAGGTCACCCCTCTGGAAGATCAATAGCGTACATCACGGGCGAGGCCGTACCTCGTGTATAAGACGGACTGCATCTCCTTGCCGAGTCCCATACGGTCTTGCCTCTTCGCCATCGTTACCTTAGAGGACTCGGACTGTGTGAGCAAGCTACACCAACTCTTTGTCTCACGTCTGTCGGAACAAAACAGAAACACAAATCACCCACAATCTTCCAGATTTTGAGGACAGGACTGCTAAAGAATCCAAAATGGTGAGTATAAACAGCTAAAAGTTAGGCCAGCATACTGGCTCTGAATTTGTGAATCCTCTGAAAACTAAAACTTGCCTACAGGCACACGTGATTTTGCCAGACACTGCCCCACCCTAAAATATGACGACAAGACGATGCTAGAAAGGTACAGTACTCTTGAGAGAAAAAATTCAAATGTTAGACTCGTTAAATACTTATTATAAGTGTTACCAATTAATTTTACCGTTGACGTCACTTTTGGAGTCTTTTTGTGTAGAGAATGCACGTGCTATGAAATACAATCAACAATCAGGTACATGTGTTACTTTTTTTTCAAATTTCATTGAGATAAATGCGTAAATTTAACTTCCGTTTTTCGGTACCATGACAAATTTTTTTAAAGCAATAACAGTAGTATCTAATCGTGGTAATCCTCTCTATCGTGATGCATATTCTTCTGCTGCATTAGTCCGAACATTAACAATTCATCACGGCTAGAAGAATGTAATTTTTCCTTTTACATTGTTGGTGGATTATGCATGTTTGTTTCATCAAAATTTTACCACTGTTCCTTGAAACCCTGTTGAATTGTGAGTTTTTGTTGGCTTAGCATTGATAATTGCTTTGTGGTGTTTGTATACTGCGTTTGAGGTTAAATCATAAGGTGTCATTATTTCCTTCTGAGGTACATTATTTCCTTCTGAGGTTCCAGAAACTGACCAGATACTTTAAAATTATATACATACAGAAAAGTGTTTTGCACTTGGCTGCAAACCACGAACTGATAGTCGAAATCATTCTCATACTTCTCTCACCATTGATGAAAAGTACTTGGGTCGGTCTGCAATCAGGTAATTCATGGCTAAGCATGTATTGTTCTAAGGTAAGTATGCATTGTGTGCAATAATTTTGTACAGTGACAGTACTAATAGTGCTTAAATTAAGTTTGTATTTGTTTCAAAGCTTAAATTAATTGATTGCAGAGATCTACCCTCACATCTCTCAAGTCCAATCAAATCCTAAGTCCTCCCTGTGCCAAATCTTCCGATAACTGCAAAACAGTCATTCTGCCTCTGTCTTGATATCCCGTAAAAGAGTACCTGGAAGTACGCACGATTCTGTCCATTTTTGGACATTTTTCGTTCCCTGTATGAACTTTTAATTCATGCATACCCATGCATCTTCACGAATGATTTACGAGGAAGCGCTCATCGCAAACTGTCAAAGACAATAAATACGCTCTTCGTAATTTTAAATGATACTGATTAACAATACAGGGTTTCTTGTGAATTTTTGGAAGTGGAGTTTGTCGTGTGTTTGTTTTGATAAGCACACCATTGATCGTAAATCTCTTTATATGTACATTTCGAGCATCCTAGAGAACATTAGTATCCGTACTGCCATATACAGGCGTCCAGAAAACACTGTCCATGTGTAGGGAAGATTGTGTACATGTTCATTTTATAACTCAACGTATGAAATTAAATATGAACATTTTACTACGGGTATTATCACTTCGTACCTAGAAATTCAAAGATCCGACGTGATTCAATTATCTAAATGGAATTTCTAACGTGGGAGGTGTTTAGAATATTCTCATGGCTTTGCGTTTTAATACTTTGTTGAGGGTATTCACTGCTTCTAAATACAGAGCGAGGTAAAATATGCTAATGCAGTCTGAATTCGTATAATAAAACGATAATATCTGGCGGAATAAATACTTTCACCTCAGATCTAATAAAAGACAACATGTTTCCAATAATTACTGCCCGACAAAGCGAATCGTCACTAACATGAATCCAGTATGGTTCAATGGCGTGGTGTGCTGGCCGATTATAAGTCACGATTAATTCATCAGCCGCGGTGCACATTCATTTGACTGCGGTGGGTGGCATTTTGCTTAAGAACACGAAACAGCCGTTCGCGGGCATGACTCATACCTCATCATGCATGCCCCGACACAGTGAATGCTGAAGTGTTTAATGAGGAGACACCGCGCCTTAAAAGAGGATGGAAGATAATTCAGATTCTTCAGGATGTTCACGCGTGTTTCCAGGAGCATAGCTGTGCATAACGGCACATTGAAACTGTTATCAAACCCCATTATTTTATTTTTTAGTTGAAGCCTAATTTTGGCATAATTGGGTGTGACTTTTCCTCAAATGACTTGTCTGTGCTCAGTCGTTGGACAGATTTCCAGATCAAGAAATATGGGAAAAGCCTAAATGAGCCAAAAGTTCACGGCATGTGCAGGTCGATGTGGTTACACGTAGATTGAAGAAACGTAGATATCTCGGCCATTTGTCCAGTGAGGTTTGCTCTTTCCCCCCTATGTACGGGTTTTGTGCGACTTCAATGTACATGTACCTTCATGAGTAATAAAGGGTGGTATATTTTATGTTAAATGTATAAAATAACGTGCGCATTAAGCCTAGAACCGTGCACGTGCTGATTCCGTAGCATCAATCAGATTATGTGGATCGCGTTCTACTTTCTTTCTGATAATCGTACTGTCCACTTTGCTTTTATGTTTCATTATGCTTCTTTGTCTCACTGATTTAAATTTTTTATTCCGATTTGCTGGCTGTTGATTCCGCTTTGTGTTAAGGTTGTTCACTGATTGTTCAGTTTGTTTTTCTGTTTGCTTGTTGTCTTTTTCAAATTCAAAACAATATTGGATCCCAAGCTTGCACATCTTCAAGCAAAAGTAGATATTTGACAATGAAGCTTTGAGGGCCCGGGAAAGACGCACATTGATTGTAATAAGCATTATAATCGTAAAATTTTTAATTCGACCACCCATGAAATTGACAAACCAACCTGAATTCCTTTCAATCAATTAATCATCTTTACGTGCTGCTATTTTACTATAAAACGCAACAAGACTGTCTGGAGCCCAGACATCGAATAATGTGCCTGTGGCGCTCATTATATTAATGTCTGTATGAGTCATGACCAGTGTCTCATCAGAAATGTAAATCAGGAGCTCCCGAGGCAAGACCTAACCAACCTTACCAAGAGCTGTGATTCCATATTTGAATCGCTCTTTGTGATCCGTAAACAACCCAGCGGCATTAATTCATTATGCCGCCTTGTGTTTTTTGTGTCTCTGCAGTTAGTATTACAGAAAGCGTTCGATGTACATGGCGCATCTCTTGAACTTGTTTCAAGGGGTATAGGGTCTAGAAATGAGGTTAATAATTCAACTGAAATACAGATAACAAGCAATTAAATAATGCAAAGAAAGAGATAATGGATTACTGTTAGTGTTATTTTAATCTTTTTTTTGAGGGGAAAAAGTGTTGAAAAGTTGCCATATATAAACTATGAAGCACACAGTAGACTGTTATTTTCATCGACGTCTTGTTCAGTATTTGGGATTTGACAAAGGAGTTTTTTTAAATTTCAGTTTGAAAATTGACGATTTTATCACAAATGCGTTGCAGCAAACAACCACCAGTCGCACATTACTGGTATGTTTTTAATTCACAGCGTGAATGTATCTCAGTCCACGTCGGCCAGGCCGGAGTCCAGATGGGCAATGCATGCTGGGAGCTGTACTGCCTGGAGCACGGCATCCAACCTGATGGTCAGATGCCCAGTGACAAGACGGTTGGTTCGAGCGATGACTCCTTCAACACCTTCTTCAGCGAGACAAGTGCCGGCAAGCACGTCCCTCGGGCAGTTTTGATGGACCTGGAGCCAACTGTTGTTGGTGAGTGGTGAAGAGGGTGATGGTGATTACAGACTACGGACAGCGGTGATGTGACTGTGGTTGGTTGATATTAATCTTAATTCATGATGTGGATGAGATGAATGGAGTTACAGTTGTAATGGCCGTGGTGGTGCGCAGTCTTGTTGCGATAGCCAAGGTGATAATTGTAAATTTGTAACGACGAAAGAGATGTGCGTGGATGGTACATTACTGAAGTTTGATGAATCAATGAATGATTAACCATGCAATCATTTATCATGTTGTCCAATCAGATGAGGTGCGCAGAGGTCCATACCGCCAACTCTTCCATCCTGAGCAGCTGATCACAGGCAAGGAGGATGCCGCCAACAACTATGCCAGAGGTCACTACACCGTAGGAAAGACGGTCATTGACTTGGTGCTAGACAGAATCAGAAAGCTTGTGAGTAGTTTAACGATTTTTCTCTTCATATCTGTATAGCCTGTAAACTTTAAAGTGGAGAATTTATGATATCAAACATAAACCTCAGTTACCACCCCTTTTATTGCTTGTGTTTTGTTTTGCAGGCCGACCAATGTACTGGACTCCAAGGTTTCCTAATCTTCCACAGCTTCGGTGGAGGCACCGGCTCTGGCTTTGCCTCTCTTCTCATGGAGCGTCTCTCCGTCGACTATGGCAAGAAGTCCAAGCTGGAGTTTGCCATCTACCCGGCTCCTCAAATTTCCACGGCCGTCGTGGAGCCCTACAACTCTGTTCTGACTACCCACACCACCCTGGAGCACTCCGACTGCGCCTTCATGGTTGACAACGAGGCCATCTACGACATCTGTCGTCGCAACCTAGACATCGAGCGTCCGACTTACGCCAACCTTAACCGTCTGATTGGTCAGATTGTGTCCTCCATTACTGCGTCTCTTCGCTTTGATGGTGCCCTGAATGTCGACCTGACTGAGTTCCAAACCAACTTGGTTCCCTACCCACGTATCCACTTTCCGCTTGTTACGTATGCTCCAGTCATCTCTGCTGAGAAGGCCTACCATGAGCAGCTAAGCGTTTCAGAGATCACAAACGCCTGCTTCGAGCCGGACAACCAGATGGTGAAGTGCGATCCTCGTCACGGCAAGTACATGGCCTGCTGCATGCTTTACCGTGGCGATGTCGTCCCAAAGGACGTAAATTCTGCTATTGCCCACATCAAGACCAAGCGCAACATCCAGTTTGTTGATTGGTGTCCAACTGGCTTCAAGGTGGGCATCAACTACCAGCCACCCACCGTCGTGCCTGGCGGTGATCTGGCCAAGGTGCAGCGTGCCGTCTGCATGCTGAGCAACACCACGGCCATCGCCGAGGCCTGGGCTCGTCTGGATCACAAGTTCGATCTGATGTACGCCAAGCGTGCCTTCGTCCACTGGTACGTGGGAGAGGGTATGGAGGAGGGTGAGTTCTCTGAGGCTCGTGAGGATCTGGCAGCCTTGGAGAAGGATTACGAGGAGGTTGGTGTCGACTCGAGCGCCCAAGCAGAGGAGGAAGACGCCGGAGGCGAGTTTTAGTGCGTTTCAAGGATATCTTGCGAAATACAGACATAGCTACAAACCTGAAAACATGTTGCGTCTCTGGTTTTCTTGTTCTCAAATTTGTGCCTATCATTGTGCATTTAAGGCCAGCGTCTGGTTATGTCTCTAAAAACAGTAATGTATCAAAGCAACAGTAAATCCTTTTTTTCAGGGAAAGTGGGGAAATAGCTTAATACTTTGGCTACTGAAGTAATTTAAGGCTGATAAAATGGCCCTAAGATAGCGGGTCCCGTTAGTCTTTTTTTTACTTACTCGTGTGTATCGTCACAATCGATCAGTATGGTAAATTGTTGTATATGCCATGATGATTTCTCTGACACTTGTCTCATAAATATATGGTTTGATATTTTGTTTTATCCGTCCAGACTATATTTGCGTTACTTTTGTAGTAGATGAACCGAGAGCGTGATGTGACGCGTCACTGTTTCAGAAAATACTTCAGCTATTTTATTGATTATTACCAACCAAGCCCTCAAAGGAATAATTCACCAACCAATTTTCACATATTCCAAAGTTTGAAATTCACAGATTGGGTTTTGGTTTTCGTTTTGTTTGTTTAGTTTAGTACTTTCAGTACTTCTTTCAATGTGAGGTATTGTCAATTTTATCACTAATTTCGTCGTCTTCCAAAAGAACAAAAAGGATAGTACATGTGTCGTCATATTGTGGGTCGACCTTATGAAGTACATGGATGGGATATTTATCTGGAAAAATTCATCGCACCCTAGCCGACTTCTGGGTTCAGTATTGGCGTGAGATTGGAAAAGGTCTTAAAACCACAACACATCTAATACCTTGCCAATAATCTGTATTCATGCAGGCTTGAAATTTGGCAGATAGAGTTCTATTTTTTTTTTACAAATAATGCCACAAGCTAACGAAACATTTGTTGGAAACTTTTTCTCGGAAGTTTAGCATTGTATGATTGTATTATATTAATTTATACGGTAATTTTTCTTTGCTTGTGTGCTCAAGAGCACTTCCACTGTGATCAATATGCTGAATACTTGAAGCAAATAAATCAAACTTGAATGGAAGCTGTTTTTATACTTGTGTCATTCACGTACTGTGCAGTAGGTGTGCACGGGATGTTCACGAGCCTACGCAAAGAACTTTCGACCAATCAGAACTTCTGAATTCGTCCCATCATGCAGTGCAAAATACAATAAGTTGAATTATCTCGTGTAGATCATATCAGAAATATAAGTAATATTGGGGCGAAAATTTAAGTAAGATCGCTTGTTACTAAGTATTTAGCTATCTTAAGTATACTTCTGATGTTTAATGAAACCAAAACCAGAAATTCACAGAGAGAAGGTTGAAAGTGCCACTCACCAACTACACGTTGAGATGTAGTTTCATTTCTAAGTACGACCGTCACTAGCATCAGTGCGAGATGTCGAGTCCGTGGAAACAGGTTTCTGGTCGACGAATGCCTCCATTGCCTGGGAATTCTTCCCCATCCATATTTGGACGTAGAGGAGCATCGGGAGAATGCGTTGGGATCGGTAACTGACAATGTTGTCCTTCAAATTTGACGTTATTTGTCAAAGATCACACTCCTCACAATGTAATTTTAGAATTTCGTGAGCGGTAAACAGCGCCCTCTTTAAAGCACGAAAAGAAAAGTTACTAGGCCTAATTTTTTACTAGGCCAAGGCCTACATATTGAAAATTACTCAGACGTAGTTATTTCATAATATTTTCATATTTCGTACGACATCTGTAGTGCCTGGAAATGCTTCCCCGTCCAAAACAGTTATAATTACTAGCATGCGAGAGCTAAGCGTACTTTTCTCCAGGCTTCAAAAAAGAATCGTGCCATAGAAATGTAGGCAGGCTAGGTCAACAATTATTGCTGGTAGGCCTACCGCATGGGTGATTTTGCACAATGGTACCATGGTAAAAAGGCATTGTGGGAAGGAAAAGGGGGCTATGGTTGCTCCTTTTTCCTTCCCACAATGCCTTTCTACTATTGTGCAAAATCACTCATGCGGGATCAGCAGTAAGGTTTATAGTTGAATTTTCAGATTTTTTTCCCCAGTTTCGTTTTGAAGTGATCTAGGCCTTGGCCTACAAGGAAAAGTCACATTTCGATATGTTGGGATTCCATCAAAATTTTGATTCTGCAAAATACAGAAAAATGAAGATTAAGTTGAAGTATGTAATGCAGACCAAATTGTTATTTATGAGTATGGATTTTGATTGAAGTGATTAAAGTCACTATTACAAATCTTTGTCCCTTTGGGGGCCTTATTTCAATGAATGAAGTGTTGACTTCAAGTGAGATTTCAAAAGTAAAAAAAAAGACAAATTGGAATCATTATTTCCTATTAAGAAAATGAGAAACTAAACAAACAGCACCCTCACAAACTTATGAATGTCCCAACCATAGGTCTTAATCCTACTAGCGTTAAGATGTATCTTAATGCTAACCCTTGGCTTGTGGCTGAGTTCCTGAAGGAAAATACCAACAAGGATGAAGTCCAGAAAATCATCAACTCCAGCTCTATTCAGCTCCAAAGGGATTCCTTGTACACTTATAGCGGTAATATGACGTGTTTCTTGTAGATCTGATCTTAGTGCTTGTCAACAGTTACAATGCAGATGAAATGTTTTATTGTTAAACAGGAATTCATAAAAGCATTACAAACACTTCATTTCCTTCATGGTGTGTCAGTAGTGAGAAGTTGAGAAGAATTTTCTGTCTGGTTTGAAAAATTATTTCCCAGGGAGATGTTCCAGGCTTCAAAGTACATCAACAGAGTCATTGGTAAGTATGAGGAGAAGTGTGGGGCTAATATTAATGAAGGCATCGTTTCAAACTACACTCGCTTAAATATTTGGTTCCTTATTATTGAACTTCAATTTTTTTTATCTTGTTTGGATAGTAGCATTTTTAACCTGGTGGAATATTTTTTAAAAACTGTATTATGGTGTAAAATACCTTTGTAGAAAGCATGAGTACTGTGAGGCATTTAAGTCTTGGGTTTATTGCTTGCATGGTCAGTAAATCGTTCTTCCT
>NW_019091369.1:3983558-4002502 GCF_001949145.1 Acanthaster planci | reverse complement strand
CTTGTAGGACTATCATTTCTAAATAAATCAAAGACAGGGAATGATATAAGCAATGCAGACTCAACTGTCAAAGTGAAACTATTTTCTTTTTCTCGCTGGATGTAATTCCAACATTGTATGTGTGAAAGTTAGGAACACTTTCACTAAATATGATTAATATGCCAGTCATGAAAAAATGAAATTTATAAAAGATCTCATTTTTTATATCATTTAATACTCAGGCTAGCACAATCACCACAGACAGGCAGAAGATGCTGACCTCGATGGTGAAAGTGATTGAAGAAGCAAAAGAACTACCTAAAATGTTGTATCATCTGAGCGCCGTTATTGCAAAAGGTAGCGAGAATCTTGAAATGGGAGCTTGTGAGCTGGAAAATGGGAATGACCTTTGAATGATGATTTTGGTCCGAAAGAAAAGCTTTTGCGGAAGAAGTCGTCTTATGGAAGAGAAACTGCCTTGGAAAAATGAAAGTCAAACCAATGTCATGAAATCCAGACATTCCTTGTGTGGCCGTCTTAAAGACAAAGCTGACGATGACACAAAAAAACAATCTTCACGATTAAATTGAACCATTTCAGTCATTTTCCTATTCACAGCCATTGAAGCTGATGACTTCTTTCTCTACACTGTGAGCACAAATGGCAAGGTGAGAAATGTTACAAGTTAGCTAAAAACTATAACCAAGTAGATGTGGTTGGACTACGTCACATAAAACTGTCTTCATGCAATATTAAATTGCAGGGTTTGAATAATGTACCTCTGCTCAATCTCCAAAGAAAATAAAAATGTCCAGATGAAACACAATTATGAGAGTATTTGAATGTCTGTGTTTGCAGGATATGCACCTATGCAGAGAGAACAATGGAAAGTAAGTGCTGTCAAGTTCCTCTCAATTTAAAATAGATTCAGAAATGTAAGTATTACATTATATTAACAACTTAAATCAATGTTGCAGAAATTTATATAACAAGTTTGCTTTATTTTGATCTGTAAAAGATAAATGCAGTCTACTCACCTTGTGTCACATTCAAGCAAAACATAGATAATTGTTCCTGATCTTTCCAACAGGATTCAGGAGATAATGTTTGGTCCCGTTATTCCAGGAACCACCATCTCAGCTTATGTTGCCTCTACAAAGGAGGCAGTCCTTGTGGAGGACATCCTTGGGGTAAAGATTCATTCCATTCTTGAAATCTATTCTCAAGTATTTCATTCTATCTCCCTTTGTTCATTGCTTCTGAAGGCTTTCCGGTAATACACCTGAAGAGAAGAAATGCGCACTGTTTGTAGATATCCCAGTCTGTTGTTTTAAACCTCATCACATGAATTTTATGGACACCTTGTGAGTTTGTCCAAGTGTCGTCTTAGTTGTAATATCAGAAGGCTTGTAAATCTGAATGGTTGAGCACGTATGTAGTCTTGACTTACTCTCAGCATTGAAATAGGTGTCATTGTTGGTCGTCACTTGCCACACCCTTTGAAGTGTTCTGCGCCTTCCCTCCCAATGCCCATTAAAGACCCTTGCTTTGAAGTTTTGCTTAAAGTGTGTGACTTAAGCTTGCAAGGTAATTTCTTTCCTTTGCTTAGGATGAGAGGTTCCCTCGAGGAGCAGGCATTGAGAACAGTAATGCCCAAGCCATTCTGTGCCTTCCTGTGCTTCTTCCTAATGGTGATCTCCCAGGTACAACAAATACTTCCATCAAATGTTAATTTTATAAAACTACCTGTGATGTGAATGTTGGGTTCTCTCATTTTAAAGCATTGAATGTGGTCGATAACAATATAATGGTTTCTTTTTTCATTTATCTTATCAGGGGTTCTTCAACTGTCCCGAAATTATGGAAATACTGCATTCACAGAAGAAAGCTTGGAGGTACAGAAGGAACTTAAGCTGTTTAATTCTGTGTTTTCAAATTCTCCTGTTAGGAGGTCTAAGGTTTGATTCTACACTTTTGTAGAAAACCTGTTTGCATTTAAGCATTAATCTGTTTGTTTGTAACAGATTGCATCAACTTACATGCTGTGGGCTGGAATAGCACTTCATAAAGTTCAGGTATGTGTGAACAAATCTTAAAAGTTTCATTCTGACAAGCTAAAAGGTGGAGCAATATTTCCAAATAGTATGTTTGGAATCTGCGTTTCTGTATTCTCACCGTGGTAACAGTCTAAGAGCTGGCAATTAATTTATATTATTAAGGAACGTGTTAAGGACACAACATCAGTCATCTGCAGTGTCCACATAAATCTGTTTCCTTGCAAGTTTTATGGAGACTTTGATTTCCCTTGGGTCTGCTGATGTCCAGAACCACAAATATGGCCGTTTGTTGCTCGTTAATCAAGATGGAAGGGTCAGTGATATTAACATGATTTCACTTCACACCTGCTAAACTAAGGAAAGTGGTTGGCCAATCTCAAATCTGCAGTGCAGGATATCATGCTATGACCCCTAGGTACAAATAAGCTAGTTTGTTGCACTGTGTTATAAAAAATCAGTCAGTGGATTCTGAAAACCAAGAAAAGAGAAGTTTTCCCTTCACTGTTTTGTAAATTGATGACTTTTTTGGAGTTTTTGTAATTCAAAACTTTCTGTCACTGGAGACCTTAATTTGATCTGAGATTTAATTTCAGAATGTCAAATCCGATTGATGGTTAAATTACAAAACAGATGTGTAAAGGTCTGATGAAGCAAAGGGCATTCAATGACTTCCTCCTGGAGGTCTCAAGGTAGAAAGTAGACTAATTAATGCATCTGTTAACTAGAAAGTTCTTGTTGCTTAATTGAGCTCTTTGTGAATTTCAGTGAGTGTTTCTGATCGACTTTCCAAACCTCTTCTGTAATAAAAACAAATTGTAGAATTGTGTGTTCCTTGATTTGGCAAAATCAAAGTTGCTTCGTAAAATGAACACATGTTCTAATTATTTTGACTGATGTTTATGCAAACAGTTTTTAAAATGTTTATTTTTTGGCTCAATTTGTTCGTCAAGCAATCATAATCATAAATGTACTTTTGTTTGCTGTTTGCACTGTTTGTTTCTTACTGATTATTTCATAACACCCTGTTACCTGAAATTAGCCGTTTTGTGGAATGTTTCTAATCATTGTAACTTGACGAATTTCATTCAATAATTTATTAATGAGAATATACTAATCACAATAGTTTCCCTAGCATGCTATTTCTGAAGTTTTTTAATGTCTTGAGCAGTACGTGTAATAACACTTTATAGATATTAATATGAAGTGCTTCTACTTGGGTCATTCCATGAGGTTGGGGCACAATTTGCGACGATTTCAATTGTTACTTGGGTTCCATAAAAATGAACAGTTATTTCCCTGCGTGTGGATTCCAACTTGACTTTGTTGTACGTCTTGCAGGGCTGAATACAGAGATGTGTGTTTTTTTACAAACTAATTGACCTACTTTACAGGTCATGACAGGTGGTTAAAGTTTTGGATGTAACAAGGACACCATCACAAATTGTGCCCCAACCTCATGGAATGACCCATTTATAATCTAATGGATTATCTTTATTTGTTGTATTTTCAGGGTAATCTTTGATGACATAGTTGCCATTGACACACTGACTGAACACATTATTGTGAGTAATTGGCATCATGCCCTCTTATCAAACAAAGCTTACATGCCTCCGAGGTCGGATCCACCGTGGGCTAATCTGAGACATCATCTCATGCAGCCATGTTTTTTGTAATAAGCGAAAGGCAACGTATTATTCCATTTCTTTTCCTTACAGAAATGTGTTGGAAGCCCCCAAACTGTAGCCACCCTTCAGAAAGGCCATAATTAGTTAAGCCTACTACATGATCAAAATTCCAAGTTTTTGCCCCCCCCCAACAAATTAATTTCTCCCTTCCCAAAAAAAAATTGGTTCTGGATCTGCCCATGTATGCCTGTCTTTCTTCTATTGTCTTACAAAGTTTTGAAAACTAAGAAAAGCTCCAAACCTGAGAGGCTAACTACGATTGTCCTTACTATTGACTCTCTTCAGATGTTTGCTAAGAGTCTGGTCAGTGCTGACCGATGTGCTTTGTTTCTCTTGGACCCCAAAACGGAGGAGTTGTACGCTGATCTTTTTGATGAGGGAAAAGTCATTAATGGCCAACCAGTCTTCAGCAAGAAGCAGCAGATTAGGTACAGCAGTTGTAGAGATTATTTTGATATATCGTTTGCTGTAGCGGTCAAACAGTTAACATTATTTAACTCTCACTTAAAACTTTTGTCGTACCTGTTGCTTATTCACTACCTGTAAAATGCAACTTTATCTCTGAAAAATTTTTGTGTAAAGCTGCATAATTTTGCAAAAAAACAAATTCTAATTTGGTCAGTACTGAGCATGGCAGTTTTTATCGGTATGACAAGAATTACTAATCTTTCCAACTTTCTGTAGGTTCTCCATAGAGAAAGGCATTGCAGGCCATGTTGCCAGGACTGGGGAAGTAGTTAACATCCCTGATGCTTACAATGATGACCGATTCAACAGGTAGCATGGATGTAACTTTCCATTTTTGTCATGGAGATACATAATCATTCACTCGTCCAACATTTTGACCAAACTTCTTGAAACAGCGGTTACTGATTGGCCATTTTTCAATCCACAATTTTCCAGGGAAGTTGACATTCGCACAGGCTACACAACACACAGCATCCTGTGTATGCCCATCATCAGCCATGGATTAGTCATCGGCGTGGTTCAGCTCATCAACAAGAAAGATCCCATGCAGACAGCCTTTGATAAAACCGACGAGTCCAACTTCAGAATGTTTGCAGTTTACTGTGCACTAGCTCTGCATTACTCAAAGGTACATGGTCATAAGACCGGCCCACCCAGTGACTTCAACCCCTCCAAACAAACAATGGTCTACACAAGACAGTCCTATGGAACTACCATGTGCAAAATACATGGTAAATCACTGAAACCCAATTCAGGTCTGCGCTGCTGTTGTCATTTACTTCAAGCTCCATCTTTTTTTCAATCCTCTCTAGGTATACAGCAGCATCTTACATTGTGAACGAGTCCTTGGAGTCACACAAGAGCAGCTGGCTTTCCATACTTGTGCTACGGCTGGAGACGCTGACAAATTACTGTCAAGGTGGACCAAACGAACTATCATTCCAGATGACTTGAACAGGTAAGCCACCCCGAGTTGAAGTGCACCCTCACCAGCAAAAGAAAGAAACATTGGTACACAGTTTTGCACACGATCAGTGTGCACGCAAAGACCATACATTCCAGAATAACTTTGTTGCCTGTACTTGGCGTGCTCTCCATCAAATGCACATAAACCTGTGCCCCTATGAGGTTACTTTTACTAAAGAACTGCCAATTTCATTTTGAAACCTGCCCTCTTTTGTTCCCACTTGGAACGGATAGATGTGATCAGAAATATTTTTGATATTCTGTTGAGGAATAAATTCAGAAAGAAGCTCTCAAACCTTTTGGATATTCTTTGTGGATTTCTTGTACAGGTAAACAAACTTAATGCAAAAACATTCAACCATTTCTGTTTACGATTAACCTTTTTTCTGTTTCCAGCTTTGAATTTGATTGCCGTCCTTACACCAATATTCTCTGTGACCTTTTGCTGCATATGACCCAGAAACTTTGCGGAGAAGATTGGTAGGCTACCAGCAATTTTTCTAAGTTAAAATTATGTCACATGGGAAAATATCATTCAGATTATACTGTTAGGTTCTTTGATTATCATGGTCCAAATTCTTAAATTGTCAGTGAGCAAAGCACCTCTGTACCATATAGCTGTACCCATAGAGCCCACCTACATCTCGCTGATCAGTTCATTAAACGGTCAGACAGTAACCCCGTCCATCATGGCAAGAAAGATATTCCAAGATGAAATTGAATCACTTCGTTTTGTCTCCTCCTGTCATCTTTTTGTATATTTTCACATCTCCCGTTTCTTCTCCTGTGTTTAATCATTTCTCAAGACGTTTGCTCTTCTCACCTTCTGTCTCTGTTACCTTTGCAGTTTTGACCTTGTCACCCTGGCCAAATTCTTCCTGACAGTCAAGAGAAATTATCGGCCGAATCCCTTTCACAACTTGCCCCATGCCTTCAACGTTGCCCACTGCATGTACTCCCTGTTGATGCATTCTCCTGGCATCTTTGCCGATTTTGAGGTAAATGTTACGAAATGTGAAATTCTTGCCATAGTTATCAAGTATGTATCTAATACTAACAATAGAGCCTGTTATTGTTAATTAGGCTAACTTCCTTTAATTTACATCCTCTTAAAATTTTTTTTTGCTTGATAAAAAGCCATCCAATTATTTCTGCATCAGTCTTACAGGGTCATTTATAAAAAGGTTTTAATATAATCAAGGTGGTTTGATTTTCCGATCTTTGCAGAATCCTCCTGAAAAAGGCTAAATGGCATAGTGAGAGCTAATACAAGAAAGGCTAATACAGGGGTGGGGCTTGTAGATTGTAGGGGCTTGTACTCAGTAGTACTTTATTTGATTCCTCTCTCCGCGTTCCTCAGTGCCAGGCAATGTTCATCGCCTGTATCTGTCATGATTTAGACCATCGCGGCACCACTAATGCCTTCATCCAGAGATCAGACTCTCCCTTGGCAGATCTCTACACGTCCTCCATCCTGGAGAACCACCACTATCAGACAACGTTGAACATCCTTCAGCATCCAGGCCTCAATATCTTCGCTCGTCTTCCAGTCAACACCTACAAACAGGTGTGTGGCATTTTCAGAGCTCAGAGGGAAGGTCAGACATGCCACTATGTTTGGATGGAGTTCCTACAATTCTTGTCATATTTCAGCTTGTATTTCCGTTATCATAAGCCTTTTTTTTTCTTTTTGTGTGTTAGGTGATTGGGTTGATTCAACATTGCATTCTTTCCACCGATCTCATGCTGTACTTTGGTAATCGCCAAGAGGTGGCAAAACTCCTCATGTCCAACAGCCTTGATATCACCAACACAGCACACAGGTACAGAAATAGGTTGACCTATGCTTGGCTCATACGTGATTCTAAGAAACAAGTCTGCTTTGGTGCTGAAATTGTTTTGGCTTAATAAAATTGCCAAAGAACCTAATTACAGTTGAGCCTGCTTGATTATAATCAGCTTAGCAGAAATGTTTGGTGCTTGTGCTTAACCTGTTAAATTAACCCAAGCAGTCATAAGAGCCTCATCTACATGGAAATTTCAAGGTCGACCAATTTTGTGGTTTCATCTGTAAAAAGTGGATGTTGTCATTTTTATACACTGACAAAATGTTCCACCAAATGATGTGGAAAGCAATATGAGAAGTTTTTTCAACAGACCCAAAGTACAGGCCTTAATGATGACGGCGTGTGACCTGTGTGCTACAGCCAAACTTTGGCCAAACCAACGAGAAAGTGTTGACTGTCTTTATCAAGAATTCTACGCCCAGGTAAAGTAACAACAGATTTCTCTCTCAGAAACTCTTACCAGCACCTCATATATTTTAGAATTGTTACTTATCTCAAAGCCACTTATATACTGAAGTACAGACCTTATTTCTACTCCCAAGAATCTGAAATCTGAAGAGTTTTCTTTCTTTCTTACCATCCAGGGTGATGAGGAGAAGAGACAAGGAGAGCAGCCCATGGAAATGATGGACAGAGATAAACAGCATACTTTACCTAAGCAGCAGGTGTATCTTGGTGCAGTCAAACTGATCCACATCTTTGGCTTCTATGCCTTCTTCATCCTGCTCCTACTATTTTAGATCATTCCCTCACTGAGAATTTCAGATTTGTATCCATTCATTTTTTTTAGAAGGCTTGTTCTCAACCTCACCCTCTCCTAGTTTTTTCGGCAGCAATTTCCCAACTTTAATTTTTTTTAAACAGTCAACTAATGTTTGACCTTTTCCCTCTAGATTGGGTTCTTGACAAATGTCGCACTACCATGCTTCTCAACATTGTCCAACATCATTCCATCAGCAAAGTTCCTTCTTGAAGGATGCAAGTCAGTCTCATCTCTGCAACTTTTAAGATTTGTTTGAAGTTCTTCATTCTTTGTCATAAATTCGTTTCTCCACTTTTCTGTAGCTATTTTTCCAATTTTAGTGTTTGTCTTGAGCGTAGTTACCTCATACACGCAGCATTGTACATCGTATAGCTTGCATTACATCATCTTTTCCCTTAGTGTGAATGTGTCGGTCCTTTTTATCTTTTTAAAAGCAACAATTTGAAAAAAAGATCCTGACAAAACACCTGTGTTTGTTCATTTTCAGAGATAACTTAGTTCAGTGGCAGCAGGAGACTGAGGGTAAAAGCACAGCCATGTGGGATGTGGGCGTGTCTAGAGTCTCCTCCTCTAAGAAGTAACAAGAGCCTAAAACCATCATGGACAGCGCCTTTTATTCTGAATTCCATCCCGACATCTACCAAAAAGTGACAAGAGCCTGAAACCATCATGGACAGCGCCTTTTATTCTGAATTCCATCCCGACATCTACCAAAAAGTAACAAGAGCCTGAAACCATCATGGGCAGCGCCTTTTATTCTGAATTTCAAGCTAATAGCTACAAAAGTTACTTCAAACAGTACAAGAAAGTACAAGACGGGAGAAATCACTCCACATAATTCTAAGCTCACCTCATCACAGCTAGATTTCAGGAAAGGAAACCACCTGGCTCTCCCCATCAGTTCTGGAAGTACTCTAGTTAGCACATCTCTACATTCCACAGTTAAAGAAAAACCTGCGGTGAAATTTCTTCATGTAGAACAAACATTCACCCAAATCAAAAAGGACCCTTCAATTGAACAGCATCAAGAGAAAATACAACAGCCAAAAATCGACACCCGCTAAAATCAACTTATTTCGTCGAAGATATTAAATGCATTACATCTTCTATTCAATCACTAGTCACTACATTAGTCAAAATGTCTCGTACTTTGTTTTTTTCTCAGAGTTTAAAAAGTTTAAATTTAAATGGTTACTTTTTTCAAAACAATGTACAAATGAAATATTAAACTTTAAAATATCCTTTTCAAGAAGAGTACTGTACTGTGTCTTCATTTTACAACTTAATTCGATTTGGTTCATGATTGCTTTTAAATAAATTTTGACTTTAAACTTTAATCTTTTCAAAATCAACAATAAACATAGTTAGTGGCAAGATACCAAACAAATATTTCAGGGATATCTGTAGCACGTGTTCCCTAGAATAGCAATTGGACCATTGAAAATTACTGATTTTTTTTAAACTTTGTATTCTCGTCTACAATACGGGCGTTTCACAATCGTGCGCTTCCAAGCATTTGCAACGCGTTGGCCAGTCACAATGCAGGAAATCTGTCGACCTAATTCGCCTTTGTGAATCGCCTGTATTGGTTTCAGTTTTATTAATTGTAACTATTACCATCCACTAACAAGGCTATCTACAATACCTTGACATTTCACTTAAATAAGTACATTTTCATGCATATTTTGCAAATGACATTAAATTTAATTGTTAAATTGACATGAGTGGTTTCTTAACTGCTTCATATGACTAGTTTTAGCAGATTTATCCATGCATATAATTATGTGTTTAAATTCAGAGTTTGCTGTGTTTTCGATTTCCAGTTTGGCCGAACAGAATGTGACTGATGAGATGCGGAAATGAGTGTTCACCGATTTGTAAAAAGAACATGTAAGCGTGTTAAAGAAAACGTTGGCAGCCTGTCAGCTATGCACGAAAAAAACGCATGTCGAGCAATCAGCTGTATAAAAAAGATTCACTGATATCGGCCACTCAGAAATACACGAGAAATTCGTGTCGGCCAACAAGCGATACACATGAAATTCGTGTCTGCCAGTCAGAAATGCAACGGAAATTTGTGTGCGACTGTTTCAGCCAATAGGAAAGAGATAAATTGGTTTCAGCCATTTCGAACCGTTTGCTGTTAGTCTGCCTGTAATTTTGCTCCACTAGCCCACGGCCTCCAGAGAGGTGAATTCTATCCCATTAGAACAGGTATAGATGTCACTAGAACAGCAAGGGCTGGTACGCACGTCCAGCTGACGGTAACGGGAGCTAGTGTGGAAAGAGGGAAACCAACGAAAATTAGAAATTAACACTGACAAGTTGGGCTGCTGATTTAGGAAGAAAATTATCCTAAAATAACTAGATGTTGATCTGATCTTTATAATGGAGAATGGATTTCTGATCCTCTACACACGCATGACGGGACATCATGCTGTACGGTATGCTGTTCGGTTTAATTTTTTTTAGTTAACTTACGTTTAGATTTGATCGGTTTCGTAAAAGATTTGGCCTAGAAGTTCAGGCAGTTGATATTTAGGACAAGAATTAAATACGTGCACAGCACAACAATGTGGGTTTTGAGGGTTGTGAAGCCGCTATGCATCTTGTAAGCCTACATTGAGCACAAGATGTCTCTCCATGGACGCGTTTTAGTGCGCTGCCTGTCCACATTGTGTCAGCTGTGATAAAGAACGTTGAGAAAATACCCTTATAGCACAAGAGTCGTTTCCAGACTGATAATATTTCTTACCCACGACGTTTGGCTTGGTCTTTTCCAGGTACATGTAGTCAACACACTCACAAGACGACTCTTTGAGAACCTCACCCGACTCACACATCTTCCCGTCACAACACTTTGCTTCAGAGGGTGTTGAAGCACTAATTATAGCTGTTATGCATTCGAGAGATAAAAATGAGTTACCTGCCACGTGATCTGTGATTCATCAAATTAAAGTAGAAGATTTGAACATGACGGGCTTACATCCTGTGAAGAGCATCTCTTTCTTCCGTACACTAGACTTTGTTTCATATAAAATAGAAAGGCTTTTACAGAGTGCGGATTTTTGAGGTGTTGGCCCGGGCCACATCATGTCAGTGATAAAACCTCTCTTAAAAGAGGGCTTCGAAATCTTTCATAGTCTTTTATTTCGACAGTCTTTCTTTTTAATTTGGAAAAATTTGGCTTATGAAGAGAAATCCATCTCAAGTTCTTACCGCACAATTCGCAAGTAGCTGGGCAGTCTTTCTGTGCCCCAGAATCACCTTCACACGCTGCCGCATTGTAGACATTGCAGTAACTTTTGTAATCATTACAAGGCTCTGTCAAAAAAAGACACCATAAAGCATCCATCAAAAAAACATCCAGAAATGTAGTGTGGACGGCAGGTTGCATGGCGCGGCTTACATCAATCACTTTTGAGCTTAAAATTTAGGCCTATCATCATGCCTGCGATTTCTTTTTTCTTAAAAACATCATGCATTCCTAGCACCATCCAGTTTAGTTTTTTTGGGTTTTTTTCTTTTCCTTTTTGTGATGGCACTGGTAGTATTCGTCTTCAACCTTTATTGCTGGGAAGCCCTTTGCAGGGTTGACTTACCTGAACAATCGGTGCCTCGCCAACCCGCCTTGCAGTTGCATTTACAGAGGGCGCTGTTCAGTTCACCGCAGTTCCGGCACTGTAGGCTGCATTCTGTCGGTGTTCAAAAAAATCACAATCCTTCCAAGAGTTTTCAAATCATTTCTCTTTTTTAGCACAAACGGGGTGATAGCTTATCTGAACTTTCTTCAGAAATCTTGGAGTTGCTCATGTTATGTGTGTCTGTTTTCACAATGTCCTGTTTTCAAGGTGCAATTGCTTTAATCTATTTCACATGTCGCGTCTTCCGACGTAGTGATGTTTAGACAGAACTCGGTCATCAAAGACGACAGTTATGGTACTACCATATTTTCCCGTTGATATCCGTAGCACTGCCAAGACCCCGTTAGTGACATCATCAAACCGAAATGTCTGTTGGCATCGCGTGCCACACGAGCACAATATTATAGGCAGCAACAATAAAAGCGAATTTAATTCCCTGGTGGGGTTACTTACTGCACTGCTCGCTTTCCCCATCACAACCGGACTCTAAAATAAAATTGAATTCAATTAAACGAGTTATAAAATGATGTAATCAGGGTTGGTTCCTTGTGGGGAAATTGTGTTTATGGAGTGTTAACATAATCGGGTTAAGCAAATTGATGTTGGTGGGAAAACAACAAAAATAAAGGTTTGTTTTAATGATAAAAAGTTTTTATGTTTTGGGGGGTTTTTTGGTAGTCTTACTCCCAGTATTATTGGAACTGTGCCAAGAACAGAGGTTGATACAGAACATCGAGTATGAAAAGTTTTTCACTTCCTAAAAGTGCCCCACCTGTGGGCGTATGTACCGCCCACTTTCCTTTAGATCTTCCATTCTCCCGGTCCAGTGGATATATTCCTTTCGGTTAAAAATACGAGATAAAAGGGAAAAACTGAATCCTTATTTTTTGCTTTTTCTCCAGGCGTGTTGGGCTGACTGAACACGGAAAGAAAGGAATTCTTACGGCAAAGTTTGTTATTGCACCATCCAGTCCCAGAAGCACACAGCGCGCACGGCGGCCCAGCTTTGTAAGGAACTCCTTTGTTCGGTACGCTGAAGTCAGAGACGTTTAAAATAAATGTATAAGAATCGTTACAGAATCAAATTTTCCCTAGTTACTTTTACCATATCAACAGAAAATATACTACATATGTGCAATTACTAAATGCTTTGTATTTAGCCTGTTTGCCTTTGCTTCCTGACCGACGTTTAAAAAACCAAACTAAATTTTCGATTTGGAATATTTGATCTTGCTACAAGCGCATAAACTCGATTGAAAAAAAAAGCAAATTTCAATATTGGGCTCATTCAGTACCTTGGGCCGTAGTTACATACAGTCAGCACATCCCGACCATTGTTACATGCAGCGCTACCACATCCAATAGATTCCAGTTCAGAATATATCATCTGTCAAAGCAATTAATTACAGAGAAAGTAAGAGCATAACATTAAAGTTTTTCAGTACGTGTACGATAAAATAATCACAATAGCAGGATTGCACGGGGCTGGTTCATTAACAGATTGAGTCTTGCAACTTTGTGTGACAAACTCGTGAATTATGTCTCCGAATACGGGCGATTCACAAAAGTGCGCCTCCAAGAGTTTGCAACACGTTGGCCAATCACAACAGGCGAAATCTGTCGACCCTTTTCAAACGCGCATTGGGTCGACAGACTTCGCACATCGTGATTGACCAACGCGTTGCAAACTCTTGGAGGCGCACTATTGTTAATCGCCCGTATTGTTTGAAGTGACTATTCATAATGAGATCAGTCCTCGTGGACAGTCGTAAAATTTGTCCCCGCCACATCTCCGAATTTTTCCCTCCCTTTCTTAAGAATGACACGTGTTTAGTGTCCCTTCATCATTAATCAGAAAGCCAATCATAAATTGAAACAGAAGGTATAGTATTCGTTGCATGCTCATAGACCTAATGATAGGAGAACTTGACGGTTGATTACAACACTCCTGTCCTCGACACAAGTCACTTACCACTCTGTAGTGACCGCATACAGCACCGGCTGAACATGTTGCCGTTGGGTAGTCATAGTCCTTGTATTCGTTATACCAAGCCGTGACTGAGCGTGTTAGACCATAACTCTGGCTTCCCATCCATATGTTCTGAGCCACCAGACCGTTGTAAGCTTGCGGATCGCTTGGAAAGCCGTGCTCAAACACACAACCCTGAGCCCAACCCTGTGCCAAGTTGGCCAGTTCCGTATTCCACGTCTAAAAGTTCAAAGAAAGCACAACGCAAGCTTGTGTTAGTCGTGGATTCAGATAAAAAAAGTTACTTTAATTACACGCAACTAAAAAAATCTGCCAAAAAACCGCACGCATCACTTTGAAAAAAAAAAGACTGCTTAAAGAATCTTCAAATCCCAATCTGAAGAATGTATGAAGAATTAAAAAAAATATTAAATTTGAAAGTGGAGGATGACGCACGCAAGGCCGGTAAAGTGGCTGTAAATTGTTACTATGTGAAAATTGTGCTACAGCGGGCCCCGGAAATACAAGTTGAAAAATTCAGAGATGCTCTCTACTTTAATTTCATAGTATGCAATGAAATTAAAACAGGGAAGTATAGTCAAATTTTAAAAATCCATACCTGAAACTCGTGTAACTGCACCTGTTCTGCATGGCTGCAGTTGTTCAAATCTATAAATACAATATCTATTTTCAGGGGCGCAAATATGCAAGAGTTTTCTTTCATCCGGAGGAATGAATAGGTCATTTGCGCCTGTAACAATTCTGAGTATGCTACTCCGGAAGTATTCACCCCGCTCCATTTTAAACGTGCAACTGTGCAGGAGTGTTACGGCTGTGACAGTCGAAATTGACACCAAGGATCGTTATGTATGTATCACAATTAGTTAATCATATTGACGATGGCTTTTGTCGAAATTTATGACACTATTACTAAGAGAGGAAGATAGTGCATATCTATGTGGTAGTGTATCTGAGCACTATATTCTTATAGTTGTGTGTATAAATTTTAAAACAACACAAAACCAAAAATTATTCCTTAATCTCTGTAATGACGGGCATGTCAGCCAAAACTGCGATAGTGAGATTGCATTTGATAGTACAAGTTCGATATAAAGCGTCTTGTTGACTACACATGATTTGCAAATTGAAAATGCTGGCCAGTGAACCGAGCTAGAATTGGGTTATGAAGCAAGCAGAAGCTGCATGGTTCTGACTCATCAGTTTGGACATACCAAAGAAATGAAATGGTCCAAGGCCATTACACCAGGGTATATCTAAAATATTGCCGCGTTATTATGCCAGTATATTCCACTAATATTCATAATTTATTCCTTACTGAAAAACGTGTATGCCAAACTATAGTATAATATGACTATATGGCAACTATACTTCATTGATATTTAATACGTACTGCTTTTACGGTACGAAATGGTGTTGTAAAAAGTAAATCCTGCGGATTGTCGCTTCGATTAGGCGAATAAACCTTAATTCACATAAACATTGTGAGCCCTGCATGACTGAGTATTCAAATCAAACGTAAAGACTGAGACATTAGAAATACATTATTTTTGGAAAATGGAAAAATTAAAACGTGATCGAGTTAAGCAGTCTAATGTGAGCTACTGGTGCGTGATGTCTCTTTAATGTCTAGGTCTTTGTGACCTAGATTATTGGGCTGCGTTTCTGGGGTTCTCAACCAAAGACGGCAGACTGTTTGAATTTGACATAGGAAAATTAAAGAAGTGAGCCAAGTGAATGTCCTTTTAGTGATGCAGTCCAGACGTTACGCACCATTAACTATTATTTAGATGCTAATTTCGATCACGTATTAATGTTTCCCATTTTTCAAAATAGTGAAAAATGTGCCCCTTCCTCCCTCAGTTGACCATGGGTCTTGGATTTCACTCTTACGTCTTTTCTTTTCAAAACTTAATTTTTACTAATATTGACTTACAATGATGTTCATATCGGCAGCTGGCGGGGTAACGTTCCTACGATATTCAATATGAGCATTCAGCATAGCCTGTATGTCATCCCGAGAGTAGCCTCCTGAAGTCTGACGTGCAAACCTCGTCTTCCCCATCCCTGGGTCATCCCTTGATGCGCTGTGACGAGTTGTACGCAGGGCGAGGTCGTTGAAGACAGCAGAGCTTTTCCTCTCATAGATTCCATCATTGTTGTCATAACCTGCTTCGACTGTTATCCCTAATAGCGGTACAATGAAGATAAATAGAAGGATGGATGAAGATGCAATTCTGAAGCTTCTCAATAACAGCATCATGAGAGGTCTCGGGGGTGTTTTTTTGTATCCTTCTGCTGGTATGACTTTCCACGACAGAGAACTTGGTCGAGTGCTTATTTCCGCGTTCAGTCTGTATACGAAGACTGCTGCCTCCGTTGGGATCATTTAACACACAAACCAATCAAGTGCGCCGTCACAACACAGCGAGTCCCTTTACCCGGATTCGAATGTGCAGGGAGGTCAAACGACCTTTTGAAGTCTAGTTTCGATTATATGCAACGGTGCCAAGAGACTTTAAACACTCGAGTTGCAGCCTTTCAGGGATTGGAAATACACTCGATATAATAACACCCCCAAACAAGTGAGTCAGGTACATTGGGAGTCATCGGAGCTTGCCGGCTGATCGAGCAAGTCCATAGTATAAAGCTTAAACGTTGACCCCTGATGGCGCGCTTCCGGAACCCTTAATAACGTGCAAAGATTTTAGAATTTGTAATATTTTTTCGTTCAGTTACTTCTTAAAAAATCCAACTTGTAAAATAGGCTTTGGAAAATATTTGCTAGTATGCCAATTTATAGAAACTGAAAAATCATTTGACCTAAAAGAGAAATATCCTGCCAAAAATTGACCCATCACTTCCGAAAATCTAAAATACATGAAGAACAGTGCAATGATGTGGTCTCATACGCAGATGAACATTTATGGCGTGAAATTTTATTATCTATTTTATCTAACCTTTGCAGACAACAGCTGCGTGATGTCAACTCAGAGGAATTTAGAACCCATCCACTGAAGGTAGGTAAATCTTTGCAATGTTGTACAATCTCGTTTTCACGAAAGCACGGGCAGTGAAAACAAACGTGCATGAACATGGAGACCTATATCTACATGTACGATATCGCCGGACGTGAAAAGTCATTAAAAAAATCGTTTTTTACCCATCTCCGTGGGACTTTTCCTAAATATTACTTTAGGAAGACAAAAGTAAAAGTCCAACATGAGTGTTTCATGGGGTGGTTCAGTAAGGAATTATTCTTCCAAAAATTATCGAACGTGATACGACAGCCCAATGTAAAATCCCCACAGGCGGATCGCGCGAGGGTTTCCAGAAACTCGCTGCGTGACCTTTTCCTTTCAGGCAGCTCTATTGTTAAGGCGACTGTAGACCACATTGTCTTTTTTCACTACCATGACGATTTTACAATGATTTGTATCCGATTTCGACCCCGTCTCAGGTTTCTTGTAGGCTTACAGTGGTGTTCAAATTAGATATACTATTTGGCTCTGTTGCATGCACTTGTACTTCAATATGCCCACTTGACACTGACTCAATATCGATCTATAACAACTTCAAAGTTAGTTGGTTAAAAAAAAATCAGGCGATGCTGGAGACGTAGACAGAGCTAAAGCCGACTATTGGATCCTTATAAATCACGTACGTTTTCAAAGAGCGCTTTCTTCAATGCCAACAAAATATTCAGTGAAAATAGTCATCAAATAATTGGTGTAATTATGAGGTCATGAAGACACACGTCCACTCATGGTCGTATTCATTGTCTGCTTTCATTTCCGCTAGTTATTCCGTTGGTACGGGCAATGTTATTTTTAGTCTTACAGAAGAGGAAGTTAATTTCTTCAACTCAGTGAACAAGCTAGGATAGGACTATCTACACCAGTGTGAGAGTGCCTTGCGTGTCATTGTCCGTCTATGGCGACACCGTTTGCAGCAATCACAAGTCACAGATTTCACTTGGCGGACCAGAGCTGTTTATAGAGCTAGAAAGCCTGAAAGTATTGCGATATGAGTGTCTCCATTATTGGAACCAAAATGGTGGATTTTGCGGCAGTGCATACGGACAGTTAGCACACATTAGCTACATGCTGAATTGCACTGCCATTTTGGTTCCAAATATGAAGTTTGCGCTGCTCTCTTTATAAACAGCTATGACTTGGACTGTCACAGTTTCCTGTTGTTATTTGTATACCACTTCGAAAAAAACACACAGACCCCCACCCTGCTCATGACACTTTGAAAGCAGAAAAAAAATTGCTAAAATTATTAATATCCTCATGAATTCTCCAACGCTAATAAACAGAAATGATAATAAACATGTATTATCATTACACAGATTATTCGTTGAGCACAGTTTATCAAGCTCGTTCACCTTACGTCGGCTGTTTGCCCAATGTGGGTGGGTCTGATATCCGCATGCATTATTTACATAAATTTAAATGTGCATAGCATCGAGTATTTCATAAAAACAAGTGATGACACAAAAACTGTCCTTGGAACCAGAGTTTGTAGTTCTAAAGGAAAATTGATAAACACGATAAAACAAGTTGTTGGAATCTGACCTCAAATTCCCCTGATTCTCTGACATTGGAATAGAATTACACTTAAAAAATATAGTTGAAAATAAAAAGGAATGCCAGACGGAGTTAGTAAAATGCCTAAACGGGCTTTGTTTAAACATCTTGGCAAATGTGTTTACGGATGGAAACTTTTTATCGTTTCAGCGTTTAAACATGTACACGTCATAGCCTAACGTGTTTAACGGATGCATGAGATATTCCAGTATGGGTTAACAAACGAAATTCATTCCTACAAAACTGTTCATGACCACATTCGCTCCCAAACTTTGCTCTTTTTAGGCCAGAGCGTCAGTGAGGCTGAACGCTTGATGACCTTCACACCATGCACTAGAACTCTGAGCCCAAGCAGACGGATCCTCATTTGCATGCTCTGCGCCAATGAATCTCATTGCATGAATGCCCTGCATACACTAGTCTTATCTTGGGCTAAGACGGCAGAACTCGATCGCGCATAATATATGGTGCGCGCCCCGATTTCCATTGCGCCCTCTCATGACTTCATTTCACCAATCGACGGCTCGTTCTACCGTCTTATCTTGGGAATCTCAGCTCCTACAACCGAGGCGTGGCCTTTGCATGCAAAATAGTAGTTTAATATGAATATTCACAATTGACCCTAGGATGCGGTAAGGATTTTAAAAAACACCGTGGGAGCGTTGAAGCGGGTTTGTATCAATAGCGTCAGCTTGTAGTTTCTTCAGTTTTGTTATAAGAAGTCTTTTACATGCTCACTTCTTCGCTCCTTGTTCCAATGCATCGACCGCGGCCATTATCGACGGTGACAGTATTGGTTTTACTGAGATATCAGTACGTTAAGTGACGCGTTAAAGCGCAGACAGGGGGAGCGGGTTAGCGTAGTGGTTCTTTCCTCGCTTTGCACCAATGAGGCCCGGGTTCGAATCCCGGCTTAGCCCAGGCTTTAAGTGCATTTGGTTTCCAGTCCATACTCG